>CM033348.1:6891199-7422831 GCA_019395295.1 Osmanthus fragrans
TGCCGGACAGCTTTCACTATTTTGACGATATCTTTCTCTTCGGATGTCCAATTGAGGTGATTTAAGTTTCTTTGGAAAGATAACTCAAAGTTCTACAGATGGTATTCAGATATCATCTTATAATTCCATCATTTTCCATGTCAAAAACTGGTCTGGATATGAGACTAAATATCGGTGCAAAACGTTTCAGCATGTGTGATAATGCTTTGACTATATTTCACCCTTTTGGCTTCTTTCCTTATCCAATTGATGCCAAACACTCTCAAATCTTCATATCTTCATTTTTCCTTCCGAGTCATCTTTTGGATATTTGCAATTTAGCCCTTGAACTTTCACTTTCCTTCGTTTTGGTCATTTCTCGCTCTTTTCTCCAATTTTCCTTTGTTTTCATCCATTTGTAACCTAAACCACGATATAAACGTATTTAGAACAATTAGGCACTAATTAAACACGAAAATGCAAATATAAACGAATGAAAATAGTAATAAATGTGCTACTATCAACTATAATTCTTATTTTCGGTAATTTCTATATTGTAGGACTCTTAAATTTCGTATTTTCCATAAATCTTAGGATTTGTTGCTTTAGTATAAATAGATTTTTATTTCATTGTAAACATGAACAATTTTGATATTGAATTAAATTGAAAGGTTTTGTTTTCTCCATTGTTCTTCCATGAACAATTTTATCGAACTTATCAAAAATGAATAATTTTTGTTTCGTTCAAATATCGGTACGAGAGTTCTTCATTGTGTAATTAAGGGGTTCAGCGCATCTTCTTATCGTTGAATTTTTTGTTTCACTTCGTTGAGTTTAAGTCCAAAATCGGGTTTCTTGACGTTCTTGGGTTCCGCATCAATCTGGTTGTGGGTTTCGTAGTCACCGTTGCTACGGGGTTCGTACCATAGGCCGACTTGGCTCCGAATACCCTGAAGCTCTCGGTAATAGCCATGCAGTCGCATGTCTTTATAGTCATTCAACCGCATTGTTTTACCAATTTTCCGCCGGACCGCTTTCACTATTTTGACGACATCTTTCTCTCCGGATGTCCAATTTCGGTGATTCAAGTTTCTTTGGAAAGATACCTGAAAGTGCTATATATGTTATTCTGATATCATCTTATAATTCCATCTTTTTACATGTCAAACACTGGTCTCAATATGAAACTAAAAATCGGCGCAAAACCTTTCAGCATGTCTGATAATGCTTTGATTATATTTCACCCTTTTGGCTTGTTTCTTTATCCAATTGAAGCCAAACACTCTCAAATCTTCATATCTTCATTTTGCCTTCCGAGTCATCTTTTGGATATTTGCAATTTAGCCCTTGAACTTTCACTTTCACTTTCCTTCGTTTTGGTCATTTCTCGCTCTTTTCTCCAATTTTCCTTTGTTTTCATCCATTTGTGACCTAAACCAAGATATAAACGTATTTTGAACAATTAGATACTAATTAATCACTAAAATGCGAGTATAAGCGGATGAAAATGGTAATAAATGTGCTATTATCAACTATAATTCTTATTTTTGGTAATTTCAATATTTTAGGACTCTTAAATTTCGTATTTTCCATATTTCTTAGGATTTGTTGGTTTAGTATAAATAGATTTTTATTTCATTGTAAACATGAACAATTTTGATATTGAATTAAATTGAAAGGTTTTGCTTTCTCCATTGTTCTTCCATGAACAATTTTATCGAACTTATCAAAAATGAATAATTTTGTTTCATTCAAATATCGATACGAGAGTTCTTCATTGTGTAACTAAGGGGTTCATCGCATCTTCTTATCGTTGAATTTTTTGTTTCACTTCGTTCAGTTTAAGTCCAAAGTCGGGTTTCTTGACGTTCTTGGGTTCCGCATCAATCTGGTTGTGGGTTTCGTAGTCACCGTTGCTACGGGGTTCGTACCATAGGCCGACATGGCTCCGAATACCCTTAAGCTCTCGGTAATAGCCATGCGTTCACATGTCTTTATAACCATGCGACCGCGTTTTTTTTCCATTTTTTCGCCGGATAGCTTTCACTATTTCGACGATATCTTTCTCTCCGGATGTCCAATTGAGGCGATTGAAGTTTCTTTGGAAAGATAACTCAGAGTTCTACAAATGTTATTCAGATATCATCTTATAATTCCATCGTTTTCCACGTCAAAAACTGGTCTCGATATGAGACTAAAAATCGGTTCAAAACCTTTCGGCATGTGTGATAATGATTTACTATATTTCACCCTTTTGGCTTCTTTCCTTATCCAATTGATGCCGAACACTCTCAAATCTTCATATCTTTATTTTTCCTTCCGAGTCATCTTTTGGATATTTGCAATTTAGCCCTTGAACTTTCACTTTCACTTTCCTTCGTTTTGGTCATTTCTCGCTCTTTTCTCCAATTTTCCTTTGTTTTCGTCCATTTGTTACCTAAACCACGATATAAACGTATTTAGAACAATTAGTAACTAATTAATCACGAAAATGCAAATATAAGCGGATGAAAATAGTAATAAATGTGCTACTATCAACAATAATTCTTATTTTTGGTAATTTCTATATTTCAGGGCTCTTAAATTTCGTATTTTCCATATTTCTTAGGATTTGTTGCTTTAGTATAAATAGATTTTTATTTCATTGTAAACATGAATAATTTTGATATTGAATTAAATTGAAAGGTTTATCTTTCTCCATTGTTCTTCCATGAACAATTTTATCGAACTTATCAAAAATGAATAATTTTTGTTTCGTTCAAATATCGGTACGAGAGTTCTTCATTGTGTAATTAAGGGGTTCAGCGCATCTTCTTATCGTTGAATTTTTTGTTTCACTTCGTTGAGTTTAAGTCCAAAGTCGGGTTACTTGACGTTCTTGGGTTCCGCATCAATCTGGTTGTGGGTTTCGTAGTCACCGTTGCTACGGGGTTCTTACCATAGGCCGACTAGGCTACTAATACCCTGAATCTCTCGGTAATAGCCATGCGTTCGCATGTCTTTATAACCTTGCGACCGCATTATTTTGCCAATTTTTCGCCGGACAGGTTTCACGATTGCGACGATATCTTTCTCTCCGGATGTCCAATTGAGGTGATTCAAGTTTCTTTGGAAAGATAACTGAATGTTCTACAGATGTTATTCAGATATCATCTTATAATTCCATCATTTTCCATGTCAAAAACTGGTCTCGATATGAGACTAAAAATCGGTTCAAAACCTTTCGGCATGTGTGATAATGATTTACTATATTTCACCTTTTTGGCTTCTTTCCTTATCCAATTGATGCCAAACACTCTCAAATCTTCATATCTTTATTTTTCCTTCCGAGTCATCTTTTGAATATTTGCAATTTAGCCCTTGAACTTTCACTTTCACTTTCCTTCGTTTTGGTCATTTCTCGCTGTTTTCTCCAATTTTCCTTTGTTTTCGTCCATTTGTGACCTAAACCAAGATATAAACGTATTTTGAACAATTAGTAACTAGTTAATCAGGAAAATGCAATTATAACCGGATGAAAATAGTAATAAATGTGCTACTATCAACAATAATTCTTATTTTTGGTAATTTCTATATTTCAGAGCTCTTAAATTTCGTATTTTCCATATTTCTTAGGATTTGTTGCTTTAGTACAAATAGATTTTCATTTCATTGTAAACATGAACAATTTTGATATTGAATTAAATTGAAAGGTTTATCTTTCTCCATTGTTCTTCCATGAACAATTTTATCGAACTTATCAAAAATGAATAATTTTTGTTTCGTTCAAATATCGGTACGAGAGTTCTTCATTGTGTAATTAAGGGGTTCAGCGCATCTTCTTATCGTTGAATTTTTTGCTTCACTTCGTTGAGTTGAAGTCCAAAATCGGGTTTCTTGACGTTCTTGGGTTCTGCATCAATCTGGTTGTGGGTTTCTTGACGTTCTTGGGTTCCGCATCAATCTGGTTGTGGGTTTCGTAGTCACCGTTGCTACGACGTTCGTACCATAGGCCGACTAGGCTCCGAATACCCTGAAACTCTCTGTAATAGCCATGCGTTCGTATGTCTTTATAACCATGCGACCGCATTATTTTGCCAATTTTTCGCCTGACAGCTTTCACTATTTCGATGATATCTTTCTCTCCAGATGTCCAATTGAGGTGATTCAAGTTTCTTTAGAGAGATAACTCAAAGTTCTACAGATGTTATTCAGATATCATCTTATAATTCCATCATTTTCCATGTCCAAAACTGGTCTTGATATGAGACTAAAAATCGGTTCAAAACCTTTCAGCATGTGTGATAATGATTTGACTATATTTCACCCTTTTGGCTTCTTTCCTTATCCAATTGATGCCAAAAACTCTCAAATCTTCATATCTTCATTTTTCCTTCCGAGTCATCTTCTGGATATTGAAAATTTAGCCCTTGAACTTTCACTTTCACTTTCCTTCGTTTTGGTCATTCCTCGCTCTTTTCTCAAATTTTCCTTTGTTTTCATCCATTTGTGACCCAAACCACGATATAAACGTATTTAGAACAATTAGGCACTAATTAATAACGAAAATGCAAATATAAGCGGATGAAAATAGTAATAAATGTGCTACTATCAACTATAATTCTTATTTTTGGTAATTTCTATATTTCAGGGTTCTTAAATTTCGTATTTTCCATATTTCTTAGGATTTGTTGCTTTAGTATAAATAGATTTTTATTTCATTGTAAACATGAACAATTTTGATATTGAATTAAATTGAAAGGTTTTGCTTTCTCCATTGTTCTTCCATGAACAATTTTATCGAACTTATTAAAAATGAATAATTTTGGTTTCGTTCAAATATCGGTACGAGAGTTCTTCATTGTGTAATTATGGGGTTCAGCGCATCTTCTTATCGTTGAATTTTTTGTTTCACTTCGTTGAGTTTAAGTACAAAATCGGGTTTCTTGACGTTCTTGGTGATGAGAATCCAGATAGCTTAGAACTACCAAACCCACGTCGTTTGTTGAAGAAAGCAAGAAAACCCAATTAAACCTTGGTTTGTAGGTTTTGATTCAAAATATGAATCGAAAACAACCAACGATCCGAAAGAGACGCTGACCCTTTTTGAATTCAATATTAAGAACTTCACCCAATGGATTGAACGCCACAAGATCGACTCTTGATAAGTTCAGAGTTTGCCCAATTAAGAACAAAGGAATTGAAGCCAATTAATTCTCTCAATAATAATGTGTTCCCAAATAATTTCAATATTGATAAGTATTCATACTTATCCCAAAAACCTAGCCCAAAAACGTGCAAACCCTAAAAACTTGCGAAATTATGGAAATAAAATAACTTCTAGTCAAAATATGGAAAATCCCGAAATTATCCAAAAAAACAACTATGCGGTCGCATAGTTATATTATATGCGGCTGCATAGTTCATGCGGTCGCTTCTTCTGGGGTCTCTGACCATTGGATGCGGCCGCACCCAAGTTTCTTCTATGCGGCCGCATAGAAGTGACTTTCACCTTCGTCTTCGGCTGCTTCCAACACGTTGATCCACGTTGATTCAGACTTCGACCCCAACATGGAACTTGCCTCTTTTTGCGTATAGCTCATGACGTCGTCCACCGTTGCTTGTGCAAGTAATCCCATAGCTTGTTTTATTCGATTTGCCCTCAAACGTGTCATTGGTCCATCGTCAACAATCAATGGATCCTTCCACTGACTTGCTCTTGTTGTATCGGCATCCTGGATCACATCATCCCCTCCCTCTTCAAAAGGATTCGTCCTCGAATCTGAACCTGCATCAAACGGAGGGAGATAGATCAGAAACATTAAATGTGGCTGAAACTTTAAACTCACCAGGTAGATCGAGCTTATATGCATTGTCATGGATCTTTTCAACCACTTGAAACGGTCCATCGCCCCGTGGTTGCAACTTTGATTTCCTCAACTCCGGGAATCGCTCCTTTCGCAAATGTACCCAAACCCAATCGCCGGGTTCAAACGTAACACTTTTCCTGCCTTTGTTTGCCTGTGCTGCATAATGCCTGTTTTTGCTTTCTATTTGCAGTTTTACCTTCTCGTGGAGTGCCTTTATCAAGTCAGCCTTCTTTTTCCCATCTAAACTACCTCGTTCATTCACAGGTAAAGGAATTAAATCCAGTGGGGTTAGTGGATTAAAACCATAAACAATCTCAAATGGTGAATGTGAGTAGTGGAGTGTACAGCTCTATTATATGCAAATTCGATGAAAGGTAAACATTCTTCCCAACTTTTTAAGTTTTATTAATAACAGTGCGCAACAACTGTATCATGGTCCTATTAACTACTTCGGTCTGCCCATCGGTCTGTGGATGACAAGTAGTAGAAAACAACAGTTTCGTGCCCAACTTTTCCCACAAAACACGCCAAAAGTGACTAAGAAACTTAATGTCCCTATCCGACACTATACTCTTAGGTACCCCGTGTAAACGCACTACCTCTTTGAAAAACAGATCAGCAATGTTAGTGGCATCATCGGTTTTGTGACATGGAATGAAGTGTGCCATTTTAGAAAACCTATCTACCACTACAAAGATAGAATCTCGCCCCTTTTTAGTCCTAGGCAAACCTAACACAAAATCCATAGATATGTCGACCCAAGGTTCACTAGGAACGGGTAAATGTGTATACAACCCATGAGGTAAGACCTTAGACTTAGCCTGTTTACAAGTTAAGCATCTTTCACAAGTTTTTCCAACATCAACTTTCATTTTAGGCCAATAAAAATGTTCACTTAGCATCCCTAAAGTCTTAGCAACCCCAAAGTGTCCCATTAATCCCCCACTATGTGCTTCCTTAACTAGCAAATCACGCATAGAACAATTAGGCACACATAATTTATTTTCCCTAAACAAATGCCCGTCATGTCTAAAGAACTTATCCACCGCTCCCTTATCACATGATGCATATATACTGAAAAAATCTAAATCATTCTCATACATGCCCTTAATAAACTCAAAACCAAGCAACTTCGCGCTTAAGGAAGTTAGAAGCGCATACCTTCGAGACAACGCATCTGCAACCACATTTTCTTTACCTTGTTTGTACTGGATGACGTAGGGAAACGTCTCTATGAATTCCACCCATCGAGCATGCCTCTTGTTCAACTTACCTTGACCTCTCAAATCCTTCAATGATTCATGATCGGTGTGAATCACAAACTCCCTTGGCCATAGATAGTGCTGCCATGTTTCCAATGCTCGAACCAATGAATAGAGCTCTTTGTCATATGTAGGGTAGTTAAGCACAGCTCCACTAAGCTTTTCACTGAAATATGCAATCGGTCTTTTATCCTGCATCAAGACTGCTCCAATGCCTATACCTGAAGCATCACACTCAATCTCGAAAGCTTTGTCAAAGTTAGGTAATGCTAAAACTGGTGCTTCACATAACCTATCTTTAATAGTATTGAATGCATGCTCTTGTTCATGTCCCCATTTAAACCCAACACTTTTCTTAACAATTTCCATGAGTGGTGCGGTAATAGTGCTAAAATCCTTAACAAACCGCCTATAAAAGCTAGCCAACCCATGAAAACTCCTCACTTCGGTTATAGTAGTAGGTGTTGGCCATTCCTTAATAGCTTTTACCTTTTCTTCATCTACTTCCACCCCATTAGCACTAACAACAAATCCTAAGAACACAACTCTATCCATGCAAAATGAACACTTCTTTAAGTTAGCATAAAGTTGTTCTTTTCTTAACACCACAAGCACACATCTCAAATGTTCCATATGTTTATTGAAGTCTTTACTATAGATTAAGATATCATCAAAGTATACCACAACAAACTTACCAATAAAAGTACGTAAAACATGATTCATTAAACGCATAAACGTGCTTGGTGCATTCGTGAGCCCAAACGGCATAACTAACCACTCATACAAGCCATACTTAGTTTTAAATGCAGTTTTCCACTCATCTCCTTCTCTCATGCGAATTTGATGATAACCACTCCTAAGATCTATCTTACTAAATATGCATGCACCAAATAGTTCATCTAACATATCATCTAACCTAGGAATAGGATGACGATACTTTACCGTTATATTATTGATGGCCCTACAATCCACGCACATCCGCCAAGATCCATCTTTCTTAGGTACAAGTAGTACTGGCACGGCACATGGACTCATGCTTTCCCTCACGTGTCCCTTGCTCAACAACTCCTCAACTTGCCTCTGAAGCTCCTTCGTTTCCTCGGGGTTACTCCGATAAGCCGGTCGGTTTGGAATGACTGCACCGGGTACAAAGTCAATTTGATGCTCAATGCCTCGAATGATTGGCAACCCACTAGGTGCATCCTCGGGAAAGACATCGTCGAATTCCTGCAATAAAGAAATAGCCAAACTAGGGAGGGATGTGTTAATTTCCTCAAAGTTGAGGAATGACTCTTTGTAAACCAAGAGGATTACTTGTTTCTTTTCCACAATTGCCTTTTTCAATTCACTCCCTCTCGCAAAGAAATTCACCTTTGGCTTTTCTCTCCTCTCAGACCCCTATTCTTTTCTCTCATGTGGCCCCTCTCCTTTTTTCTCACTTTTAGCCACCTCACTATTTTCTCTCATGCTCTCGTGTCTCACCTTTTCTCTCTTCTCTCCTAGCACTCTCTTTCTTTTCTCCTCCTCAGTTTTCAATTTAAGCTGATCCACATACACCTGTGCAGGTGTCAATGGTGCTAATGTAATAGGTTTTCCCCCCTTGATCAAGCTGTACCTATTTTTATACCCATCATGTATTACCTTCCTATCATATTGCCATGGCCTTCCCAATAAAATATGACCCGCATGCATGGGTACTACATCACACATCACTTCATCACTATAACTCCCAATTGAAATATTTAACATCACCCTCTTATTCACTTTAATTTCCCCACATTCATTTAACCATTGCAATTTATAGGGTTTAGGGTGTCTAAGCATTATTAATCCTAATTTTTCAACCAAACTGGTGCTAGCTACATTAGTACAACTTCCCCCGTCAATGATTAAGCTACATACCGTATTATTGACGTGACACCGCGTATGGAAAATATTTTCTCTTTGCAATTCCAAGGCATCAGCCTTGATTTGAGTGTTGAGAGCTCGTCTCGTGACTAACAACTCGCCCACAACATATTCCACTTGGTCTTCATCGCTAATGTCTTCCAATTCTGGCATGCCTTCATAATCACTTTCACTTGCACTCTCCACTTCCCCACTATCCCGCAAAATCATGGTTCTTTTGTTTGGACACTGAGAAGCAATGTGTCCAGTTCCCAAACACCTAAAACATTTGATGTCTCGGTTCCTAGATGGTTGTGACTCCACCTTCTTGCTAGCACTTTCTTCTTTTCCCCGTGGCAACTCCATTTTAACCTTAGGAGCAGCCCCATCCACTTTGTTGTCATCCCACCTCGGTTTCAAAGTAGTGTTAGAACCCGAAGTACCCGATGAATACCTTGTTGTCCCCTTCCTCTTCAATTGTCTCTCTACCTTCATAGACATGTGTAACATGTCCTCCAACTCCACATAATGTTGTAGCTCAACCACATTAGTTATCTCCCTGTTTAAACCATTCAAAAATCGGGCCATAGTGGCCTCCCTATCCTCATGTACGTCCGCCCTAATCATCAACAACTCTATCTCCTTATGATAATCCTCCACACTCTTCGACCCTTGGTAGAGGCTTTGTAGTTTTTGATAAAGCTCTCGGTAATAATGACTAGGCACAAACCGTTTCCTCATGATGGCCTTCAGATCTTCCCATGTTCCAATTGGTCGCTCCCTATTTCTCCTTCTAGATGTCACCACTTGATCCCACCAATTGATAGCATAGTCAGTAAATTCAAGGACTGTTATTTTCACCTTCTTCGCCTCCGAATAGTTTTGACAATCAAAGATCATCTCAACCTTTTTCTCCCACTCCAAATAAGCTTCCGGATCACTCCTTCCCTTAAATGGTGGAATGGACATTTTGATGTTGCCCATGTCACCATCTAACCCGTCTCCAACCAAGTTTCTACCCCTTCTGTCAAGCCTAGCTCCTCTATTCCTCAACCTACCAATTTCAGCATCCATAATCGCCTCCTCATCCACCTCACTCTCATATTCCATTTCTCCCCTAATCTCCTGCCTATGTTCTCGTCGACCCTGCCTCCTCGCATTTGGAACTCCCCTACGTAAATCAGCAAGTTCTGTATCCTGTCCATCCAACCTATCCCGTACATCCTCAAACAAACGTTCAAACCTACGAATCATCTCCTCAGACATGTTGACTTGATTGTTGTTGTTTCGTGCTGGCGTTGCTGCTTCCTTGTCAGACATCCTAAAAAAATTTAATTTTGTGCCTCACAAATTTATCTCTCATGTATCACTCAATTTAAGTTTTTTCCCTCGATTAATCTCACCACTCTGCCTTTTCCACTCAAAGCTTCCACCCAAGTGCTTCAAAGGGCAAAATAGAACTCAATCAAGGAATTAATCTAGTATAATTCAACCGAAAATTGAGTGAATCCTTTTTGAAGTTTGAAGGATTCAAGACACAAGAATTGAATTGGATATGTGAAAAGGGTTTTTTTTTAAATTCAAGAAAGTGGTTCTTGAATTTTGATACAAAAAACAAGGAATTTGCCGGAAATTATTTTGAGTTAACAATAAATTTTTTTTTTTTATTTTTAAATATTTGACGTGAACAATACGGAATTTTTTTTTTTTTTTTAGCTCGAGAATTCAACTACGAGTCCGGCAAAACAAACGAAAACTGTTTTGGATGAAAATTCAACCCAAAAACAACTTTTGAAATTTTGGCAGAAGAAAAACGGATCAAAGAATTCTTAATTTTACTGGACGCAAGAACACGACGAACGCTGAATTTAATGAAAACAAGGCTCAAACAAAAATTAGAAAGGATATAACCTTGATTCGTTGGAGCCTGTGCTCTGATACCAAATGATGAGAATCCGGATAGCTTAGAACTACCAAACCCACGTCGTTTATTGAAGAACGCAAGAAAACCCAATTAAACCTTGGTTTGTAGGTTTTGATTCAAAATATGAATCGAAAACAACCAACGATCCGAAAGAAATGCTGACCCTTTTTGAATTCAATATTAAGAACTTCACCCAATGGATTGAACGCCACAAGATCGACTCTTGATAAGTTCAGAGTTTGCCCAATTAAGAACAAAGGAATTGAAGCCAATTAATTCTCTCAATAATAATGTGTTCCCGAATAATGTCAATAATGATAAGTATTTATACTTATCCCAAAAACCTAGCCCAAAAATGAGTAAACCCTAAAAACTTGCGAAATTATGGAAATAAAATAACTTCTAGTCAAAATATGGAAAATCCCGAAATTATGCAAAAAAACAACTATGCGGTCACATAGTTATATTATATGCGGCCGCATAGTTCATGCGGTCGCTTCTTCTGGGGTCTCTGACCATTGGATGCGGCCGCACCCAAGTTCCTTCTATGCGGCCGCATAGAAGTGACTTTCACCTTCGTCTTCGGCTGCTTCCAACACGTTGATCCACGTTGATTCAGACTTCGACCCCAACATGGAACTTGCCTCTTTTTGCGTGTAGCTCATGACGTCGTCCACCGTTGCTTGTGCAAGTAATCCAATAGCTTGTTTTATTCGATTTTCCCTCAAACGTGTCATTGGTCCATCGTCAACAATCAATGGATCCTTCCACTGACTTGCTCTTGTTGTATCGGCATCCTGGATCACATCACTTGGGTTTCGCATCAATCTAGTTGGGGGTTTCGTAGTCACCGTTGCTACGGGCTTCGTACCATAGGCCGACTTGGCTACTAATACCCTGAAGCTCTCGGTAATAGCCATGCGTTCGCATGTCTTTATAACCTTGCGACCGCATTGTTTTGCCAATTTTTCGCCGGACAGGTTTCACGATTGCGACGATATCTTTCCCTCCGGATGTCCAATTGAGGTGATTCAAGCTTCTTTGAAAATATAACTCAACGTTCTACAGATGTTATTCAGATATCATCTTATAATTCCATCATTTTCCATGTCAAAAACTGGTCTCGATACGAGACTAAAAATCGGTTCAAAACCTTTCAGCATGTGTGATAATGCTTTGACTATATTTCACCCTTTTGGCTTCTTTCCTTATCCAATTGATGCCAAACACTCTCAAATCTTCATATCTTCATTTTGTCTTTCGAGTCATCTTTTGGATGTTTGCAATTTAGCCATTGAACTTTCACTTTCCTTCGTTTTGGTCATTCCTCGCTCTTTTCCCAAATTTTCCTTTGTTTTGATCCATTTGTGACCTAAACCACGATATAAACGTATTTAGAACAATTTGGCACAAATTAATCATGAAAATGCAAATATAAGCGGATGAAAATAGTAATAAATGTGCTACTATCAACTATAATTCTTATTTTTGGTAATTTCAATATTTTATGACACTTAAATTTCGTATTTTCCGTATTTCTTAGGATTGATTGCTTTAGTATAAATAGTTTTTTATTTCATTGCAAACATGAACAATTTTGATATTGAATTCAATTGAAAGGTTTTTCTTTCTCCATTGTTCTTCCATGAACAATTTTGTCGAACTTATCAAAAATGAATAATTTTTGTATCGTTCAAATATCGGTACGAGAGTTCTTCATTGTGTAATTAAGGGGTTCAGCGAATCTTCTTATCGTTGAATTTTTTGTTTCACTTTGTTGAATTTAAGTCCAAAACCGGGTTTCTTGACGTTCTTGGGTTCCGCATCAATCTAGTTGGGGGTTTCGTAGTCACCGTTGCTACGGGGTTTGTACCATAGGCCGACATGGCTCCGAATACCCTGAAGCTCTTCGGTAATAGCCATGCGGTCGCATGTCTTTATAACCATGCGACCGCATTGTTTTTGCCAATTTTTTGCCGGACAGCTTTCACTATTTTGACGATATCTTTCTCTCCGGATGTCCAATTGAGGTGATTCAAGTTTCTTTGGAAAGATAACTCAAAGTTCTACAGATGTTATTCAGATATCATCTTATATTTCCATCATTTTCCGTGTCCAAAACTGGTCTCCATTTGAGACTAAAAATCGGTGCAAAACCTTTCAGCATGTGTGATAATGCTTTGACTATATTTCACCCTTTTGGCTTCTTTCCTTATCCAATTGATGCCAAACACTCTCAAATCTTCATATCTTCATTTTGCCTTCCGAGTCATCTTTTGGATATTTGCAATTTAGCCCTTGAACTTTCACTTTCACTTTCCTTCGTTTTGGAAATTCCTCGCTCGTTTCTCAAATTTTCCTTTGTTTTCATCCATTTGTGACCTAAACCACGATATAAACGTATTTAGAACAATTAGGCACTAATTAATCACGAAAATGAAAATATAAGCGGATGAAAATTGTAATAAATGTGCTACTATCAACTATAATTCTTATTTTTGGTAATATCTATATTTCAGGCTCTTAAATTTCGTATTTTCCATATTTCTTAGGATTTGTTGCTTTAGTATAAATAGATTTTTATTTCATTGTAAACATGAACAATTTTGATATTGAATTCAATTGAAAGGTTTTGCTTTCCCCATTGTTCTTCCATGAACAATTTTATCGAACTTATCAAAAATGAATAATTTTTGTTTCGTTCAAATATCGGTACGAGAGGTTTCTTCAATGTGTAATTAAGGGGTTAGTGCATCTTCTTATCTTTGAATTTTTTGTTTCACTTCGTTGAATTTAAGTCCAAAATCGGGTTTCTTGACGTTCTTGGGTTCCGCATCAATCTAGTTGTGGGTTTCATACCACCGTTGCTACGGGGTTCGTACCATAGGCTGACATGGCTCCGAATACCCTGAAGCACTAGGTAATAGCCATGCAGTCGCATGTCTTTATAACCATGCGACCGCATTGTTTTGACAATTTTTCACCGGACAGCTTTCACTATTTTGACGATATCTTTCTCTCCGGATGTCCAAATGAGGTGATTCAAGTTTCTTTGGAAAGAAAACTCAAAGTTCTACAGATGTTATTCAGATATCATCTTATAATTCCATCATTTTCCATGTCAATAACTGGTCTCGATATGAGACTAAAAATCGGTTCAAAACCTTTCAGCATGTGTGATAATGATTTGACTATATTTCACCCTTTTGGCTTCTTTCCTTATCCAATTGATGCCAAACACTCTCAAATCTTCATATCTTCATTTTGCCTTCCGAGTCATCTTTTGGATATTTGCAATTTAGCCCTTGAACTTTCACTTTCACTTTCCTTCTTTTTGGTCATTTCTCGCTATTTTCTCCAATTTTCCTTTGTTTTCATCAATTTGTGACCTAAACCAAGATATAAACGTATTTTGAACAATTAGGCACTAATTAATCACGAAAATGCAAATATAAACGAATGAAAATAGTAATAAATGTGCTACTATCAACTATAATTCTTATTTTCGGTAATTTCTATAATTTAGGACTCTTAAATTTCGTATTTTCCATAAATCTTAGGATTTGTTGCTTTAGTATAAATAGATTTTTATTTCATTGTAAACATGAACAATTTTGATATTGAATTAAATTGAAAGGTTTTGCTTTCTCCATTGTTCTTCCATGAACAATTTTATCGAACTTATTAAAAATGAATAATTTTTGTTTCGTTCAAATATCGGTACGAGAGTTCTTCATTGTGTAATTAAGGGGTTCAGCGCATCTTCTTATCGTTGAATTTTTTGTTTCGCTTCGTTGAGTTTAAGTACAAAACCGGGTTTCTTGACGTTATTGGGTTTCGCATCAATCTAGTTGGGCGTTTCGTAGTCACCGTTGCTACGGGGTTCGGACCATAGGCCGACTTGGCTCCGAATACCCTGAAGCTCTCGGTAATAGCCATGCGGTCGCATGTCTTTATAACCATTCGACCGCATTGTTTTGCCAATTTTTCGCGGGACAACTTTCACTATTTTGACGATATCTTTCTCTCCGGACGTCCAATTTAGGTGATTCAAGTTTCTTTGGAAAGATACCTCAAAGTGCTACATATGTTATTCGATATCATCTTATAATTCCATCATTTTCCATGTCAAAAACTGGTCTCAATATGAAACTAAAAATCGGCGCAAAACCTTTCAGCATGTTTGATAATGCTTTAACTATATTTCACCCTTTTTGCTTCTTTCCTTATCCAATTGATGCCAAACACTCTCAAATCTTCATATCTTCATTTTGCCTTCCGAGTCATCTTTTGGATATTTGCAATTTAGCCCTTGAACTTTCACTTTCACTTTCCTTCTTTTTGGTCATTTCTCGCTCTTTTCTCCAATTTTCCTTTGTTTTCATCCATTTGTGACCTAAACCAAGATATAAACGTATTTTGAACAATTAGGCACTAATTAATCACGAAAATGCAAATATAAACGAATGAAAATAGTAATAAATGTGCTACTATCAACTATAATTCTTATTTTTGGTAATTTCTATATTTTAGGACTCTTAAATTTCGTATTTTCCATATTTCTTAGGATTTGTTGCTTTAGTATAAATAGATTTTTATTTCATTGTAAACATGAAAAATTTTGATATTGAATTAAATTGAAAGGTTTTGCTTTCTCCATTGTTCTTCCATGAACAATTTTATCGAACTTATCAAAAATGAATAATTTTTGTTTCGTTCAAATATCGGTACGAGAGTTCTTCATTGTGTAATTAAGGGGTTCAGCGCATCTTCTTATCGTTGAATTTTTTGTTTCACTTCGTTGAGTTTAAGTCCAAAACCGGGTTTCTTGACGTTCTTGGGTTCCGCATCAATCTAGTTGTGGGTTTCGTAGTCACCGTTGCTACGGTGTTCGTACCATAGGCCGACTTGGCTCCGAATACCCTGAAGCTCTCGGTAATAGCCATGCGTTCGCATGTCTTTATAACCATGCGACCGCATTGTTTTGCCAATTTTTCGCCGGACAGCTTTCACTATTTTGACGATATCTTTCTCTCCGGATGTCCAATTTAGGTGATTCAAGTTTCTTTGGAAAGATAACTCAAAGTTCTACAGATGTTATTCAGATATCATCTTATAATTCCATCATTTTCCATGTCAAAAACTGGTCTGAATATGAGACTAAAAATCGGTGCAAAACCTTTCAGCATGTGTGATAATGCTTTGACTATATTTCACCCTTTTGTCTTCTTTCCTTATCCAATTGATGCCAAACACTCTCAAATCTTCATATCTTCATTTTGCCTTCCGAGTCATCTTTTGGATATTTGCAATTTAGCCCTTGAAACTTTCACTTTCACTTTCCTTCGTTTTGGTAATTTCTCGCTCTTTTCTCCAATTTTCCTTTGTTTTCATCCATTTGTGACCTAAACCACGATATAAACGTATTTAGAACAATTAGGCACTAATTAATCACGAAAATGCAAATATAAGCGGATGAAAATAGTAATAAATGTGCTACTATCAACTATAATTCTTATTTTTGGTAATTTCTATATTTTAGGACTCTTAAATTTCATATTTTCCGTATTTCTTAGGATTGATTGCTTTAATATAAATAGTTTTTTATTTCATTGCAAACATGAACAATTTTGATATTGAATTAAATTGAAAGGTTTTGCTTTCTCCATTGTTCTTCCATGAACAATTTTATCGAACTTATAAAAAATGAATAATTTTTGTTTCGTTCAAATATCGGTACGAGAGTTCTTCATTGTGTAATTAAGGGGTTCAGCGCATCTTCTTATCGTTGAATTTTTTGTTTCACTTTGTTGAATTTAAGTCCAAAACCGGGTTTCTTGACGTTCTTGGGTTCCGTATCAATCTAGTTGTGGATTTCGTAGTCACCGTTGCTACGGGGTTCGTACCATAGGCCGACTTGGCTCCGAATACCCTGAAGCTCTCGGTAATAGCCATGCGGTCGCATGTCTTTATAACCATGCGACCGCATTGTTTTGTCAATTTTTTGCCGGACAGCTTTCACTATTTTGAGGATATCTTTCTCTCCGGATGTCCAATTGAGGTGATTTAAGTTTCTTTGGAAAGATAACTCAAAGTTCTACAGATGTTATTTAGATATCATCTTATAAATCCATCATTTTCCATGTCCAAAACTGGTCTCCATATGAGACTAAAAATTGGTGCAAAACCTTTCAGCATGTGTGATAATGCTTTGACTATATTTCACCCTTTTGGCTTCTTTCCTTATCCAATTGATGCAAACACTCTCAAATCTTCATATCTTCATTTTGCCTTCCGAGTCATCTTTTGGATATTTGCAATTTAGCCCTTGAACTTTCACTTTCACTTTCACTTTCTTTCGTTTTGGTCATTCCTCGCTCTTTTCTCAAATTTTCCTTTGTTTTGATCCATTTGTGACCTAAACCACGATATAAACGTATTTAGAACAATTAGGCACTAATTAATCACGAAAATGCAAATATAAGCGGATGAAAATAGTAATAAATGTGCTACTATCAACTATAATTCTTATTTTTGGTAATATCTATATTTCAGGTCTCTTAAATTTCGTATTTTCAATATTTCTTAGGATTTGTTGCTTTAGTATAAATAGATTTTTATTTCATTGTAAACATGAACAATTTTGATATTGAATTCAATTGAAAGGTTTTGCTTTCCCCATTGTTCTTCCATGAACAATTTTATCGAACTTATCAAAAATGAATAATTTTTGTTTCGTTCAAATATCGGTACGAGAGGTTTCTTCATTGTGTAATTAAGGGGTTAGCGCATCTTCTTATTTTTGAATTTTTTTGTTTCACTTCGTTGAATTTAAGTCCAAAATCGGGTTTCTTGACGTTCTTGGGTTCCGCATCAATCTAGTTGTGGGTTTCATACCACCGTTGCTACGGGGATGTACCATAGGCTGACATGGCTCCGAATACCCTGAAGCTCTAGGTAATAGCCATGCGGTCGCATGTCTTTATAACCATGCGACCGCATTGTTTTGCCAATTTTTCGCCGGACAGATTTCACTATTTTCACGATATCTTTCTCTTCGGATGTCCAATTGAGGTGATTCAAGTTTATTTGGAAAGATAACTCAAAGTTCTAAAGATGTTATTTAGATATCATCTTATAATTCCATCATTTTCCATGTCAAAAACTGGTCTCAATATGAGACTAAAAATCGGTGCAAAACTTTTCAGCATGTGTGATAATGCTTTGACCATATTTCACCCTTCTGGCTTCTTTCCTTATCTAATTGATGCCAAACACTCTCGAATCTTCATATCTTCATTTTGCCTTGCGAGTCTTCTTTTGGATTTTTGCAATTTGGCCCTTGAACTTTCACTTTCATTTTCCTTCGTTTTGGTCATTTCTCGCACTTTTCTAAATTTTCCTTTTTTTCATCCATTTGAGACCTAAACCACGATATAAACGTATTTAGAACAATTAGGCACTAATTAATCACGAAAATGGATATATAAGCGGATGAAAATAGTAATAAATGTGCTGTTATCAACTAGAATTCTTATTTTTGGTACTTTCTATATTTTAGGACTCTTAAATTTCGTATTTTCCATATTTCTTAGGATTTGTTGGTTTAGTATAAATAGATTTTTATTTCATTGTAAACATGAACACTTTTGATATTGAATTCAATTGAAAGGTTTTGCTTTCCCCATAGTTCTTCCATGAACAATTTTATCGAACTTATCAAAAATGAATAATTTTTGTTTCGTTCAAATATCGGTACGAGAGTTCTTCATTGTGTAACTAAGGGGTTAGCGCATCTTCTTATCTTTGAATTTTTTGTTTCACTTCGTTGAATTTAAGTCCAAAATCGGGTTTCTTGACGTTCTTGGGTTCCGTATCAATCTAGTTGTGAATTTCGTAGTCACCGTTGCTACGGGATTCGTACCACAAGCCGACTTGGCTCCAAATACCCTGAAGCTCTAGGTAATAGCCATGCGGTCGCATGTCTTTATAACCATGCGACCGCATTGTTTTGCCAATTTTTCGCCGGACAACTTTCACTATTTTGACGATAACTTTCTCTCCGGACGTCCAATTGAGGTGATTCAAGTATCTTTGGAAAGATAACTCGAACTTCTATAGATGTTATTCAGATATCATCTTATAATTCCATCATTTTCCATGTCAAACACTGGTCTCAATATGAGACTAAAAATCGGTGCAAAACCTTTCAGCATGTGTGATAATGCTTTGACTATATTTCACCCTTTTGGCTTCTTTCCTTATCCAGTTGATGCCAAACACTATCGAATCTTCATATCTTCATTTTGCCTCTGAGTAATCTTTTGGATATTTCCAATTTAGCCCTTCAACTTTCACTTTCACTTTCACTTTTCTTCGTTTTGGTCATTTCTCGCTCTTTTCTCCAATTTTCCTTTGTTTTCATCCAGTTGTGACCTAAACCACGATATAAATGTATTTAGAACAATTAGGCACTAATTAATCACGAAAATGCAAATAT
This sequence comes from Osmanthus fragrans, assembly GCA_019395295.1. Classification (NCBI taxonomy): domain Eukaryota; kingdom Viridiplantae; phylum Streptophyta; class Magnoliopsida; order Lamiales; family Oleaceae; genus Osmanthus; species Osmanthus fragrans. The sequence goes on from CM033348.1 coordinate 6,910,601, forward strand.
AAGCGGATGAAAAATGGTAATAAATGTGCTACTATCAACTATAATTCTTATTTTTGGGGATTTCTATATTTTTGGGCTCTTAAATTTCGTATTTTCCATATTTCTTAGGATTTGTTGCTTTAGTATAAATAGATTTTTATTTCATTGTAAACATCAACAACTTTGATATTAAATTAAATTGAAAGGTTCTGCTTTCTCCATTGTTCTTCCACGAACAATTTTATCGAACATATCAAAAATGAATAATTTTTGTTTCGTTTAAATATCGGTATGAGGGTTCTTCATTGTTTAATCAAGGGGTTCAGCGCATCTTCTTATCGTTGGATTTTTTGTTTCACTTCGTTGAGTTTAACTCCAAAACCAGGTTTCTTGACGTTCTTGGGTTCCGCATCAATCTAATTGTGGGTTTCGTAGTCACCATTGCTATGGCGCTCGTACCATAGGACGACTTGGCTCCGAATACCCTGAAGCTCTCGGTAATAGCCATGCAGTCGCATGTCTTTATAACCATGCGACCGCATTGTTTTGCCAATTTTTTGCCGGACAGCTTTCACTATTTTGACGATATCTTTCTCTCGGATGTCCAATTGAGGTGATTCAAGTTTCTTTGGAAAGACAACTCAAAGTTCTACAGATGTTATTCAGATATCATCTTATAATTCCATCATTTTCCATGTCAAAAACCGGTCTCAATATGAGACTAAAAATCATTGCAAAACCTTTCAGCATGTGTGATAATGCTTTGACTATATTTCACCCTTTTGGTTTCTTTCCTTATCCAATTGATGCCAAACACTCTCAAATCTTCATATCTTCATTTTGCCTTCCGAGTCATCTTTTGGATATTTGCAATTTAGCCCTTGAACTTTCACTTTCACTTTCCTTCGTTTTGGTCATTTCTCGCTCTTTTCTCCAATTTTCCTTTGTTTTCATCCATTTGTGACCTAAACCACGATATAAACGTATTTAGAACAATTAGGCACTAATTAATCACGAAAATACAAATATAAGCGAATGAAAATGGTAATAAATGTGCTACTATCAACTATAATTCTTATTTTTGGGAATTTCTATATTTTAGGACTCTTAAATTTCGTATTTTCCATATTTCTTAGGATTTGTTGCTTTAGTATAAATAGATTTTTATTTCATTGTAAACATCAACAACCTTGATATTAAATTAAATTGAAAGGTTTTGCTTTCTCCATTGTTCTTCCACGAACAATTTAATCGAACATATCAAAAATGAATAATTTTTGTTTCGTTTAAATATCGGTATGAGGGTTCTTCATTGTTTAATCAAGGGGTTCAGCGCATCTTCTTATCGTTGGATTTTTTGTTTCACTTCGTTGAGTTTAACTCCAAAACCGGGTTTCTTGACGTTCTTGGGTTCCGCATCAATCTAATTGTGGGTTTCGTAGTCACCATTGCTATGGCGCTCGTACCATAGGACGACTTGGCTCCGAATACCCTGAAGCTCTCGGTAATAGCCATGCAGTCGCATGTCTTTATAACCATGCGACCGCATTGTTTTGCCAATTTTTCGCCGGACAGCTTTCACTATTTTGACGATATCTTTCTCTCCGGACGTCCAATTGAGGTGATTCAAGTATCTTTGGAAAGACAACTCGAAGTTCTACAGATGTTATTCAGATATCATCTTATAATTCCATCATTTTCCATGTCAAAAACAGGTCTCAATATGAGACTAAAAATCATTGCAAAACCTTTCAGCATGTATGATAATGCTTTGACTATATTTCACCTTTTTGGCTTCTTTCCTTATCCAACTGATGCCAAACACTCTGGAATCTTCATATCTTCATTTTGCCTTCCGAGTCATCTTTTGGATATTTCCAATTTAGCCCTTGAACTTTCACTTTCACTTTCCTTCGTTTTGGTCATATCTCGCTCTTTTCACCAATATTCCTTTGTTTTCATCCATTTGTGACCTAAACCATGATATAAACGTATTTAGAACAATTAGGCACTAATTAATCACGAAAATACAAATATAAGCGGATGAAAATGGTAATAAATGTGTTACTATCAACTATAATTCTTATTTTTGGGGATTTCTATATTTTTGGACTCTTAAATTTCGTATTTTCCATATTTCTTAGGATTTGTTGCTTTAGTATAAATAGATTTTTATTTCATTGTAAACATCAACAACCTTGATATTAAATTAAATTGAAAGGTTTTGCTTTCTCCATTGTTCTTCCATGAACAATTTTATCGAACTTATCAAAAATGAATAATTTTTGCTTCGTTCAAATATCGGTACGAGAGTTCTTCATTGTGTAATTAAGGGGTTCAGCGCATCCTCTTATCGTTGAAATTTTTTTTTCACTTCGTTGAGTTTAAGTCCAAAATCGGGTTTCTTGACGTTCTTGGGTTCCGCATCAATCTAGTTGTTGGTTTCGTAGTCACCGTTGCTACGGGGATCGTACCATAGGCCGACTTGGTTCCGAATACCCTGAAACTCTCATTAATAGCCATGCGGTCGCATGTCTTTTTAACCATGTGAGCGCATTGTTTTGCCAATTTTCTGCCGGACAGCTTTCATTATTTTAACGATATCTTTCTCTCCGGACGTCCAATTGAGGTTATTCAAGTTTCTTTTGAATGATAACTCGAAGTTCTACAGATGTTATTCAGATTTCATCTTATAATTCCATCATTTTCCATATCAAAAACTGGTCTCAATATGAGACTAAAAATCGGTGCAAAACCTTTCAGCATGTATGATAATGCTTTGACTATATTTCACCCTTTTGGCTTCTGTCCTTATCCAATTGATGCCAAACACTCTGGAATCTTCATATCTTCATTTTGCCTTCCGAGTCATCTTTTGGATATTTACAATTTAGCCCTTGAACTTTCACTTTCACTTTCACTTTCCTTTGTTTTGAACATTTCTCGCTCTTTTCTCCAATTTTCCTTTGTTTTCATCCATTTGTGACCTAAACCACGATATAAACGTATTTAGAACAATTAGGCACTAATTAATCACGAAAATGCAAATATAAGCGGATGAAAATGGTAATAAATGTGCTACTATCAACTATAATTCTTATTTTTGGGGATTTCTGTATTTTTGGACTCTTAAATTTCGTATTTTCCATATTTCTTAGGATTTGTTGCTTTAGTATAAATAGATTTTTATTTCATTGTAAACATCAACAACTTTGATATTAAATTAAATTGAAAGGTTTTGCTTTCTCCATTGTTCTTCCATGAACAATTTTATCGAACTTATCAAAAATGAATAATTTTTGTTTCGTTCAAATATCGGTATGTGGGTTCTACATTGTTTAATCAAGGGGTTCAGCACATCTTCTTATCGTTGGATTGTTTGTTTCACTTCGTTGAGTTTAAGTCGAAAATCGGGTTTTTGACGTTCTTAGGTTCCGCATCAATCTAGTTGTGGGTTTCGTAGTCACCGTTGCTAGGGGGATCGTACCATAGGCCGACTTGGTTCCGAATACCCTGAAGCTCTCGGTAATAGCCATGCGGTCGCATGTCTTTATAGCCATGCGACCGCATTGTTTTGCCAATTTTCCGCCGGATAGCTTTCACTATTTTGACGATATCTTTCTCTCTGGATGTCCAATTGAGGTGATTCACGTTTCTTCGGAAAGATAACTCAAAGTTCTACAGATGTTATTCAGGTATAATCTTATAATTCCATCATTTTCCTTGTCAACAATGGGTCTCAATATGAGACTAAAAATCGGTGCAAAACCTTTGAGCATGTGTGATAATGCTTTGACTATATTTCACCCTTTTGGCTACTTTCCTTAACCAATTGATGCCAAACACTCTCGAATCTTCATATCTTCATTTTGCCTTCGGAGTCATCTTTTGGATATGTCCAATTTAGCCCTTGAATTTTCACTTTCACTTTCCTTCGTTTTGGTCATTTCTCGCGCTTTTCTCTAGTTTTCCTTTGTTTTCATCCATTTGTGACCTAAACCACGATATAAATGTATTTAGAACAATTAGGCACTAATTAATCACAAAAATGCAAAAATAAGCGGATGAAAATAGTAATAAATGTGCTACTATCAACTATAATTCTTATTTTTGGTAATTTCTATATTTGAGGACTCTTAAATTTCGTATTTTCCATATTTCTTAGGATTTGTGGGTTTAGTATAAATAGATTTTTATTTCATGGTAAACATGAACAATTTTGATATTGAATTCAATTGAAAGGTTTTGCTTTCTTCATTGTTCTTCCATGAACAATTTTATCGAACTTATCAAAAATGAATAATTTTTGTTTCGTTCAAATATCGGTACGAGAGTTCTTCATTGTGTAATTAAGGGGTTCAGCGCATCTTCTTATCGTTGAATTTTTTGTTTCACTTCGTTGAGTTTAAGTCCAAAACCATGTTTCTTGACGTTATTGGGTTCCGCATCAATCTAGTTGTGGGTTTCGTAGTGACCGTTGCTACGGGGTTCGTACCATAGGCCGACTTGGCTCCGAATACCCTGAAGCTCTCGGTAATAGCCATGCGGTCACATGTCTTTATAACCATGCGACCGCATTGTTTTGTCAATTTTCCGCCGGACAGCTTTCACGATTTTGACTATATCTTTCTCTCTGGACGTCCAATTGAGGTGATTCAAGTTTCTTTGGAAAGATACCTCGAAGTTCTACAGATGTTATTCAGATATCATCTTACAATTCCATCATTTTCCATGTCAAAAACTGGTCTCAATATGAGACTAAAAATCGGTGCAAAACCTTTCAGCATGTATGATAATGCTTTGACTATATTTCACCCTTTTGGCTTCTTTCCTTATCCAATTGATGCCAAACACTCTGGAATTTTCATATCTTCATTTTGCCATCTGAGTCATCTTTTGGATATTTCCAATTTAGCCCTTGAACTTTCACTTTCACTTTCCTTCGTTTTGGTCATTTCTCGCTCTTTTCTCCAATTTTCCTTTGTTTTCATCCATTTGTGACCTAAACCATGATATAAACGTATTTGGAACAATTAGGCACTAATTAATCACGAAAATGCAAATATAAACGAATGAAAATAGTAATAAATGTGATACTATAAACTATAATTCTTATTTTTGGTAATTTCTATATTTTAGGACTCTTAAATTTCGTATTTTTCATATTTCTTAGGATTTGTTTATTTAGTATAAATAGATTTTTATTTCATTGTAAACATGAACAATTTTGATATTGAATTAAATTGAAAGGTTTTGCTTTCTCCATTGTTCTTCCATGAACAACTTTATCGAACTTATCAAAAATGAATAATTTTTGTTTCGTTCAATTGTCGGTACGAGAGTTCTTCATTGTGTAATTAAGGGGTTCAGCGCATCTTCTTAGCATTGAATTTTTTGTTTCACTTCGTTGAGTTTGAGTCCAGAATCGGGTTTCTTGACGTTCTTGGGTTTCGCATCAATCTAGTTGTGGGTTTCATAGTCACCGTTGCTACGGGGTTCGTACCATTTGCCGACTTGGCTCCGAATATCCTGAATCTGTCGGTAATGGCCATGCGGTCGCATGTCTTTAATTATAACCATGCGACCGCATTGTTTTGCCAATTTTCCGCCGGACAGCTTTCACTATTTTGACGATATCTTTCTCTTCGTATGTCCAATTGAGGTGATTCAAGTTTCTTTGGAAAGATAACTCCATGTTCTACAAATGTTATTTAGATATCATCATATAATTCCATCATTTTCCATGTCAAAAACTGGTCTCAATATGAGACTAAAAATCGGTGTAAAACCTTTCGGCATGTGTGATAATGCTTTGACTACATTTCACCCTTTTGGCATCTTTCCTTATCCAATTGATGCCAAACACTCTCAAATCTTCATATCTTCATTTTGCCTTCCGAGTCATCATTTGGATATTTGCAATTTAGCCCTTGAACTTTCACTTTCACTTTCCTTCGTTTTGGTCATTTCTCGCTATTTTCTCCAATTTTCCGTTGTTTTCATCCATTTGTGACCTAAACCACGATATAAACGTATTTAGAAAAATTAGGCACTAATTAATCAAGAAAATGCAAATATAAGCGGATGAAAATAGTAATAAATGTGCTACTATCAGCTATAATTCTTATTTTTGGTAATTTCTATATTTTAGGACTCTTAAATTTCATATTTTCCATATTTCAAAGAATTTGTTGCTTTAGTATAACTAGATTTTTATTTCATTGTAGGCATGGACAATTTTGATATTGAATTAAATTGAAAGGTTTTGCTTTCTCCATTGTTCTTCCATGAACAATTTTATCGAACTTATCAAAAATGTATAATTTTTGTTTCGTTCAAATATTGGTAAGAGAGTTCTTCATTGTGTAATTAAGGGGTTCAGCGCATCTTCTTATCATTGAATTTTTTGTTTCACTTCGTTGAGTTTAAGTTCAAAATCGGGTTTCTTGACGTTTTTCGTTTCGCATCAATCTAGTGTTGGGTTTCATAGTCACCGTTGCTACGGGGTTCGTACCATAGGCCGACTTGGCTCCGAATACCCTGAAGCTCTCGTTAATAACCATGCGGTCACATGTCTTTATAACCATGCGACCGCATTGTTTTGCCAATTTTCCGCCAGACAGCTTTATATCTTTCTCTTCGGATGTCCAATTGATGTGGTTCCATTTTCTTTGGAAAGTTAACTCAAAGTTCTACAGATGTTATTCAGACATCATCATATAATTCCCTCAATTTCCATGTCAAAAACTGGTCTCAATATGAGACTAAAAATCGGTGTAAAACCTTTCAGCATGTGTGGTAATGCTTTGACTACATTTCACCCTTTTGGCTTCTTTCCTTATCCAATTGATGCCAAACACTCTCAAATCTTCATATCTTCATTTTGCCTTCCTTGTCATCATTTGGATATTTGCAATTTAGCCCTTGAACTTTCACTTTCACTTTCCTTCGTTTTGGTCATTTCTCGCTATTTTCTCCAATTTTCCGTTGTTTTCATCCATTTGTGACCTAAACCACGATATAAACGTATTTAGAACAATTAGGCACTAATTAATCACGAAAATGCAAATATAAGCGGATGAAAATAGTAATAAATGTGCTACTATCAACTATAATTCTTATTTTTGCTAATTTCTATATTTTAGGACTCTTAAATTTTGTATTTTCCATTTCTAAGAATTTGTTGCTTTAGTATAACTAGATTTTTATTTCGTTGTAAGCATGGACAATTTTGATATTGAATTAAATTGAAAGGTTTTGCTTTCTCCATTGTTCTTCCATGAACAATTTTATCGAACTTATCAAAAATGTATAATTTTTGTTTCGTTCAAATATTGGTAAGAGAGTTCTTCATTGTGTAATTAAGGGGTTCAGCGCATCTTCTTATCATTGAATTTTTTGTTTCACTTCGTTGAGTTTAAGTTCAAAATCGGGTTTCTTGACGTTTTTCGTTTCGCATCAATCTAGTGTTGGGTTTCATAGTCACCGTTGCTACGGGGTTCGTACCATAGGCCGACTTGGCTCCGAATACCCTGAAGCTCTCGTTAATAGCCATGCGGTCACATGTCTTTATAACCATGCGACCGCATTGTTTTGCCAATTTTCCTCCAGACAGCTTTATATCTTTCTCTTCGGATGTCCAATTGATGTGGTTCCATTTTCTTTGGAAAGTTAACTCAAAGTTCTACAGATGTTATTCAGACATCATCATATAATTCCCTCAATTTCCATGTCAAAAACTGGTCTCAATATGAGACTAAAAATCGGTGTAAAACCTTTCCGCATGTGTGGTAATGCTTTGACTACATTTCACCCTTTTGGCTTCTTTCCTTATCCAATTGATGCCAAACACTCTCAAATCTTCATATCTTCACTTTGCCTTCCGAGTCGTCATTTGGATATTTGCAATTTAGCCCTTGAACTTTCCCTTTCACTTTCCTTCGTTTTGGTCATTTCTCGCTATTTTCTCCAATTTTCCGTTGTTTTCATCCATTTGTGACCTAAACCACGATATAAACGTATTTAGAACAATTAGGCACTAATTAATCACGAAAATGCAAATATAAGCGGATGAAAATAGTAATAAATGTGCTACTATCAACTATAATTCTTATTTTTGCTAATTTCTATATTTTAGGACTCTTAAATTTCGTATTTTCCATTTCTAAGAATTTGTTGCTTTAGTATAACTAGATTTTTATTTCATTGTAAGCATGGACAATTTTGATATTGAATTAAATTGAAAGGTTTTGCTTTCTCCATTGTTCTTCCATGAACAATTTTATCGAACTTATCAAAAATGAATAATTTTTGTTTCGTTCAAATATCGGTACGAGAGTTCTTCATTGTGTAATTAAGGGGTTCAACGCATCTTCTTAGCATTGAATTTTTTGTTTCACTTCGCTGAGTTTAAGTCCAAAATCGGGTTTCTTGACGTTCTTGGGTTCCGCATCAATCTAGTTGTGGGTTTCATAGTCACCGTTGCTACGGGGTTCGTACCATATGCCGACTTGGCTCCGAATATCCTGAAGCTGTCGGTAATAGCCATGCGGTCGCATGTCTTTAATTATAACAATGCGACCGCATTGTTTTGCCAATTTTCCGTCGGACAGCTTTTCACTATTTTGATGATATCTTTCTCTCCGAATGTCCAATTGAGGTGATTCTTGTTTCTTTGGAAAGATAACTCAAGGTTCTACAGATGTTATTCAGATATTATCGTATAATTCCATCATTTTCCAGGTCAAAAACTGGTCTCAATATGAGACTAAAAATCAGTGTGAAACCTTTCAGCATGTGTGATAATGCTTTGACTATATTTCACCCTTTTGGCTTCTCTCCTTATCCTATTTATGCCAAACACTCTGAAATCTTCATATCTTCCTTTGCTTTCCGAGTCATCTTTTGGATATTTGCAATTTTGCCCTTGAACTTGAACTTTCACTTTCACTTTCTTTCGTTTTGGTCATTTCTCGCTATTTTCTCCAATTTTCTTTTGTTTACATCCATTTGTGACCTAAACCAAGATATAAACGTATTTAGACGAATTAGGCACTAATTAATCACGAATATGCAAACATAAGCGGATGAAAATGGTAATAAATGTGCTACTATAAACTATAATTCTTATTTTTGGTAATTTCTATATTTTAGGACTATTAAATTTCGTATTTTCCATATTTCTTAGGATTTGTTGCTTTAGTATAACTAGATTTTTATTTCATTGTAGACATAAACAATTTTGATATTGAATTAAATTGAAAAGTTTTGTTTTCTCCATTGTTCTTCCGTGAACAATTTTATCGAACTTATCAAAAATGATTAATTTTTGTTTCGTTCAAGTATCGGTACGAGAGTTCTTCATTGTGTAATTAAGGGGTTCAGCACATCTTCTTGTCATTGAATTTTTTGTTTCACTTCGTTGAGCTTAGGTCCAAAATCGGGTTTCTTGACGTTCGTGGGTTCCGCATCATTCTAGTTGTGAGTTTCGTAGTCACCGTTGCTACGGGGTTCGTAGCATAGGCCGACTTGGCTCCGAATACCCTGTTGCTCTCGATAATAGCCATGCGGTTGCATGTCTTTAATTATAACCATGCGACCGCATTGTTTTGCCAATTTTCCGTCGAACAGCTTTCACTATTTTGACGATATCTTATCTCCGGATGTCCAATTGAGGTGATTCAAGTTTCTTTGGAAAGTTAACTCAAAGTTTTACAGACGTTATTCAGATATCATCTTATAATTTCCATCTCGAAAACTGGTCTCAATATGAGACTAAAAATCGGTGCAAAACCTTTCATCATGTGCGATAATGCTTTGACTGTATTTCACCCTTCTGGCTTCTTTCCTTATCCAATTGATGCCAAACACTCTCAAATCTTCATATCTTCCTTTTGCCTTTCGAGTCATCTTTTGGATATTTGCAATTTAGCCCTTGAACTTTCACTTTCACTTTCTTTCGTTTTGGTCATTTCTCGCTATTTTCTCCAATTTTCTTTTGTTTACATCCATTTGTGACCTAAACCAAGATATAAACGTATTTAGACGAATTAGGCACTAATTAATCACGAATATGCAAACATAAGCGGATGAAAATGGTAATAAATGTGCTACTATCAACTATAATTCTTATTTTTGGGAATTTCTATATTTTAGGACTCTTAAATTTCGTATTTTCCATATTTCTTCGAATTTGTTGCTTTAGTATAACTAGATTTTTATTTCATTGTAAACATGAACAATTTTGATATTGAATTAAATTGAAAGGTTTTGCTTTCTCCATTGTTCTTCCATGAACAATTTTATCGAACTTATCAAAAATGAATAATTTTTGTTTCATTCAAATATCGGTACGAGAGTTCTTCATTGTGTAATTAAGGGGTTCAGCACATCTTCTTGTCATTGAATTTTTTGTTTCACTTCGTTGAGCTTAGGTCCAAAATCGGGTTTCTTGACGTTCGTGGGTTCCGCATCATTCTAGTTGTGAGTTTCGTAGTCACCGTTGCTACGGGGTTCGTAGCATAGGCCGACTTGGCTCCGAGTACCCTGTTGCTCTCGATAATAGCCATGCAGTTGCATGTCTTTAATTATAACCATGCGACCGCATTGTTTTGCCAATTTTTCGCCGGACAGCTTTCTCTATTTTGACGATATCTTTCTCTTCGGATGTCCAATTGAGGTGATTCAAGTTTCTTTGGAAAGTTAACTCAAACTTCTACAGACGTTATTCAGATGTCATCTTATAATTTCCATCTCAAAAACTGGTCTCAATATGAGACTAAAAATAGGTGTGAAACCTTTCAGCATGTGTGATAATGCTTTGACTATATTTCACCCTTTTGGCTTCTCTCCTTATCCTATTGATGCCAAACACTCTCAAATCTTCATATCTTCATTTTGCCTTCCGAGTCATCATTTGGATATTTGCAATTTAGCCCTTGAACTTTCGCTTTCACTTTCCTTCGTTTTGGTCATTTCTCGCTCTTTTCTCCAATTTTCCATTGTTTTCATCCATTTGTGACCTAAACCACGATATAGACGTATTTAGAACAATTAGGCACTAATTAATCACGAAAATGCAAATATAAGCGGATGAAAATAGTAATAAATGTGCTACTATCAGCTATAATTCTTATTTTTGGTAATTTCTATATTTTAGGACTCTTAAATTTCGTATTTTCCATATTTCTTAGGATTTGTTGTTTTCGTATAACTTGATTTTTATTTCATTGTAAACATGAACAATTTTGATATTAAATTAAATTGAAAGGTTTTGCTTTCTCCATTGTTCTTCCATGAACAATTTTATCGAACTTATCAAAAATGAATAATTTTTGTTTCATTCAAATATCGGTACGAGAGTTCTTCATTGTGTAATTAAGGGGTTCAGCGCATCTTCTTATCATTGAATTTTTTATTTCACTTCGTTGAGCTTAAGTCCAAAATCGGGTTTCTTGACGTTCGTGGGTTCCGCATCAATCTAGTTGTGGGTTTCGTAGTCACCGTTGCTACGGGGTTCGTAGCATAGGCCGACTTGGCTCCGAGTACCCTGTTGCTCTCGATAATAGCCATGCAGTTGCATGTCTTTAATTATAACCATGCGACCGCATTGTGTTTAATTATAACCATGCAGGCTATTGAGAAGATCAGATGCGGATCAAAGCCGCCCAAGATAGACAGAAAAGTTATGCCGATCAAAGCAAAAAAGATTTGGAGTTTGAGATTGGAGGGAAAGTATTCTTAAAAGTAGCTCCTATGAAAGGTACTATCCGTTTCGGCAAAAGAGGGAAGCTAAGACCTCGTTTTATCGGACCATTTGAAATCTTAGAAAAAGTAGGTAACGTGGCTTATCGTTTAGCGTTACCACCTGAGCTCTCGGCCGTACACAATGTTTTTCACGTTTCTTTATTGAGGAAATATATCCACGACCCGAGCCATGTGGTAAATTTTCAGACTATTTCGATTAAGAGGAATCTGTCTTATAAGGAGACACATATGTGCATTGTGGAGAGAAAAGTCCATGTCTTAAGAAACAAAGAAGTTCATTTAGTCAAAGTCCAATGGGGTAGACAGGATAGCGATGAAGCTACCTGGGAAAAGGAGGACGAGATTCTGGCTAAGTATCTAGATATCATAGATCAAGTAAGTTTAAATTTCGAGGACGAAATTAATTTAAGGGGGTAAGGTTGTAGCGACCGAGAATTTTAGATTTATTTTTCTTGAAAAACGCGTCGCTAAGCCCTAACCCCGAGTTTTAAAGATAAAAGCGTGTTCGTCATAGCAATTTTATTAAACAAATTTAAATTTATTAGAATCGAGTACAATTTCGAATATTTTAATTTATTAAATTCCTTATCGTTTTAAATCCGAAATTAAATACGATATATTATTATTTCGGGTCCGATAAATTCATTAGTCCAATTAGGGTTATTTTAGCCCAATCCTTTAAGTCCAAATGTATTCATTTTAGCCCAATTCACTTAAGCCCAATTCAAAAAAAATTCTGCAGCCCAATTCTTGGCCCACTTAACACCTAGGATTTTGTGCCCTAGAATTTTTACTGTGCATATAACCCCCAACCTTTCTCCCTCTCACTACCTCCCGCAGCCAGCCAGAAAGGGTAAGAAAACTGCACCTCCTCAATGCAGTAAAATTTCACAGTTCATCTCCCTCAATTTGAAAACTCACGTTGATGCTAGAACCCTGAATTTCTAGCACCAACAACACGAAGTTTTCACACAATCAAACCAGTCACCAAACCCAAAACTGCAAGAACTACAATCAGTCGAACCCAGAATCACCTCCAACTCACAGACCATTGCACACAGCCACTACCAACCCACAGGCACCACCACTGCAGCCACCGTCGACTCCGCCACACCATCACCCGAGCTACAGCCATCCATTTCCCACGACCCAGCCTATTGAATCAACACCACAGGCTCCGCCCCTACAGCCACCATCAACACCACCACCTCCGACCTACAGCCACTGCACACGGCCACAATCCAGAACCACCAACACCTAAGCTGCAGCCGTCACCCCACAACCCAGCCCCAATCGAACCACCACCACAGTCGAGCCCCACAGTCGAGCCCCACAGAACCACCTCCAACACCACCGCACCCACTCCACCACTCGCCACCACAAGAACACCCAGCCCACCTTCCAGTCAAGCCAAAAATCAAACCCCAAATCAAGAAACCCATAAACTTACCTCAAGGAAGTCGAACTCGAACCGTTCGCCTTCGAACTGTCGCCAAACCACCCAAAAACCAACCCCCAGCCAACCCCCACACCACCGGCGTCTCCACGCGACGCCGGCGCTGGCGTCGCCAGCCAGAATCGGAGAAAGGGGCGAAGCCCCTTCCCTGTCGCCTCCTCTCCTCTGCTCTCGCGTTCAAACGCGAGAATGAGAGAGAGAGAGAGATTTTTATTTATTTTGATTTTTGAAAAATTATTTTTAAGCCCCTAGTTTAGAAGTTAGGTTATTTTAGTCCCCCAAGCTTTTAAGTTATTTATTTTCAGCCCAAAGTTCGGTTTTTTAAAGAAAACGGTCCTAGAGTTTATGTTTTAAAATAAATTAGCCCACAGATTCTGAAAAAGTCCATTTCAGTCCTTAAATTTTTATTTTCAGTTTTTAATAAATTTTCAATTAAGTCCTTATTTTAGAAAAGTTTAATTTCAGCCCTTAAACTTTTATTTTCAGTTTTAACAAATTTTCAATTTAGTCCCTATTTTAGAAAAGTTCAATTTCAACCCTTAAACTTTTATTTTCAGTTTTAATAAATTCAAATTAAGTCCCTAAACTTTATTTTTATCGTTTTTAATCTCTAAAAATTTTCGAAACACTAATTCAAAATTTATTTTCTATTTTTGGCTAGACGAAACGTACGAACGATTGAGGAACTGAGATTTTCCTTCCCACTCCACTTTTTACGACTCGAGATAAATTGAGGTAGACTCGCCCCCATTAATTAGTTTAAATTGTAATTGCATGTATTATGTGATTTTATGTGATTTATATGCTTTAATGCATAAGATGAGAATCTCTTATGAGATAGATTATGTTGTTATGCTTGCCATAACTTATATGCTTAATTGCATGAGAAGAAAGAGAATCTCTTATGAGATAAGATGATGTTATGCATAACTTACGTGCTTAAATGCATGAGACAGACTACCCACACCCTATGATTTTAAAGAGCCTATGATTTTTCAAAGAAAATTAGCCCATGAGAATATCACTGTATAGATTGCATAATTATGTGTCAAATTACTCTGTAAATTAATTACTGGCGATGAGTCTACTGAGTATTTCTTCGAAATGCTCATTCTATTATTTTTAACAATATTGCAGATTTTGGAGATGGCCGAATCTGATGGGCAGTGGTGGAATAAATGTAGTTAATTGTTTTTAGTTTACTTTCGAAATTCCACTCTTTGAAACATTATGAAACTTACCTTGTCGTTCCCGCTATTTTCAAACTTGAGTTTAATATTTAATCAAATTTTCCTTAAATTAATTCGAATGGCATTTGTTACCGTTAAAGTTCACAAATTTTAAATGTGATGTTTTTAAAAGTTAGTTATTCCGCCAAACTTTTCAGTTAAATTAGGGCAAAGAGAACATGACGTAGCGTTTCGGGTCCGCGGAACTCGGGGCGTTACAATATCTTTCTCTTCGGATGTCCAATTGAGGTGATTCAAGTTTCTTTGGAAAGTTAACTCAAACTTCTACAGACGTTGTACAGATATCATCTTATAATTTCCATCTCAAAAACTGGTCTCAATATGAGACTAAAAATCGGTGTGAAACCTTTCAGCATGTGTGATAATGCTTTGACTATATTTCACCCTTTTGGCTTCTCTCCTTATCCTATTGATGCCAAACACTCTCAAATCTTCATATCTTCATTTTGCCTTCCGAGTCATCATTTGGATATTTGCAATTTAGCCCTTGAACTTTCGCTTTCACTTTCCTTCGTTTTGGTCATTTCTCGCTCTTTTCTCCAATTTTCCATTGTTTTCATCCATTTGTGACCTAAACCACGATATAAACGTATTTAGAACAATTAGGCACTAATTAATCACGAAAATGCAAATATATGCGGATGAAAATAGTAATAAATGTGCTACTATCAGCTATAATTCTTATTTTTGGTAATTTCTATATTTTAGGACTCTTAAATTTCATATTTTCCATATTTCTTAGGATTTGTTGCTTTAGTATAACTAGATTTTTATTTCATTGTAAACATGAACAATTTTGATATTGAATTAAATTGAAAGGTTTTGCTTTCTCCATTGTTCTTCCATGAACAATTTTATCGAACTTATCAAAAATGAATAATTTTTGTTTCGTTCAAGTATCGGTACGAGAGTTCTTCATTGTGTAATTAAGGGGTTCAACGCATCTTCTTAGCATTGAATTTTATGTTTCACTTCGTTGAGTTTAAGTCCAAAATCGGGTTTCTTGACATTCTTGGGTTCCGCATCAATCTAGTTGTGGGTTTCATAGTCACCGTTGCTACGGGGTTCGTACCATTTGCCGACTTGGCTCCGAATATCCTGAAGCTGTCGGTAATAGCCATGCGGTCGCATGTCTTTTATTATAACCATGCGACCACATTGTTTTGCCAATTTTCCGTCGGATAGCTTTCACTATTTTGACGATATCTCTCTCTCCGGATGTTCAATTAAGGTGATTCAAGTTTCTTTGGAAAGATAACTCAAAGTTCTACAGATATCACTCAGTTATCATCATATAATTCCATCATTTTCCATGTCAAAAACTGGTCTCAATATGAGACTAAAAATCGGTGTAAAACCTTTCAGCATGTGTGATAATGCTTTGACTATATTTCACCCTTTTGGTTTCTTTCCTTATCCAATTGATGCCAAACACTCTCATATCTTCATTTTGCCTTCCGAGTCATCATTTGGATATTTGCAATTTAGCCCTTGAACTTTCGCTTTCACTTTCCTTCGTTTTGGTCATTTCTCGCTCTTTTCTCCAATTTTCCATTGTTTTCATCCATTTGTGACCTAAACCACGATATAAACGTATTTAGAACAATTAGGCACTAATTAATCACGAAAATGTAAATATAAGCTGATGAAAATAGTAATAAATGTGCTACTATCAGCTATAATTCTTATTTTTGGTAATTTCTATATTTTAGGACTCTTAAATTTCGTATTTTCCATATTTCTTAGGATTTGTTGCTTTAGTATAACTATATTTTTATTTCATTGTAAACATGAACAATTTTGATATTGAATTAAATTGAAAGGTTTTGCTTTCTCCATTGTTCTTCCATGAACAATTTTATCGAACTTATCAAAAATGAATAATTTTTGTTTCGTTCAAGTATCGGTACGAGAGTTCTTCATTGTGTAATTAAGGGGTTCAACGCATCTTCTTAGCATTGAATTTTATGTTTCACTTCGTTGAGTTTAAGTCCAAAATCGGGTTTCTTGACATTCTTGGGTTCCGCATCAATCTAGTTGTGGGTTTCATAGTCACCGTTGCTACGGGGTTCGTACCATTTGCCGACTTGGCTCCGAATATCCTGAAGCTGCCTGTAATAGCCATGCGGTCGCATGTCTTTAATTATAACCATGCGACCGCATTGTTTTGCCAATTTTTCGTCGGACAGCTTTCACTATTTTGACGATATCTTTCTCTTCAAATGTCCAATTGATGTGGTTCCTTTTTCTTTGGAAAGTTAACTCAAAGTTCTACAGATGTTATTCAGATATCATCTTATAATTCCATCATTTTCCATATCAAAAACCAGTCTCAATACGAGACTAAAAATCGGTACAAAACCTTTCAGCATGTGCGATAATGCTTTGACTATAATTCGCCTTCTGGCTTCTTTCCTTATCCAATTGATGCCAAACACTCTCAAATCTTCATATCTTCATTTGCCTTCCGAGTCATCATTTGGATATTTGCAATTTAGCCCTTGAACTTTCGCTTTCACTTTCACTTTCTTTCGTTTTGGTCATTTCTCGCTCTTTCCTCTAATTTTCCATTATTTTCATCCATTTGTGACCTAGACCACGATATAAACGTATTTAGAACAATTAGGCTCTAATTAATCACGAAAATGAAAATATAAGCGGATGAAAATAGTAATAAATGTGCTACTATCAGCTATAATTCTTATTTTTGGTAATTTCTATATTTTAGGACTCTTAAATTTCGTATTTTCCATATTTCTTAGGATTTGTTGCTTTAGTATAACTATATTTTTATTTCATTGTAAACATGAACAATTTTGATATTGAATTAAATTGAAAGGTTTTGCTTTCTCCATTGTTCTTCCATGAACAATTTTATCGAACTTATCAAAAATGAATAATTTTTGTTTCGTTCAAATATCGGTATGAGAGTTCTTGATTGTGTGATTAAGGGGTTCAGCGCATCTTCTTATCATTGAATTTTTTGTTTCACTTCGTTGAGTTTAAGTTCAAAATCGGGTTTCTTGACGTTCGTGGGTTCCACATCAATCTTGTTGTGGGTTTCGTAGTCACCGTTGCTACGGGGTTCGTACCATAGGCCGACTTGGCTCCGAATACCCTGAAGCACTCGGTAATAGCCATGCGGTTGCACGTATTTAATTATAACCATGCGACCGCATTGTTTTGCCAATTTTCCGTGGGACAGCTTTCACTATTTTGACAATATCTTTCTCTCTGGATGTCTAATTGAGGTGATTCAAGTTTCTTTGGAAAGATAACTCAAAGTTCTACAGATGTTATTCAGATATCATCTTATAATTACCATCTTCTTATCGTTGAATTTTTTGTTTCACTTCATTGAGTTTAAGTCCAAAATCGGGTTTTTTGACGTTCTTGGGTTCCGCATTAATCTAGTTGTTGATTTTGTAGTCACCGTTACTACAGGGTTCGCATCATGGACTGACTTGACTTGACTCGGAATAGCCTGAGCTGAAAGCTCGGGTCGAATCTTATTTTTTTGTCTCCAAAAAAAGCTCACACCATCGAGCCCGAGCCGAACAATTTGGCTGGCGAGCCGGCTCAGCTCGTTGACATCTCTATCTTATGTGGATTACACCGACTCAAATTGTATGGGTCATGTAGATCCTAGACAACTTTTGGTCCGAGTCAGCTGGTCGAATCAAGTTCGAAATTAATTATTTTTTTTCAAATAAGGTGATCGAGTTTTATTGCTATTTAGATTACTACTTTTGGATCCTTGAATTTTTTTGGCTGAAGACTTGTTCTATATATTGGGCTTAGATCCAATCAATTTTAATTTAATTCTTGAGTCGATTTTATGCCACAAATAATTACTAATTTATTGCTCAATATTATTTTAAATTATTGTTTGAAATATTATCGCTTTAGATATAATAAGATATAGATTTATTTATGATAGCTCTCGTGATACCATGAATATCTTACACATCATCAAACATCCTTTTTTTTAAAATTTAATTTAGATTACATATTTTCTTGAATGAAATTCATAATAACTAAACTGTATGTTAATTTGAGTAATAGGACCCACAATGTTTTAATCACACATATCATCAACTTTTATCGAAACATATAAAAAATCTTATTTTAATCCCACATCCAAACTGGGACTAAATAAGATATGAAATACTTGAATTTAGATTTTATTTAAAACTATTTGATACTCTTATTTTGATTGTAAGATCAATTATAGTATGGGGATTGGAATACTTTCTATCTCCATAAATAGAAATTATACAATACCAAGAATGCTACACCACACAATAGTTCTTCCATTGTGTTCAAATTTGAAGAGAGAAAAAGAGAAAAAAATAGTTTTCTTCTTTTCTTCATCTATCTAGTCGAAAATTAGTTTCTTTATTTATTTAAAAAAGTTGTGCACCACTGGTATATTCTTGATCTTGGAGGTTTGGAGCATTAAGTTCTTGAATAAAAAGTTGAAGGTTTGTTATTCATATCAAGTTCCAGAATTATTCATCAAATTTGGGTAAATTTTTGATAATTTATTCTTGATATAACATATAATGAACATCTAAACGATCTTGCATTCTTAAATTAAAGATTTTTTTTTTAAATTTTCAGGTAATTTGTATTCCTCTTTTCAACAACTAGTATCAAAGTCGTTCGAGTTCTTGTTATTTTTGAATCTTGATTTCATGTTCTAGTGGAGTGATGTTTGGAGTAACTAATTATTTGATGATTGAATGATTGCAAATTTTTTTTTTTTTTTTTTTTTGGTTTAGCTGCAGACAGGTCTATGTGGATTACGTAGACTCGAATTGTATAGGATGTATAGATCCAAGTCAACTTTTGGTCCGAGACAGCTAGTCGAATCCAGATGGATCAAGTTCGAAATTAATTAATTTTTGCAAGTAAGGTGATGGAGTGTTATTGCTGTTTAGATTACTACAGCTGGATCTTTGAAATTTTTTAGGCTGCAGACTTATATTAGATGTTGGAATTAGGTCTAATAAATTTTTAATTTAATTTCTTAGACGATTTTGGACCACAAATAATTGTTAATGTATTGTTCATTAATGATTTAAACTATTGACTGAAATATTATCGTTCTACATATCATAATTATAGATTTATTTATGATAGTGCTCATGATACTTTGAATTTCTTGAATATTATCGAACATCAATTTTTTTTCAATTAATTTAATTTAGATTACATTTTTCTTGAAAATGAAATCCATAATATTTGAACTGTATGTTAATTTTAGAAATATGAATCGTTGGTAATTGTTTTAAAAAAATCTATTATTTTAAATATTCAGTGGGAGAGTGTGTTTAATTAAATGAAATCGCATGGTCTCCTTTGGTTAATCCATAAGCTAAGTAACGCATTTTTCTCAAGTCGATAAAAAAGACTTCCTATAGGATGGTCCGATAGTTCAAATTACTTGATTGGAATTTTTTTTTTGGGTAAGATTGATTAGATAAAATATAATTTGAGATCATTTTCCAGATAGCAAAATTTTCTTCAAGTATGTAGAGACATAGACAAAATTTATGTACTCAAATCGAAATTATTTTTGAACCTCTTACATAGGCTTCCATTTATGATTTTAGTTATCAAATAAAATAATACAAGGTTTATATAGATATTTGTTGTCAGGTATGATTTTTCTAGTAAGAGGGTCTGATATGATCTGGGATAGGCCCCGGGTGATCGAGAATGCAATGTTCATTGAGGAGAGTTTAAGGGGGCACGTTCGAGGCTATTTGGGTTCAATAAAGTCATACAAATTGATGGATCGAGCTATGGAGTTAAAATGTGTGAAGCTAACATGTCAAAGGACAAGTTCCATGTTAGGGTCAAGCGTCGAAACCATTTGGAGCAACATGATACAAGCGGCCGAAGACGGAGTGGAAGCTCAACACTATGCGACCGCATATTGTTGGAACCATGCGGTCACACAGGCGGTTCTTGAGAGCTGAAGAGGGCGCATGGCTTGTGTCATGCGACCGCACAGAAGAGTACCATGCGGTCGCATGGTACAAATTAGAGACAAAATCTTTCATTTTCGCGAAATCTTTTATTTTAGCTAGAATTTTTATTTTTGGCAACTTTTAACATTTTTGGATTCTTAAATTCTGAATTTTCCATATTTTCTAGGTTTAATATAAATAGGATTTCATTATTTTCATTGTACAAGACTTTTACGATGAATTGAATTAAGACATTTTCTCTCATGGGTTCTTGAATGAACTTTCGAACATATCAAATATTTTACATATTTGTGGTGTTCAAATCTTAGAACTTATGAACGGATTAGGCACCTTTGTGGCATTCACAAATTGAGGTTCGTTGGTTTTGTAATCATGGGGTCAAGATATTCTTGTAATTGTCTTGGTTTCTTGGTTCGACAATTTGCGGGTCGAGATTCTACCGTTTACAATCTGAATTTAGGCTTTCCCGACGTTATCAAACTAATTTCGCGAGTTTCATGCGATTTCCCTACCTGGGATCTAACCATTTAGTATCATAGCACAGTTCCAAAATTCAAGGTTATATCTTTTTTTCTTTCTTTTGGATCTTTGTTTTCCTTTTCTTATGTTCTTCGCGTTCTTCATGTCCAATAATAATTTTTGAGTCATTGATCCAAATCAACTTTCATTTATTTCGTTGGTATCGTAGTCGATTTTTTAGTTTATTAAAAATATTTATTTATCACTATTTCGGAAAAAAAATCTTGATCTATTTTGAAAATTATCAATTTTCCTATTTATCTATCACAAATCCAAAATCTGTTATGTTCATTCTAATCCAAAAATTCAAGAACCACTTTCTTGAATTAAAAGAATTCTCATTCAAAATTTCATCAAATCATTTTTCTTCTTTCTTGAGTCTCTTGATTACAAAACTCAATCACAACCGGTTTGAATTCCACAAGAAATTGAGTGATACACGAGAGGATAAAAGTGAAGCAGAAATATTTTATAAGTTAGGATGTCGAATGAGGTGATCGGACGGTTTGAAAGATTGCTTAGGGATGTGAACGATAAACTGGACAAGCTGGACACAAAAGTTGCTAATCTTCATAGGGGGACAACGTACAGAGGCATTCAATGCAAGAAGACAGACTAAAATTTTTGGTGGAGAAGATGTTGATAGAGGAATGTACAGTAGCAAGATGACAATTCATTCATTCAAAGGGAGGAGTGATCTGGAGGCATACTTGGAATAGGAAGAAAAAGTGGAGCTTATATTTGATTATCATGATTACCTTGATGAGAGAAAGGTAAAGTTAGCTGTAACTCAGTTTGTAGATTATGCTATGATTAGGTGGGATCAATTGATAATATCTAGGTGGAGAAATTATGAGAGACCTATTGAAACTTGGGGTGAGTTAAGGGCTGTTATGAGAAAACGATATGCACCTAATCATTATTTTGGGTATAGGAGTGATAGGCGTGGAAGAGGGTTTCGAGAGGAACCTAGAAGGTGTGGTCAAGTTGAGAATTCAATGGGGGTAAAATACCTATTGTGAAGCATGTTAGTAGTATGTCAAATAAGCTAAATAGTTTGGATTATAAACTAGAATTTTCAAAAATTCGCGACATGATTAATTCTCAAAATGATCATACTAATAAGCAAGTGAGAAAAAAAAGAGAAGATTGTGAGGTGGCTAAGTGTTATGAAAAAAAAGTAGAGCCACATAAGAGAAAGAAAATAAAGAGTGAAAATGAGAGTGGAGAGGTGGCAAAGAATGAAGTGGAGGCACAAGAGGGAAAAGAGAATGAGTCTTCAATGGAAAAAAGAAAAGTCAGAAGAAAGCGTGCATAAAAATGAGAGTGGCGTTAAGAGTGCTTTAGTGAGAATTAACAATTCCCTCCCTAATTTGACTATTTCTGTTTTGTAGGGTTTTTGAGACTTGATCCATGAAGGCAAACTTATTGTCTATCCCAGTTTGACTTTATTACCAAATATTGACTTTGTGATCCCTGAAAAGGTAAAGAAGTTGTCATTGATAGAATTCATAGGCAGTGGGTTGAAGTACCAATGTGACATGATGGGAGACATGAGTCCATTTACAGTGCCATTTTTACAAACACCTAGGCGGGGTAAGACATGGAGGAAGCACGATTACTCAGTCTTTGGGTTATCTTAAACTTGCAAAAGGAAGCCATTGGGACAAACACACTTTAATCTACGTGTTGGTTATTGGAAGTTCTTACAAAAGAGGCGGGTCTGAATTCAGAGGAGGTCCAAATTGCATTCTAGAGGAGATAGGTCGTTCCATGTTCTTGACATGATTGGGAGTAAAGACTATAACTTGGATTCTGATTCGAGGTCGAATCCTTTCGAAGAGATAGTGGATGATATGATCCAGGATAGGCCCCGAGTGATCGAGAATGCAATGTTCGTTGAGAAGAGTTTAAGAGCGCGTTCGAGGCTATTTGGTTCAATGAAGTCACACAAATTGATGGATCGAGCTATGGAGTTCAAATGTGTGAAGCTAACATGCCAAATGATAAGTTCCATGTTGGGGTCAAGGGCCGAAACCATTTGGATCAACATGATACAAGCGGTTGAAAATGGAGTGAAAACTCAACACTATGCGACCGCATAGTGTTGGAACCATGCGGTCGTACAAGCAGTTCCCGAGAGCTGAAGGGGGGGCATGGCTTGTGTCATGCGACCGCACAGAAAAGTACCATGCGGTCGCGTGGTATAAATTCGAGACAAAATCTTTCTTTTTCGCAAAATATTTTATTTTAGCTAGAATTCATATTTTTGGCAACTTTTAATAATTTTGGATTCTTAAATTCCGGTTTTTCCATATTTTATAGGTTTAGTATAAATAGGATTTCATTATTTTCATTGTACAAGACTTTTATGATGAATTGAATTAAGAGATTTTCTCTCATGGGTTATTGAATGAACTTTCGAACTTATCAGATATTTTACATTTTTGTGGCGTTCAAACCTTAGAACTTATCAAAGGATTAGGCACCTTTTGTGGCGTTCACAAATTGAGTTCGTTGGTTTGGTAATCACGGGGTCAAGATATTTTTGTAATCGTCTTGGTTTCTTGGTTCAACAATTTGCGGGTCAAGATTCTACCGTCTACAACCTGAATTTAGGCTTTCCCAGCGTTTTCAAACTAATTTCATGAGTTCCATGCAATTCTCCTACCCCGGATCTCATCGGGGTCCTAACTTGATTAGTGAACATAACGACATTTCCTATATAAGAGCTCGTTGGATAACAAGAATCAAGTTGTCGTTGCATTATTGTAGTTTTATGGATCTATATGTGTATTCATGTGTCATATACTACATTGTTACTCGTTACTCAATTTTAATAATGAAAATGCATGATTATTTTTGTGCAAAATATCACTTGGCTTATTTCCTGTGTTACAAAACAAAACCAACTAATTGAAAAAAATTAAGTGGATTGAAAACGTAATTTGACGTTTGTTCTCATTAGGAAGACCCTTAATTTGTGCTTGGGAGATGTCCTGATGGACCTACTAATATCACAAGAATGTCCAATAGGGATACCTATGATGAGCAGGTGATTGAAGACAAGATACGTCACCATTACATTTGGGCTTCAATGTAAAAAAAATTATAGTAAAAGCTCAAAAGTCAGAGTACCACCTGGGACATACTACAGTTTCTTCAAGACATGTTTGATAATCAAAGTAAGAAGGCTATTTTTGAATCCATTCATACCTCATAGAAACATACACATGAAATCCAAAACCTTATGAAGTTCAATAATTTGACTATGACTGCACACTTTAACATGGCGGAGAGTATGGGTGCAATCATTGATCAAGGAACTCATATTGATATTATATTGAATTTTTAATCTACTATGCCTTACTTGTATATTATGGAGTATCACTTACATAAGCTAATGATTGAGTTAAATATGCGGAAAGTGGTCTGAAAAGGTAAGGAAGGCGATGCTCATGCACCGATGGTAGCTCCATTGGTTTCGAGCTAAAGGTGGGATTGGAAAGAATGGGAAGAAAGCTAACACAAGCACGAGTGAAACAAAATGCCTAAATCAGATGGAAATTCGAGATGCGAGTGTTATAACTAGAATCGAAAAGATACTACGAAAAAAGAATTCTTAGAAGCACTAGCTAAAAAGCAAGGTACAGGTGCATTTTTAGTGGCTGGGTATTATTTTAGTGGTTAATTCTACCAATTCCTGGGTTGTAAACTCTGGAGCTACTAATCATATCTACATGTCAATATGGGTGCTTTAGGAAAGCAGAATATTCATTGAAGGTCAATTTAAAAGTACTACTGGCACAAGAGCAGTAGTTTAGACGAGAGCATAGGAGTATTTTATTTTTATTTTATTATGGTAGACATTTAATTCTTAAATATTATTATTATGTCCAGTCAGAATTTTGATTTTCATATCGATTTAATAGGACCAAGTTATGCTATAAAATTGACGTCTGATGTGCTTTGCATTTTAATGAATAAAGTTCCTACTGATGCTAGACATTTGGTAAATGGCATTTATATATTTAAACTATTCTACAAATGAAATAAAAGTTACTCCTACAAACGATAAACAAAATTCGTATTATGCTATTGATACATATCTATGTCATCTTTTATTTGGACACACCAACTTTAACTTGATACAATGACTAGCTAGAGATGGTCCTCTCAACTCAATTAAGATTGAACCATTATCAATTTATGATTCAGTTTTGGAAGGCAAGATGGCTGAGATAATTTTCTTGGTAAAAGGACATAGAGTCAAAGAAGCATTAAAAGTAGTTTGTTCTCATGGGTGCGGACCCATAAATACACACGTTATAAGGAGCTATGAGCATTTCATCACCTTTACAGATGATTACTTTAGATTCAGATGCTTTTCATAAATTCAGAGACTATCAAACTTGGACATGTTCGGCTCGGGTGCTAAAAGGGAAGATGAAAAGTTGGAGCCTAGATTAGAAATATTAATGTTTATGAGATACCCTATATTGTAAGGGTTAATTATAATTTTTTCTATAATCCTTTATATTGTAAGGGTTAATTATAACGTGTGTAACATTCTTGGAGGATAAGTATATTAATTAATAATAGTCCAAAAATAATGTTATGTTGGAAAAAAGGAGCGGGAGCAATTTCAACCCCATCGATGCTAGAAAACAACCTCGTAATAGATAGCCCTTTGTGCTAGACAATGTAATTTAGGTGAGAGAGATGATTTATCATCTGATCCCATAAAATAAGTAATTGTTGAAGGTAATGAGTAGCTAATGGCATCACTCGATGATGATATCGGCATTAACAAAAACGTTATGATTTCGAATGACGCTACAAATCAGGATCCATCACCCCTTAGACCAAGTTAGTGGGTTATCGAACCACCTTCTTGGTACTTATTGATTGGAAAGTGTAAATAGATGATCTTTGCAATACAAGTTGATGATTTGACTTTATATAATAAGGTTATGGATAATGTAGATACATATTTATTGCAACAAGCTTAATATGTTGGAATGTATATGTATGATACAGTTATATGGATTCATAAAACTTGGTCATGAAAAATCTGTGTACTATAATGGTCTATTTATATATTGAAACAAATATCGACATCTTGGAACAAGAGATTTGACAAGTTGATTAAGACATTTGATTATACTAAAAACTTAGATGAACCATCAAAACTTAGATGAACCATATGTCTATAAGAAGATATAGTGCAAAATTATAATTTTCCTAATGATTTATGTGGATGACATTATGTTTATTGAGAATGATATAGGAGCATTATCATCTACAAAAGCGTGGTGGGTCTAACAGTTTCATATAAAAGACTTAGGTGAAGCTAACAATGATCTAGTGTTCAAATCTTCAGCGATCAAAAGAACAGGTTGATAACTTTGTCCAAATCTTCATATATTAAAAAGATTTCTGTTAGATTTCTAGTGCAAGATTCTAAAAAAGGTAATCTACTCTTAAGGTTTGGAATCCAATCCTCTAAAACTCCTAAAGAGATGGAGCACATGGGTATGATACTTTATGAGTCGACATTCGATAGTTTAATGTACGCTACGATATGCACTAGACCTGACATTAGTTACACCATTGGTATGGAGAGTCGATATCAATCTAACCCTGGATCGGAACACTGAGCAGTGGTAAAACATATCCTTAAGTACCTTCAAAGAATAATGAATCAAATCATATGTTAGTTTACTCATTTCCAATTCTTTTTCTAATAAGTTATATGGATTCAAATTCCAGTCTAATAAAGACTCTCAAAAGTCTATATCAAGATCGTTGTTTAAACTTGGTGATAGAACCATTGCTTGAGAAGCATCAAATAACCAGTCATAGCTAATTCACCATAAAGGCAAAGTATTTGTCAGCTTGTGAAACCACTAAATAGGTTGTATGACTCAACAAATTCCTAATTGACATAGAGGTTGTACTTCTATCTACACAACCCTTGATACTGTTTTATAATAACAGTGGGAAAAGGAAAAAAAATGCACAAAAACCAAGAGTTGTCACAAGGGTAAACAAATTGAACAAAAATATCATCTCTCGGGTGAGTTCATTGGTAGAGGAAATCTGGTGGTTGGCTAGATTGTTATTGGGGATAACCGTGTAGACTCGATTACTAAGAGTTTGTTGGCTAACTTTTCGTAGGGCATCTGTAGTGTTAGTTTGATGTCCTTTTATAGTAGTATTTTGTAAAACGACATTATGAATTAACGTTCTATTATTCGCTTGTTAGTATTTACAACAATAATCTAAGGTTCCATGATTATATGTATAACGAGTTGTATACTCGACGCTACGGGTATAGTGAGACACAATTCGTTATATAATCAAAATATGTCGTTCACAATTGGTACATGATATTGGTCGCTTTATGCTGATAAGATTGCATTGTTCTTATTAAGATTTGTCTAGATCTGAGAATAAGAACAATAACGTATTTTTTGAACCACGTTGAACTGAACCGCTTGGATGACTCATTTGTGGTCGCTTGAAATGAGACACCACTCGATTATCGAACAAGACACCTAAATCCTGAGCAAGTAATGTATATTTAATTGGTAGTTCAAGTTCTTTGAGGTACCAATGAGTAAAGTCTTAAGTAGAAGATTGATCTCGGTACTTTGGAAATCTGGACGAAGTAGTTAGAGATCATATACATGCAATAGTGGAATCCGTTAATCATCATGATCAGATGATCGTCACTCTAAGATATTTTCTAAAGGAAATTGAACCTGAGCTCAGTAGGTCGACGATGAGATCGTTGGACTTGGTGTTGTGATGTGATCACAATGGATTCGCCTTATGAAATGGGACTTAGAGAGTAATACATGTTGAAGGGCAAAACGATCATTTTGTAGACTTCAACATATTGACGGTCAAACGGGGGTTGACTTGTGGAACGATGGTCGGAGGATATTGTTATCGAATCATTATTAGCTTCCATAATTTTCACTCGACTCAATAGTGCAATCTCGACTTTTCGGTAGAATAATCCGGGATTAATAGATATATCTTAATTGGTCAAGAGTTGACCCAAATAGAAATATCTATTGGAGCTTAAGTCTTGTGAGTCCAATTGGGTCCCTCTTTTGGCTCCAATAAATGTGTGTGACTTAATTGGTCTACTACAATAAAGTTCAAAGGAATTTGTGCAAATATAAAACTCTAATTAGGTTATAAATATGCCCCTTTGTGGGCACATTTGGCTAATGATATTGATTTTTTCTTTTTCATTTTCCAAAAAGAAGAGAGGCACCTAGGGAGCACAAGGGAGGAAACATTTGTCTAGGCCATTAAAAGCTCCCTCAAAGTTATCATCTCACCTTTCTGTGTTATGATTTAAATAAAACAACAATGATCTCAAAGTGTTTTCTAAGATCTACCATGCATTTGGTTTTAATCTTCAAAAGAAAATTAATTTCCTTATGTGAAGATTAAATATCTACTTACAACAAATGGTATCAGAGCCATGGTTATTGAAAAACTTGAGTAGGATTAAAGTTTTATTTAATTTTTTTTTAAATGCATTTTTAGTATGGGTGGTGTTAGGATATTTGATTTTGCATGTTATTGCTTTATATGTTAAAGTAGATGTTTATACATAATCATTTTATGGCCATAGAATTATTATTATTGCTTCCTAATGTTGTAATTCGTTCTTGTTGAAATTCTGTAAAAGCCAAAAGGCTCAAGTTTCATTTTGTATTTTTCTCTTTTCTCTACACTTATGTAATGAGTTAATCATGTACCATTTGTTGCTGGATATTGTGGAGAAATGGAAGGGGAATGAGAAGATGGATAAAAATTGCAAAAACATAGGAGATGTCGGAGGCAACGGTGGTGGCCACCGCGACCAAAGCAGCGGCAGCCGTTGCGGCCAGATGCAGCAGCTACTGCGGCTGGTCACAGCAGCCATGGGCTACTGCCTCTTACGAGTAGCAGCAGCCAGCTAGCTGCTGCAAGCTACCGCCGGTGGCAGTGGCGGCCCCTTTTGGGGTCGTCGACACCGGCACCGTCACCGGAGTTGGTGGTAGATGAGGCATGATGTGTTTTTGCTAGGGTTTGAAGGGTTTCAATTTTTATTTTTAGGTTTTTCTTAAAAAAATGGGTCAATCTTGTTGGATAAGGGCTTTTCTGTTTTTTTAAGATTGGTACTCAAAACTAAATTGGCCCACACATGGAGGCATGGATTGGACTACAAGGAAATTAAAGAAATGGCCATAATGTGGCCCAATGGATTACTTTAATTCTTATTGTAATTTTAATTCTTAGGATGAGCCATAAGTGATTATTATTCATTTAATTATTGTTTTTATCGCTTTATGGATGATGAATGGATGTATTATTATTTCATGTCATATAGATTAAATAACACACCATCCGGTGCACTAAAGTCATATGCATTGGCTTTAAATAATTTTTTGGATCTTATAATAGAATTTTTTTTTAAATGAATAGTGGGTTGATTATCCTATAGATAACATCTCACGTATTTCGAATATTTAAAAAATATTGACGGAGATTATTACACTTTTATATGAATTTTTTTGAGGACTTCCTACTACGTTAACAGAACGTATAACGACTTAGCAAACAAATTAGCCCAAATGGCCTCAGGTTATTCAAGGGTGCTAAATTTGGAATCCACTTGTGAATATGGAGTAATATTGCCCGTAGTGCAACGGAGGGCGATGAAAATTGATGTTCATTGCATACAAAATGGAGATGCAATAGATTGGAGGGTAGAAATTAAAAAATTCTTGAAAGAACCATACAAAGGGAGTGATGGGAGATTGAAGTTGCGCTCATTGAATTACATGCTGATCGATGAGGAGCTATTCAAGAAACGCTCAGATGGTATGTTATTAAAATGTGTGGATTATCAAGAGGCCAAAATGAGTGGGAGGGTCTCAACCTTGCCGTCAACTACATTGACCTCCTACAGAGTGCGTGTTTAAAGTTGTGGGGTTTAAGGTCCTTGATTATAAATATAGTTTTGACATCTATATTTGCATATTCATTTATATGCATCATACAAAGTTTATTGTTCATTTTATTAATACGCGAATTGTCAATTTTACGAGGGTCTCAACCTTGCCGTCAACTACATTGACCTCCTACAGAGTGCGTGTTTAAAGTTGTGGGGTTTAAGGTCCTTGATTATAAATATAGTTTTGACATCTATATTTGCATATTCATTTATATGCATCATACAAAGTTTATTGTTCATTTTATTAATACGCGAATTGTCAATTTTACAGAAAAATGTCGCTTAATCCATTATCAGTGATACTTAACAACAACAAACTCGTTGAAGAAAACTATGTTGATTGGAAAAGAAATCTTAACATTGTTCTTACCGCTGAAAAACACAAATATGTGCTAAATGATGTTTGTCCCGAAACCTCTAAAGATGATTCCATGGAAGCTCAAAAGACTATATATGAAAAGTGGCGTCATTTTGATGAGATGGCCCGTTGCTACATTTTGGCATCCATGTCAAATGTATTGTAACAGAAACATCAGAACATGGACACTACTTTTGACATGATGGAAAGTCTTCAAGAGATGTTTGCACATCAGAGTCGACAAGCTAGGCAAGCCTCCATTAGGGCAATTATGAACACGCATGAAACCAGGCACTTCTGTGAGGGACCATATGTTAACCATGATTGGTCACTTCAATGTTGCTGAGGTTTTAGAGGCTGGCATTGATTAGAGACACAAATTGTCATGGTACTGGAGACTCTCCCTGAAATGTTCTCACAGTTTATAGTTGATTATAATCTGCACAAGATGGACATGTCTATGACGGAATTAATGAAAGAACTCCAAAATGCTGAAAATGTTTTGAAAGCCAGAAGTGGAAGTACTTTGATTGTAACAGCCGGATCCTCTCATCCTAAGACTTCTATAAGCAAAGGAGGAAAGAAGAGGAAGATGCCAAACAACAAAGATAGCAAATCAAAGGAGAAGAAAACCACTGTTGATGGAAAACCAAATGGAAAGTGTTTTACTTGTGGACAGGGTCATTGGAAAAGGAATTGCCCAGATCACCTAGCTAAAGGGAAGCAAGGTAAAGGAAGTGGCCTATTCATTGAGTCATGCTTGGTGGTTGATTCTACTAACACCTGGATTGTAGAGTCTGGAGCCACTAATCATGTTTGCAATTCTTTGCAGGGGTTCCAGGAAATCAAGCACCTCAATGACGGGGAGTATACTCTTAGAGTTGGCATAGGAGCAATAGTATCTGCCAAAGTTGTTGGCATCTTTACTTTATGTTTTGAAAATCGTAGACATTTGATTTTGGATGACTGTTATTATGTTCTCGAACTTACACGGAACCTGGTTTTCGTTGCACTTTTATATGATGTTGGTTATTCAGTACTTTTTACCCATTCCAATGTGGTTATTAAGTTGAATAATTCTGTTATATGTTCGGGTCATTTGGTTAATAGTCTCTATGTCTTAAGTCCTATGATTGGGTCTATACATAACACTACTGCAGCTAGAAAAAGAAAGAGGTCTTCTAGTACTAATGAAACTCTCTTATGGCATCTTAGATTGTGTCATATTAATCTAAACAGAATTCAAATATTGGTAAAAGATAGACCTTTAAATGAGTTAGAGGTAGAATCCATACCAACTTGTGAATCTTGTATAGAAGGAAAAATGACCAAGAGGCCCTTTAAGGCTAAGGGACTAAGAGCTAAAGAAGTTTTGAAATTGGTATATTTCGATGTTTGTGGACCCATAAGTACTCGGGCTAGAGGAGGATATGAGTACTTTATCACCTTCACAGATGATTACTCTAAATTTGGATACATATACCTTATGTCTCACAAATCCGAAGCTTTGGAGAAATTCAAGGAGTTTCGGACGGAGGCTAAGAAACAATTAGGTAAGAGTATCAAGGTCCTTCGATCCGATCGAGATGGTGAATATCTATCCCGAGAATTTAAGGTCTACTTATTGGATAATGGGATATTATCCCAACTGAGTGCACCAAGGACTCCCCAACACAATGGTGTCTCGGAAAGAAGAAATTGAACTCTTTTAGATATGGTAAGATCAATGATGAGTTATTCCTCCTTGCCTATTTCCTTTTGGGGATATGCACTACAAACAGCCATTTACATCTTGAATCTAATACCATCTAAGTCAGTTTCCAAAATGCCTCTTGAATTTTGGAATGGGCGCAAGCCTAATTTACACCACATTCGGATTTGGGGATGTCTGGCACATGTGCTAAAGGGAAGAACGGATAAGATGGAATCAAGATCAGATGTTTGCTTCTTTGTAGAATATCCAAAAGGAGCAAGAGGTTACTATTTCTATAGTCCTCTAGATAAGAAGGTATTTGTTAGTACAAATGCAACCTTCTTGAAGGACAAGTATATAGAAGAACATAAGTCTACTAGTAAGATTCTATTGGAATAGGTGTTAGAACATGTTTCAAACAACCCGATTCCAGACTTCCACATAGAATCAAATAATGATGACTTGGAACCTCCTACAGAACCAATGGTTGCTCATGAGGTAAGTGAGCAAGTGATGCCCATAAAATCTCGTGGAGAAACAGAACCAGAGGTAGTAGAAAATGAGGCACCCATTGTTGTTCCTCCACATGCCCTTCACCAAAGGGATATTGAGGAGATTGGTCCTAACCAAAGACAAGACAAAGCAGTGGGAGGAGAGGAAGGACCTTTGGTCAAACTGGACAATCAGGCACCTTCAAATATAACTCGTAGTAGGAGGGTTGTGAGTCTACCTTCTAGGTACTTGTTCTATGGAGAGTCCTATCAGGCGATCTCTACTGAGCAAGAAGAAGATCCTACTTCGTTTAAAGAAGCAATGAATGATGCAGATTTTGAACCATGGAAATCTGCCATGAACTCAGAGATGGAATCTATGTATTCCAACAAGGTTTAGAATCTTGTAGATGCACCTAATGGGGTCAAACTTATAGGGTGCAAGTGGGTTTATAAAAGGAAAAGAGGTATAGATGGGAAGGTTGAAACCTTCAAAGCAAGGCTAGTGGCTGAGGATTTTACCCAAAGAGAAGGTATCGACTATGAAGAAACCTTCTCACCGGTTGCTAGGCTTAAATCTATTCGAATCCTTTTATCCATTGCCACTCATTATGATTATAAAGTTTGGCAAATGGACGTCAAGACAGCATTTTTAAATGGACGTCTTGACGAAACCATCTACATGATGCAACCTGAATGGTTCGTGAAAAAAGGCCATGAAGGGAAAGTTTGCAAGTTGCAGAGGTCCATTTATGGACTCAAACAAGCGTCCAGGTCTTGGAATGTAAAATTTGATCAAACTATTAAGACCTATGGTTTTGACCAAAATTTAGATGAACCTTGTGTATACAAGCGTATACAAGAGAAGAAAATAGTTTTTCTAATTCTTTATGTGGATGACATTCTACTGATTGGAAATGATGTGGGGACATTGTCATCTGTAAAGAAATGGTTGTCACATCAGTTTGATATGAAGGACTTGGGAGAAGCCAGTTATGTTTTGGGAATCCGTGTCTTATGGGATAGGAAAAACAGAAGGATGGCATTATCCCAAGATTTATATATTGACAAAATATTATCTAGATTTGCAATACAAAATTCCAAAAAGGGACAACTTCCTTTTAGACATGAAATTCATCTATCTAAAGAGCATTCTCCTAAGACTCCAACAGAGATAGATAATATGAAGAATGTTCCTTATGCTTCGGCTGTGGGGAGCCTCATATATGCTATGCTTTGCGCTAGATCGGATATTTGTTATGCTGTGGATATTGTTAGTCACTATCAGTCCAATCTAGGACCAGAACATTAGGTGGCAGTGAAGCATATACTCAAGTACCTTCGGAGAATAAGAGATTATATGCTTGTCTAATCAGGACATGATCTAAATCCTATTGGATATACTGATTCCGATTTTCAATCCGATCATGAATCTAGGAAGTCTACTTCGGGTTCAATATTTACACTGGGGTGGAGCTATGGTATAGAGAAGTATCAAGCAATCTTGTATTGCTGATTCCACCATAGAAGCAGAATATGTAGCTGTTTGTGAGGCTACTAAAGAAGCTGTATGGTTCAAGAAGTTTCTTTTGGACCTTGACGTTGTACCTTTGGCAATGGAAACCATAACTCTTTATTGTGATAATAGTGGAGCGGTTGCCAATGCTACAAAACCAAGGAGTCATCAGCGTGGTAAGCACATTGAGAGGAAATATCACCCTATTAGAGAGACTGTTCATTGAGAAGACATGATGATTAGCAAGATTGCATCAGTAGATAATCTTACAGATCCGTTCACTAAGTCCTTACCAGCCATGGCATTTGATGGGCATCTTGAAGGGATGGGTATTCTTGATATGTCACATTTACTCTAAAATGGCAAGTGGGAGAATGTTAGTTTGATGTCCTTTTATAGTAGTATTTTGTAAAACGACATTATGAATTAACGTTCTATTATTCGCGTGTTACTATTTACAACAATAATCTAAAGTTCCATGATTATATGTATAACGAGTTGTATACTCGACGCTATGGGTATAGTGAGACATAATTCGTTATATAATCAAAATATGTCGTTCACAATCGGTACATGAAGTTGGTCGCTTTATGTTGATAAGATTGCATTGTTCTTATTAAGATTTGTCTAGATCTGGGAATAAGAACAATAACGTGTTTTTTGAACCACGTTGAACTGGATCGCTTGGATGACTCATTTGTGGTAGCTTGAAATGAGACACCACTCGATTATCGAACAAGATACCTAAATCCTGAGCAAGTAATGTACATTTAATTGATAGTTCAAGTTCTTTGAGGTACCAATGAGTAAAGTCTTAAGTAGAAGATTGATCTCGGTACTTTGGAAATCTGGACGAAGTAGTTAGAGATCATATACATGCAATAGTGGAATCCGTTAATCATCATGATCAGATGATCGTCACTCTAAGATATTTTCTAAAGGAAATTGAACCTGAGCTCAGTAGTTCGACGATGAGATCGTTGGACTTGGTGTTGTGATGTGATCACAATGGATTCACCTTATGAAATGGGACTTAGAGAGTAATACATGTTGAAGGGCAAAACGATCATTTTGTAGACTTCAACATATTGACGGTCAAAGGGGGTTGACTTGTGGAACGATGGTCGGAGGATATTGTTATCGAATCATTATTAGCTTCCATAATTTTCACTCGACTCAATAGTGCAATCTCGACTTTTCGGTAGAATAAGCCGGGATTAATAGATATATCTTAATTGGTCAAGAGTTGACCCAAATAGAAATATCTATTGGAGCTTGAGTTTTGTGAGTCCAATTGGGTCCCTCTTTTGGCTCCAATAAATATGTGTGACATAATTGGTTTACTACAATAAAGTTCAAGGGAATTTGTGCAAATATAAAACTCTAATTAGGTTATAAATATGCCCCTTTGTGGGCACATTTGACTAATGATTGAATTTTTGCCTTTTTCATTTTCCTAAAAGATGAAAGGCACCTAAGGAGTACAAGGGAGAAGATCTAAGGGAGGAAGTATTTGGCTAGGCCATTAAAAGCTCCTTCAAGGTTATCATCTCACCTTTATGTATTATAATTTAAATAAAACAACCAATGATCTCAAGATGTATTCTAAGATCTACCATGCATTTGGTTTTAATCTTCCAAGGAAAATTAATTTCTTTATGTGAAGATTAAATATCAACTTCCAACATGTAGAACATGAGATTGTATGACATGACACATATACTGTAAGATAATCAAGAAATTTGTTGAGTTGTGACAATATAGTATATTGTACTATGATAAAATAATATTTTAAAATAAATAAATTGTGATTTTATCTGTTTATTGTCTTTATTTGATATTGAGCATGGAAATTAAAATGTTTATAATCACTTTCTATATTATAAGTTGGGTGCTTGAGATAAGAAACACGATATGACAAAATTTATATTAATATCTTAAATAATTTGTTCACAACCAAAGTATAAGACTTGGAATCTTGTTATTGAAGGTTGTAGTATTGATTAATTCACTCTTTGAGTTTGCCATTTATCTCTGTCGCAGAAATAGTTAGAGTTGACACTTATACACTTAGAGTCATTGAACAAATCCTTTGACATAATTCCGTATACCTTTTCAAAAGTCTAATAATTTTTTGATTCACCAATGGTTGTGTAACGACCCAAATTTTGAAACTCAAATCGCTACTGAAAATTTTTTTTTCAAAAAAAATGTGGCATTAAATTATGTATAGAATTGTGTAACGGTAATTTACTAAATTTTTTGTAGACCAAAAAAAAAGTACAGTCAATAATTCTCATATAAATATCTCAACGTAGGTAAGAGGACGAATTTCTTTTCCAATTATTTGCACCTCATAGACATGTTATGATGAATCTGGAAGAAAATATATAAGCCATTCAATATCATTGCAAGGAATATGAACAAAATGTTAATTAACCAATTTTCCTTACTCTTTAGAAAATAATAATAAGGCATATTTTGTATTCTCTCTCTTCAGTAAGTAGGACACAGCTTTTAATATTTTAAAAAGAAGCAAAATAGTAACTTTCTATTTATCACATTAAATAAAAAAAAATAAGAAAATAAGAAATAAGAAATGAAAAGAAAAAAACACACATACACACAATCATCTTCTTCCTCTTACCACCCCTCACCCACCCCCAATGCTCAGACATTGGACTTCTACCACCTCCATC
The DNA here is from genome assembly GCA_019395295.1 of Osmanthus fragrans. Taxonomy (NCBI): domain Eukaryota; kingdom Viridiplantae; phylum Streptophyta; class Magnoliopsida; order Lamiales; family Oleaceae; genus Osmanthus; species Osmanthus fragrans. Next base: position 6,947,352 of record CM033348.1, read on the forward strand.
TCAACCAACCACTTGCAACCGACCACCACAGTTGCTACTAATTTTCCCAAAATTGAATGGGAAATTTGGGTTCGGATAAGCTAGAAATTTGCTCAATTTAATGATTATTGGTGCAATTGATTCATGACCCAGTGTATTACCAACCTAAATTGAAGGTATTGAGGTCGAATTGATGTGTAGAACCCTCAATTGAAGGGGATAGATTGGACTGTCTTGCGTATGAACTATCCCAACATGTTCTTCCACTTAGCACCAAAATTGCTGATGACCCATGTAGAGGCCCAAATCTTTTCTATAAAGCTAGGTCCATAATTGTGTGATTAACTCCACATTAGGTCCAATAAAGGAAATATAAGCCCAAAAGATAGTCCAATACATGTTTAAAGGTAAAATGATATTTATAAAATATTTTCTTAAAAACAATTTGATGAAGATTGGACGGAATGCAAAGTATTTCATTTTATGGTTAAAAGTATACTTCAAGTATTTTTATTCTCCATTGAGACCCATTTTCGACATATAAAAAATTCGAATTTGAAAATTATATCTGAATAAGAGTTGTAGCTCTTTGCGTTAGCTTTCCAACGCACTTTGAATCACCTCAATCAGATATCGAAAGCAAAAGTTATGATAAAAATACTGTAGGCTGTGCAGTGTCGATCGGAAAACCCGAAAACCCGAAACCCGCGAATTTTTGAGAATTAACTTGCACAACTTAATTACCCTATTTAATATAATCTTTCACCCACCCCAAACCTCATCTATAAATACCCTCTTCACTCATTTGATGTTTCACACCAAAAGCACTTTCAATTTGCTTTCAAAGTTGAGAGAAAAATAGAGAGTTTGGAAGAGAAAATGAAGGTGGTTTTCAAAGTGTTTTTCAGAAGTTTTAGGTGTGGGCAAAAATATTCTGCAAGAAGGTTTTTGTGATTTCAAAAGGTGTTTTCAAACAATAAAGGAAGGTCCAAACGTCCAAATTTCGTCAAAGTTTTTCAAAGTTCATCAAGCATCAAATCGAGGTAGGTAGAGGTGCATAAAGTTGTTATACGTGTTTAAGTTATAATTTCCAGCAAGTAATGTTCTATGTTAAAGGCTAATGTTGTGTGTCAAATGGTATCGTCGGTTCGGCATGTGCCTTTCATGTCAAATGGTTCTGTCGGTGCGGCATACATTTAAAGGTTAATGTTGTGTGTCAAATGGTATCTTCGGTTCGGCATGCACCTTTCATGTCAAATGGTTCCGTTGGTACGGCATACATTTTCATGTCAAATGGTACCTCCGGGTACGGTATGTTTTATGGAAGTTCTAATGTTAATTGTTATGAAATGCTTAGCTTAATCACGATTGCACCTATGATGCCTATTGAGTTTTCAACTCACGGGTTTCTACCATATATCTACAGATTAAATGTTGATGCACCGGGTTGGATGATGGAAGAGATGGAAGGAGATGCAATAAGCCTATGGGAACCCGGTGAACAAGTGATTTAGATTTAAAGTCTTTAACGTTTCAAATGTTATTTCCAACATTATTTCTTATGAGTATCTTGAACAAGTCATGATTTCATCAAATAAATTATATTTCGTTATTTTGGAAAGTTATAAAGTGTTTTAATTCAATATCCTTCGAAAAGAATATTTGTTAAGATTTAAACTTCCGCTAAGATATGTACACTTGTTACTAAACCACCGGTTATGTTAAGTAAAGTAAGTAGCGTCTCGGTCCACTAGGGGTTGGGGCGTTACAGCGTGGTATCAGAGCAATGGTTTTTTAAACCGGTTCTGTAGACCAAGCATGTTTTCAAAACAAAAAGAAAATTTGAAAGTTTAAGGTATTCCATGGCATATTGCATTCATCCATCGAATCTCATCCTACAGCCCAGGTATGCGCAAAGTTTAAAGTTATGGAAGTTATGTTTATGGAAGTTATGATTTGATGCTTTGTAAGTTATGGCACATTTTCAAGTATATGTTTATGTTAAAGTTAAATGTGTTGTTTCAAAGATATGTATTGGACTTGGGCTAAAACTTAAAGTTATGTATGTTATGATGTTATGTGATAAAAGGCATAATTGGGCATTTATGTGACAGAATGGTTAGATATTTACAAACGGCAAGGAAGACTACGGCTAGGGCTTATAGGGCAGATTTAAACCGTAGAATTGCTATCCATGCTTATGAGAACTATGTAACGGATCCTAACCGACCGCTTAGCGATCATGTGCATGACATCTATGAGAGATGCATGACGGCGGTTAATGCCGGTATGGAGATCACGCATATTGAAGCCATAAATAACCTCATACACTCCCTCCCACCTCAATGGGGAGATATGGGAGTCACAGTTAGAGATGAAATGTTAGAAGGCAATCCAAACATGTTCGAGTTCGAGAGATATTTCCATACCCTGATAGATTTATGGGATGATGTAATCCATGAGGAGCCTGAGGAAGAACCGATGGCTGAGGAAGAAGACCCTGAAGAGGAACCCGAGGAGGAGCAGGAGCCTGAACCAAAACCACAAGTAGTGATAGATATAGAGTCCGGGCCTGAGGCGGAAGATTCTTCCGAAAATGAAACTCCACCAAGGAAGCTTCGTAAAACTCATAGGGATTAGAGATCTAGATATTCCCATTTCCTTATGATGTCTTCTTTCATGCTAAGTTTATCAAACTATTATGTATCCTGATTTCAAGAAGTATGAGAAATAAAGATCTTATCTTTCTTCCTTACAAAAAAAGAAGTTAATAAGAAACCTTACATTTTATCTGTAGGAAAATGTCGCGAGCCAACCAGAACAACCTGATAAGAGATCTCCTCCAAGCAGTCCAAGACCTAGACAGACAGAACCCGAACCAAGCTCAACCCCTAGCACCAACTCCTAATGCTCTTCAAACCCATGCTTCAGTGGTCGAGCAATTTCGAAGGCACAAGCCCCCTACTTTCAATGGAGCAACTAATCCACTTGCAGCCGAGGAGTGGCTTCGCAAGTTAGAGAGAATATTTGGATTGATAAAGTGCACGGACTCTCAGAAGGTCCAGTGCGCTGAGTTCATGTTCTCCGGTGACGCAAGTCACTGGTGGGAATCAATGTCTCGAACTAGGACTCCGGAGCAACAATTTGCGCTAACATGGGAATAGTTCAAGGAGGAAGTGATGGATAAGTACTTTTCCCAATCTCTAAGGGATTTCAAGAAGGGCGAATTTCTTCAACTCAAACAGGGAACCATGACCTTGACGGAGTATGAACGGAAGTTTGACCAACTCTCAAAGTATGCTACACATTTGGTAGACACGGAGGCCAAGAAAATACGAAGGTTCGAGCAAGGGCTGAACTAGGACATGAGTATGATCCTTATGTCCCACGATTTCACGTCTTACCGTGGAATGTTAGAACGAGCTCATGCAATCTGGTATCAGAAGGCCAATACGGAGAAATCGGTTCAATTGGACAACCGACAGGATAAAGGGCAATTTGGGAAACGAAGGTGGAACGACCAAGATAAAGGAAAAAACAAGTGGCAGAACAAGAGGGATAATGGCGGAGCCAATGCCAATAAGAGCATAGTGCCGGTCATTGCGCCATGTGCTAAGTGTGGAAGGATGCATTGTGGCGAATGTCTGCAAGGGAAGAATGTTTGTTACCGATGCTGGAAGCCAGGACATATCATCAGGGATTGTCCCATGTCTGCACCGAAAAAGGATGACAGCAAGGATCAAGATCAGAAGGGGAAAGCACGAGTTTTTGCACTGACTCAGAAGGAGGCAGAGGAGAACTCGAACATCATAGCAGGTACACTATTGATAGCAAATATGCCTGCTTATGTACTGTTTGATTTAGGAGCTACGCACTCCTTTGCATCGACGATTTTTATGGCTAAGTCTAGTATTACCTATGATCAATCGAAAGGTATATTAGAAGTTAGTATCCCTACATGTAACCCTTTGAGTACTGATAAGATAGACAAATCTGTTAGTATTGAAGTTGAGGGAAAACCTATGGAAGTAGACTTATACATGATAGAGATGAATGACTTCGATGTAATACTAGGCATGGATTGCTTGGGTAGTAATTATGCCACCATCTGATGTAAGGAAAGGAAGTGTTATTTCAGAAACCAGGAGAGGAACCATTTTCCTTCTTTGGAATCAAGACGAAACCTTTTATTCGACTAGTATCGGCTTTACAAGCTGAGAAGATGTTGAGAAAAAGAGCTTGTCAAGGATATTTGATAAATATCCTAGGAGGGAAACAGGAGACAGTAAAGATTGAGGACGTATCAGTAGTACGGGAGTTCGAAGATGTGTTTCCAGAAGAGATATCTGGTATTCCACCAGATAGGCAAGTGGAATTCACCATAGAGCTAATTCCTAGAGCGGCACCAATGTCGAAAGCCCCATATAGAATGGCTCCGAAGGAACTACAAGAGTTAAGGAAGCAAATACAGGAACTCCTTGATAAGGGATTCGTACGACCAAGCGTATCTCCATAGGGTGCGCCAGTGTTGTTCGTGAAGAAAAAACATGGAAGTATGAGGATGTGTATCCATTAAAGGGAGTTGAATCGATTAACCATCAAGAATAAGTACCCACTCCCAAGAATCGAGGATCTGTTACATCAACTGAAAGGAGCCAAAGTATTTTCCAAGATCGATTTACGATCTGGGTACCATCAATTAAAAGTGAAGACAGAGGATATACCTAAGACAGCTTTCAGGACTCATTATGGACACTACGAGTTTACGGTGATGCCATTTGGATTAACCAATGCACCAGCAGTATTCATGGATCTGATGAATCGAGTATTTCATCAGTATTTAGATCAATTTTTCATAGTCTTTATTGACGACATTTTGATATACTCCAAGAGTAAGGAGCAACATGAAGAGCATCTAAGAGTAGCCCTAGAGGTGCTACGCAAGGAGAAACTTTATGCCAAATTCAAGAAGTGTGAATTCTGGCTTGAACGAGTTGGATTTCTTGGACATGTAGTCACTGCCCAAGGGATTGAAGTAGATCCAGCAAAAGTGGAAGCAATAACTAGCTGGAAGGCGCCGACTAATGCTGGTGAAGTACGGAGCTTTCTAGGATTGGCCGGATATTATCGAAGGTTTATTGAAGGATTTTCCAAGATAGTTGGCCCAATGACACAGCTTACAAGAAAGGGAGTCAAATTTCAATGGACAGATATCTGTGAGAAGAGTTTTCAAGCACTTAAGCAGAGGCTGATATCTGCGCCTGTGTTAACAATACCTGAGGGAACAGAAGGGTTTGTTATATACAGTGATACGTCCAAGCAAGGGCTAGGATGTGTACTGATGCAGAATGAAAAGGTAGTAGCCTACGCTTCAAGGCAATTGAAAAACCATGAGCAGAACTACCCGACGCATGATTTAGAGCTTGCGGCGGTAGTACACGCATTGAAAATATGGCGACACTACTTGTACAGAAGTAGGTGTGAAATTTATACGGATCATAAGAGCTTAAAATATTTCTTCACACAGAAGGAACTAAACATAAGACAGAGACGATGGTTAGAGTTAGTGAATGATTACGACTGTACCATTCACTACCATCCAGGTAAGGCAAATGTGGTGGCCGACACCTTGAGTAGGAAATTGACGGGACAGTTGACGTCACTACTCACTTGTCAAATGGATTTAGAAAAGGACTTGGAAAGATTGAAGATTGAGGTGGTTACCACACCAAGACAAGCCACAGGGAGATTAGCAGCTTTGACAATTCGACCTACTCTTCGAGAGCGAATTATAGAAGCACAAGGTAAGGACCTGTTCTTGATGAAGATCAAGGAAGAAGTTGGAACAGATAAGAGGAAAGATTTTGGAATAGCCGCAGACCAAGCACTGATGTTTAAAGGAAGAATCTGCGTGCCTAAGAATGAAGATTTGAGGAACGAGATATTAAAAGAAGCTCATTCCACCCCGTACACCGCACATCCCGGTGGTTCGAAAATGTATCGAGACCTCCGAGATACATTCTGGTGGAGAAACATGAAAATGAGTATTGGACTGTACGTGCAGAAATGCATAGTATGTAAGCAGGTTAAAGCGGAACACCAAAGACCAGCAGGATTGCTGAATCCTTTAGAGATACCTAAATGGAAATGGGAAAACATCACAATGGATTTTGTGGTTGGATTTCCAAAGTCAGCAAAAGGACACAATGTTATATGGGTTATAGTAGACCGATTGACGAAGGCAGCTCATTTTCTTCCAATGAAAATGACTTTCAGTATGGACCAGTTGGCACAATTGTACATAAAAGAAATAGTAAGGATACACGGTGTACCTGTGTCTATTATGTCTGATAGAGACCCAAGATTTACATCTAAATTTTGGAAAAGCCTACAAGCAGCTATGGGAACGAAGCTGAATTTCAGTACAGCATATCACCCGCAGTCTGACGGACAGTCTGAAAGGACCATCCAGACTTTAGAGGACATGTTGAGAGCATGTGTTTTGGATTTAGGTGGTAGTTAGGAGTCATACTTACCCCTAGTAGAATTTGCGTATAACAATAGTTTTCAAGCAACTATTGGAATGGCACCGTATGAAGCTCTCTACGGAAGAAGATGTAGATCCCCTGTTCATTGGGACGATGTCAGGAAGAAGAGAATTTTGGGGCCAAAAATAGTTGAAATGACAGTTGAAGCGATCAATCAGATCCGAGCAAGGATAAAGGCAGCACAGGATCGGCAGAAGAGCTATGCTAACACGAGAAGAAACGATTTAGAGTTTCAAATGGGAGACAAAGTCTTTCTAAAGGTAGCACCAATGAAAGGTGTACTTAGATTTGGAAAGAAGAGCAAGCCACGACCCCGGTATATTGGACCTTTCGAGATACTTGATAAGGTTGGAAACGTGGCTTACCGATTAGCTTTGCCACCTGAATTGTCAGCGGTACACAATGTGTTCCACGTATCAATGATAAAGAAATACGTGCACGATCCTAATCATGTGATAAGTTATCAGACCCTAGAAGTACAAAAGGATTTATCTTATGAGGAATCACCAATTAAGATACTGGATCGAAAAGTGCATAAGCTAAGGAATAAAGAAATTCAACTGGTTAAGATACAGTGGAATAATCACGGAATGGAAGAAGCTACGTGGGAAAAGGAAGAAGAAGTTAAAGTCAAGTATCCCGCACTCCTTGCCCAATTGTAAGGTAAATTTCGAGGACGAAATTTATATAAGGGAGGAGGGATGTAGAGGCCCAAATCTTTTCTATAAAGTTAGGCCCATAATTGTGTGATTAACTCCACATTAGGCCCAATAAAGGAAATATAAGCCCAAAAGATAGTCCAATACATGTTTAAAGGTAAAATGATGTTTATAAAGTATTTTCTTAAAAACAATTTGATGAAAATTGGACGGAATGCAAAGTATTTCATTTTATGGCTAAAAGTATACTTCAAATATTTTTAGTCTCCTTTGAGACCCATTTTTGACATAGAAAACATTCGAATTTGAAAATTAAATCGGAATAAAAGTTGTAGCTCTTTGCGTTAAATCGAGGTAGGTAGGTAGAGGTGCATAAAATTTTTATACGTGTTTAAGTTATAATTTCTAGCAAGTAATGTTCTATGTTAAAGGCTAATGTTGTGTGTCAAATGGTATCGTCGGTTCGGCATGTGCCGTTCATGTCAAATGGTTCCGTCGGTGCGGCATACATTTAAAGGTTAATGTTGTGTGTCAAATGGTATCTTCGGTTCGGCATGCACCTTTCATGTCAAATGGTTCCGTTGGTACAGCATACATTTTCATGTCAAATGGTACCTCCGGGTACGTCATGTTTTATGGAAGTTCTAATATTAATTGTTATGAAATGCTTAGCTTAATCACGATTGCACCTATGATGCCTATTGAATTTTCAACTCACGGGTTTCTACCATATATCTACAGATTAAATGTTGATGCACCGGGTTGAATGATGGAAGAGATGGAAGGAGATGCAATAAGCCTATGGGAACCCGGTGAACAAGTGATTTAGATTTAAAGTCTTTAACATTTCAAATGTTATTTCCAACATTATTTCTTTTGAGTATCTTGAACAAGTCATGATTTCATCAAATAAATTATATTTCGTTATTTTGGAAAGTTATAAAGTGTTTTAATTCAATATCATTCAAAAAGAATGTTTGTTAAGATTTAAACTTCCGCTAAGATATGTACACTTGTTACTAAACCACCGATTATGTTAAGTAAAGTGAGTAGCGTCTCGGTCCACTAGGGTTGGGGCGTTACAACCCATGGTTGGAATAGGTGCGTCTTGACAATAGGATGCCAGAACAGGTGGTCCGCAAACGTAGGGACCATTACCGTTGTCGAAAAAATGAGTTTGTTGGTCGCGAGTTCACTATCTCGAAAAACTGCTGTAAATTTCGATTTTTTTTTTTGGTTGTTTGTTATTATGGGAACATGTATGGACGCAAGCATGAGTGACCTGTGAGGTATAATGAACATGGACATACATGGATTTGGTTGAATTTGTAAGAAAATCATGTGTGAGAGGCGATGTTTGGACAATTCGATTTTGATATGATTTGGAGCTGTTATTTGTGTGGGGATGTTAGTGGTTGTGAGAACATGGTGGTAGTGCAAAAATCCGGAGGCCACGGTGGCCGGAAGTTGGGTTCCATGGTTGATAGGGGGTAAAAGATGATTGTTTTGTTTCGTCATGTCTTATTTTTTATTTTTAAATTTAACAAATGTAATTATTTATTGTGATGAATAGAAAATTACTCTTTTGCCACTTTTAAAATATTAAGTTAAAATCACTTTTTTAGGTCAACTAACGGTAAATTGGACGGAATACATTCAAAAGTGCCTCAGATACAACGTTTTGAAAAGTTTGGGGTGACAGCTGCAACAAATGAAAGGTTTAGAGGAAAATCTGCTAGTGTTTAAAAGTTTTGGGATTTCTTCTACAATTATCCATAATTTAAACGGGATAAAAATAATTGCACATTGTTATCCTCTCTCGTTAGATCAAATAATTTTTTTGCAAAATAAAATCCAAAATTACGTTCCAAACCTTATTTTCTACCTTTGCTTTGGCGAACAAAGCTCGGCTCGGCTCGAGTTCGCAAAAAGCCCGCATATCGGGCCAGAGCCGAGCTCGTGCCTCAAATTTCTACCCACAAACCGACTCGACTCGTTGACACCCCTAATGAATCCTACTATGATAAGGTTTAAATATATATATATATATATATATATATATATATATATATATATATATATGCCCCGATATGCGGGCTTTTTGCGAACTCGAGCCGAGCCGAGCTTTGTTCGCCAAAAAAAAAGGCTCGGCTTTTTCGAGTCAAGTCGGGCTGGTCCGTTTTTCCTCTCTTCCTACCAAATTTTTTAAATTTTTTTTTATATATTTGCGAATTATCGAGCCGAGCCGAGCTCGACCCGTTTTACTGAAAGAGGGCTCGGCCCGAGTTTAGGCTCGGTTGCCGAGCCAGACTCGAGTTCTCACGAGCTTTTTTACCACCACTTGGATTCATACACCTTGAGGAAATAGAATATTTAAATTTATATATAATTTAATTAATTACAAATTAAGGTAATATCTTTCAACCTCTATAACTTGGACTTTGCTTATTCAAATTAACTTTTTATCGAACATAATATACATGATTAAATACGAGCTATCTAACCAGCCCAATATTAATATATTTATCATTGCTCTATCAAAATCTAGTTATTTGACCCAAAAATTTAGAATTTAATACATATATCACTTTAGTCCCTCCAATATTTCAAAATATAAAATGTAGCATCTAGAATAATTAAATTTTATTCTTTGAATTTTTTGGGGCTTTACAGGTTGAGATCAATTTAAATGGTCATATATCTCATTAAAGTTGGGAACTTGAGAATGAGCAAAATAAGAAATGAATTTGTTCGGTGACCATCACCCTAAAAATGAATAGAGTGATTACTTAAATATTTTTTATTGAATGGTTAAAAATGAATAGAGCTCAGTATTTAGCGATGACTAAACTTCAACATTTAAAATTATTTCATAGGATTACTGAAGAAAATAGTATTTGAGTTAGTAAAAATAATGATAGAAACAAACGGTTATTTGTATTCATACCTAATTATCGACAGGGGGTGGCATAACAATAAATGTTACAATGTGGTAGCGGCAACGGTGGTCTAACAATTAATTTTAAAACTGGTTGGAAAGTGGTGGTGTTGTAATAATGAATGTTATAAGTGGTGTAGATTGCGATACATAGTGGAGACGTAACCGAACTTTTCTTAAAATGCATTAGACTTAAATGTTGCCACGTTGTATCTATTTATCTCATCTGTATGGAGTTGTATTTATAATGTCAAGCAAATATTAATTATACTTTCTTTGTCACATAAATGTTGTATAGACATATAGGTGACACATTTGTGTCTGGTCCGCGTGCAATTAACCGTTTGATGTCACATCTACTCTTCAATTGTCATGAGCCACGCCTATGCCTTCTAAATTTACATTTGAGTTTTATTCTTCTGACCTTTTACACATTGTTTAATATACTAAATTGATAATTATATATATATATTATGAATCTTACTATTTGTCAGCCTCTCAAGACTGCACTTGATGTATCAGCGGAGTCTTGTAAAGGAAATGTTGGGCACCTCGACCAGGATTCCCTTTGCCGTAAGAATACGTTAGCAATTCTTAGGAAGATGGAAATATCAAATATGTAAAAATCCAATTCACCTTTTTGCATTAAGTAGGACTTCAACATTATTTTTATTTGTCGAAAAGTAGTTATGCACCCATGGGACAGGAAAAAATCACTCTTTATTTCCTTATCGATCTCTCTATTTATTGTCAATTATGACTTGTTGTAGTCATGACATACGCAAATCCAGCTCCACGATGGCCTTTCTTATTCCATCCGCATCACTATTGTTGAGGAATATTTATTTTTCATTTAGTAGCATTAATTTTACATACCGACAAGAAAACTTTTCTTTCAATCGTCAGAAAAATTAGAAAAAAAAAAATGGAAGTGTAAAAGAATTTTAAATTATGAAAGAAAAGAAGGGCCATGATTTTAAAATTTACAGAACGAATGTATATTTCGTAGTGTTCTAAAAAGTTCGCCTAGGTACCGCCTAAGTTTCAAACTCTGGCAAAACGTCTCGTTTCGCGCCTAGACGTTTTTTTTTTTCAATTCCTAAACGACTGGATTTTTTCCTTCATTTTTTTTGTCTTCCGTAAACGCGCTTTATTAGTTTTTTTAAAAATCTTTTATTTGACTTTAGCTTATTATTATTTTTTTTAAAAAAAAAACTTTTCATTTGACTTTAATTTCAAGTTTTCAAAAAATTTTATCTGTACAAAAGTTAAAAATGACTTTATTTAAATAGTTAAATAAGATTTAAGTTTTGTTGTTATCTACATTACATAATTACGATCTTGAGATTCATTTCATTACAAACTTCAAAAACATGTCCGAAATTCCTACAAATATATTAAGTGAGACTTGTCTTTTGAAAATTGAAATTACGAAAAATATTCTAATTTTTGCATTTCAAAAACTTGGAAATTATATAATTGACTAATAATAGGAGTTATCAAGTAAATATTGTATTTTATAATTTCTAGATACTTAATATATATTATTTTAATTTTTAAATAATTTTTTAAACGGTTAAAAATTTAAAATAATATTATAAATAAGAAAACACTTTTTACGCATAATCCTCGCCTATGCTCGGTTAAACTCATAAATTTTGAGGTTTCGACTTCACGATTAGTCACGTTTTACGCTTTTTAGAACACTGATATTTCGTGTTCATATAAGGTTAATATAAAAATAGCACTACGGTGGTCCCTTGGATTATAAATGCATTTTCGGTGTTTCTTAAAGGTTGAACTCCAACATTGAGGGTCCCCATCGTCCCGTCCCTAGAGCATTGTGGAAGAGATAAATCGCAGAATGTGTCTCAACAGACTAAGATACAAAAGTTGTCATACTCGACTACTGATGCCCACAAAGAATTTAATTTCATACCTTGTAAGAGACAGAAATCGAACCCTTACACTGTGACACGCCCAAAAGGGGGTCAAAATAATATTCCTTACTTTTCTAAAATATGTCGTTCAAGTAGTAAATGGTAAGTAATGGTCATTCCCGCAGATAATTGTTTTCAATTACGCCAATTGCAATAAGAAAGTAAAAATGCACAAATAAGTAAATGGGGGGGGGGGGGTTTGGTTGTTAACTAAACTAAGGAAGCGATAAATGCAAAATAAAGAAAGACAAGAACTACAAAGTAAATAAAATGATCAAATGGGGAGAGTGTGATCGAGGGATATTTTTTCGCCGCTAGAATGAATTTCTAATCGATATTCGCAAAGGATTTTCGTTCAAAAGATCAACAACAATTCGAGAATAATCACAAGCTCGATTACCTCAATCTCTTCTTACATATTAGTTGAATAAGATAAGTATCGTTACCCAACCCTTTTCATCAAACAACCTAGGATAAGCTCGCTAGATTTAATTCAACAAAAGCATTACGACGAAAAGAATTAAGCACAAACTCGCAAGCTCGGTTTACTAACTTAAGTGTTAATCCACCAACATACAATCGAAAATTCCACATAATCAATTGAAATGTAGTCGCCACTAGGTTTTTGGAATAAATAGCAATTACGGACTATAAATCCCAAAATAGCAATATTGTAAACAACTCAATTATCTAGTTGACCCGCTAAATAATCAAGCATAACAATAAACATATTAAGCACAATGAATTAACCACATTAATTTCAATAACACAATAAAGCACAAATCGATTAAATCATCATTTTAGGGTTCCAAAATAACCCCCAAATCACATTAGGTTTAGCTACACATGAGATATTCAACAATAGCATAAATAGCCAATAAAATCATACAACTCATAGAAGGAAAATGAAGATAAAGTGAAGAGAAGCTTATTCAATAAGAGATGGAAAGATGAGATCAATGGCATTGGACCTTCTTCTTCATCTTCCCCATTTTCTTCAAGGTTTGGCTATGGAAACTCCCCAGATTTTGGCTCTGTTTTGGGGCTGCTCCCCCTTCCTTTGATGCCCTAGAAATGAGCCACAAGTGATGTATTTATGTTGGGTGGAAGATAGGAGACGGGTCGGGTAGAAATAGGTCGAGAAAGATATTAAAAATCGCGTTTTAGCGCGACCCGGGAAATCCTCCAGATTTTTCCCATGCGTACGCATAGGTCTGGGTGTGCGTACGCATAGTGCAATAAAAAAATCTTCAGTAGTTGAATTTGGCAAGTGCGCGTACGCACGGCCTGCAGGCCTATGCGTAGGCCTATGCGTACGCATAGGCCATTTCTATGCTATTTTCATTTTCTTCCTGATTTTTGTCATTTCTGTGCCATTTTCATTTTCTTCCTGATTTTTGCCAAACTTGATTTCATAACCCTTCAAACCATACATCTTCCTCCCAATTGATGAACTTGGTTGCCAAATCTTGGAGTATTTTCTCTTCAATCGTTTTGGCTCAATTCACGCTCAAAATACCATATAAATAACCAACAACTCGAGCAATTCACCTAAGGAACAAAAATAACAAAAAGAATCAAAAACTAATAAATGAAAACTAACAACTATCTAAATTTAACGGTCTAAATGAGTGCGAAAACCGTACTTATCACACTGCGACTGTCAACTCAGCTGAAATTATCTCACTCATGTCCTTTGTATCACTAAGCTATCCCCGGAGGGCCATTTCCAGTGTTTCTTGCTTTAGCCTGAGAATTAAAATTAAATTTTTAGTAGATTTTGACAAAATTTGATAAAATATATGATTTAAAAATTGTGGATCCCATAAAATATGTGATTAAAAAAATATTAACTTTAATCTCAACCATTCAGGGATTTAATTTACTAACCCTTCTTCCCCTAACCGAGATTTAATTAAACATGTAAGAATGTTAATTTAGATAAATATTGTGTCCCTTGATTAAAATTAGAAATTATAAATGCACATTATTGAATAATTATTGATTCCAATGTTTAAATTGAAAAGAAAAGAAATTGAATATGTATTTAAACAAGTTTCAATTATTTCTCCATATGTTTATAACGACGAGATTGAAATCAAAACATTAATCTACTTATTAGAAGTGGGGTTGTAAATTCTGTGGATAAAAAATAAGCATTGTGAACTTATTAATTTGTTAATCGGTGAATAAAAAACTTGCTAATTCTATCGAATGCTTTAATAAGCCACGTAAATTCCCTAATTCAATCACACAAATTTTAAACGAAATATCTTCGTTCGTTGAGTAATTGGATTTCTTTAGTGCATTCTTCCTCCGTTCATTTTAGATCCTATATGGATGCAAATAATTTTTTGAGGGTCCAATTTGCAATGGTTTGGAAGTGTTTATAGATGGTTGAAAATATAAATAAATTATTAGTATTTATTAATTCATCAAAATATGTGGATAAAAGATGAGTTTAAAGGTTTATAAACAGAAACATAGGACAAACATAATTTTTTATTATTTATTTTTTTATGTTAAGTTTATGGAGAAATTAGGAGCAGCATATTGACCATTATAAAATTCACGGCTAAATATTATTCAACTTGAAAGTTCGGAATGGAAGATTTGCTTTATTGTATAAACTAGGAAGATACTCTGTTAAATGATTGTAATGAACTCAAAGATATTTTAGATAAAGAATTGACCAAGTTGAACACAGACATGGATGGTAATTTAACCCGTCCCGTCCTGACCCAAAGGGCCTTGTCCCGAATGTGTCCAAAAATCCACCCCGATAGGTTGGTAGGGCGGGGAGGGGTGTCAGGGGTCCCCCCGTGATGGGTCTCGGGACAAGGCGAGGATGCTCTACCCTGAACTCACCCCGTGAAAAAATTAAAAATAGGATTTTAATAAATTGTTAGTTTTAAAATATTATTGAATGTATTTACAATTTTATAACATATTTCTAATTCAACAATTATATTGTACAGTTGTCAATTTCAAGTTTTACATAACTAACAATTGTTTATATAATTTATAAATTCGGTCATTCTATCTTTTTATTATAATTAAATTATATAATATGAAATTTTGAATTATGATAGTTAAATAAACATTCTTTGCTTTTGAAATCAAGTTAATATCTTGATCGAAAAAATTAGAAAAAAAATTTAAATATATGAAATGACCCTTAGGTTTTAGGTTAAGGGTTGGACTTTAAATAGTAACGTAACTCGAATTTTTGAGACTGTAAAAAAATAAAATAAAAAAATTAACGGGCGAAATGGACACCAGTATTTTGCGGAAAAAAAAAAAAACTGATGTATATGGTACAGGAGTTATACAATAAGAAAAGTAAACAGAATAAAACTTTTCTTTTCAAAAAAACTAATGTACTTGAGGCATATAGATGAGACTTCAATTTCTAAGTCATTTTCAATCAGATGGTTGTTATGAATGTGAAGTTTGATAACCAAGTACATGCTCAGGGACAGGCACAGGGACAGACCCATAAAGAATTGCACCCATTAGGCCCTTAATATTTGACATTCACAGTAGTACACATAATTTTTAATTCATATATTTTACATAATTTTGTCTCACCCCCACTGAATGAAAAATAGGACAAAGGGTGGTCCACTAGTACAAAATATTGTATTACTTAATGAGTGGTGAAAAAAAAATGAAGCAAAAATTCAAAGAGTCGTAACAATCAAGACAAGTCACTAGAGACATCCAAGTTAAAAGAGCATATTAGGGAAAATAGACAAAACAATAAAGAAAGAACGAATACAATGGTATGTGCACCTGAGGGCAATATTTCTATTATTCAGGGTGCTCACAATATAAACCTCAAGTCAAAATTTCCACTAGGTGATTGATTCTAGTGTTGCATAACATGTTAGTTCTCGACATGATTTTCTGCTCATGTTAGACGGGCTATCACTCTGGTTATATAAAGATGGGAAATGTGTTAAATTGTTGGCAACGGAGATGTTCTCTTAAGTACTAAAACTACATGTAAGTTGATCGTGAAGAAGGTGAAACATCTTCTAGAAGTTCACGTTAATTTAATCTTTGTTGATGTCATTGCCTCATTGGTGATAAAGGCTATCATAGCCATACCAATGAAGAAAAGTGGAAGCTCGCTGAAGGTCCACGATAGTGGCCGAAGGTAGTATAATCGATTGTACATATAGGATTTATGCTAAAGCTCGCTTAAATTAAGGTTAATGAAGCCACAATAATATCATATATAAATCAATATATGTATAATTTTTGGGTAGTACAAAATTGATTTATGACCTGATTTTTGAAATTGTACAAGTTTGATAAATTTGAAATTGTATTATTAAAGTTTGGTAAATATGAATTTTTCCCGCAAAAAAAAAAAAAAAAATATTTATGTGCATTTTTTTTTTTCATATATTAGCCTGACTTAAAAAAAAATTTAGTTCGATCCTGGATAGTACTATATAATCTGGCCAACGATTAACTAGGTGGCTAACAATAATAACGTCAAACCTTAATAAGTTTGGATCACACCAAAATAATAAAAGAAGAGAAAAACAACAAACTAAAGCAATAGAAACACAAATTAAAACGAAAGGTTGGAGTCGAGCTTTGTGTGGTTCAAAGTAGAACACATGCATACCCTCTCCCTCTCTACTACTTTTGTGATGCACACGAAATTTTGCCTTCACCAACTTTTGGTGGCTTCATCTATGAATTTGACTGCTGCCTTCAGCACCAAATTCTCGCGCACATAGTCGCTGCACCAGTGAGTCAACAAATATAGATAGGAGAATTGGAGTAATAATTACCCCTAATGGGTGCCAACTTTTCATTCGAGCATTATCTTCTTTTATTGAATCATCCAATTTGTAGTATTAAGCCCTGTTTGATAGGAATTTAAAAACAAATGTTTAGTAAATTTTGATAAAAGTTGATTAATATGTTGTTGAAAGATTGTGGATACTATGAAATATATAATTAATATTAATTTTGACTTTGACTTAAATTAAAATTAAAATTAAAATTTATTCCCGACAAAACAAATCCCTTTTTCAAAGCAATTATTGACGAAGGGGACGGATTAGATCAAACAAAGGGGAAAATGAGGATCACTAATAGATAGTGACTTCTCTTTTTTAATGATTTCCCTCTTTATGTTTTCACTTACGAAAGTCAACCAAAAAAAAAAAAAAAAAAAAAAAGAATCTGCCTTTTTATTCCCGCTCCCATTCCCTTGAGATGTTACTACATATTTTGCTTGCGTTTAATCTTTCACAATTCAAAAAATAATCATTTATTGGCTTGATTTATGTGGTATTAATTTAGTGAGGATTAAAAATCATATTTTAGTATATCTTGATAAATATTGATGAAATATGTGATTAATATTAATTGTCGATTTTAATTTAGATTTAATTCTTAACAAACAAGCTAAATTGTGTTTCCTATTTAATCTTATTTATTATTTAATTGAAGATCTTGAGTTTGAACTTTAGTTGTGATTCTCAAGTTGAGTTTTTATTACAACATCCTTTCAATCTTTTATATTTATTTTGGACGAATTATCCATTGCATACTATTCACAAAATCGAGCCATTAATCGACCATGTTGGCGTGGAAAATGGTCGAAGGAAGATAAGAATCTGACCCATTGAATCGAAATAACTTATTTATCGATTTTCTGGATATAGCCAATTTTTAAGGTAATACTCTTATTATACCAATGGAAGCAGCGAAAAAAATATTTCTATAACTTTTGTCATTCATTGAGAGCAAGGAAGCTCTATCACTTCAGGAGCGGTATTTAATTGTATAATTTTCAAACCCGACAAATAGCAAGCTGGCCATTATAAATAGAAATTGGGAGATAACGATATTTGGAATATTGAATTTTTTATATTTTTTTTAAAGAATGTGTGGTTATAAAATAAAGAAATATTTAGGTTTACGTATAAAATATTATATTGTGTGAATATATGATTAAAATAAAGAAAGTCAATAAGGGGCTAAAAATATAGTCCCCGTTTGATTCTCATTTTTTTCAAAATTCATTTTTCTTTATCTTTTTTCAATCACATATTTTTTATTAAAATAATATTACACGCAAATAAAAAATATTTCATTCTTTTTAACTACACTTTCTCCAAAATACATTTTTCAAAAAGAATATGAATCAAACATACACATAATCTTCTAAGTTTTATTATATTCATCATATATGACTTTTTCTACATACTAAGAAGAGAGAAAAATAATAATAATCTAGTATCTTAATTTTTTTTTCTCAATGTAATTGGGCTGTATTTTTTAATTAATTTCTGTCTAGTTTTATAGATAGTAACTATAAAGGTCCCTGTTTGTTTATGATTATTTAAAAAAAAAAAAAAAAAAAAATCATTTTCAACTACATACTCTCACAATAAAATATTTTGCACGTAAATTTAATTTTTTTCCTACTTTTTAACCATATATTCTTTAAAAATTCAATATTTCAAAACTTATTTTCACACTTTAAAGGTAAACAAAAAGGTACTAAGGTTCAAAAACTGCCAAAATATTCGAGGATTACTAAACCAGTCATGACTTGATCAAATCCACGACTTCTGATGTGAAAGGGCGATTCTGCTCTCCATGATCTATGAGATGAAAATGTCATCTTTAACAACTTAAGTTCCATTTGGAAAATTTATAAATTAATTTATAAAAAAGAATAGTGGCGAGTCCTATGAAATGTTTAGATAATAAATATGAATGTGAATGAAATTAATATTTACACTGAATTTATAAATCAATTTGTAAATTGTATTCAAATGGATGCTTAATCACGATTATATTTTAACCAAATAATCTACCACTTGTCACACTATTATGAAAATGAATCGTATCTTTAAGCTTTTGAAATAACATATTTACCAAACTTTTGTTGGATAAATTAGTAACGACTTACTGAATCATAGTGCATGCATAATAATGAGCAAATTACTATTTACTCAAACGTAGAAAATACAGAAATCAAAAGTGATAAAATGAAGGGAGGTTTGCAAATGTAAATCTCTTTAAGATGGATTTTGCCCCAACAATGGTGTTAACAGAATCAAATGAACGTCTGTTTCTTGAGATACAACGCTTCTTCCAAAATTAATGTAGCACACTATTAATTTTGCATGATGAACGAACACTTGACCATACTCTTCTAGAATGGAAGATTTCAAGAAATAAATATCGAAAACAAAACTCAAAATAATATAGAAATTATTTTGGCAGAATTTAAAGAAAGAAAGAATTAGAAATCAATTATTAGGAATTGATTTGGAGTGATGAAAATGGAATTAGGATGGTCATTTTACAAATTTGTAAGTGTCTCTTCGAAGGGACACATCTTATGGCCAAATTAATTCCAACCATTAGATGACACCATTTCAAAATTTATGGTCTAGATCGCACATTATCAAAAGGTCACACCCATTCGAAACAACTCTTTGATATGCACCATTTGTATTTGAAGAATCATGCCCAATCGATGTACCTATTAGAGACTTTTCCAATTCATACATTTTAATCCTTATATTACCCTAAACTTCTAGCAATCCTCCAAATGAAAGGAAGAAATCCACTCAAAACAAGGAAGACGAAGAAGAGTACAACTACAATATAATGCATCAGGATTGGTAGCTTTCGCTTTGAACCTTCCTAATAGAATCTATCAGATGTACTTAGCTAATCAGTGAAAACAACATTTTGAACTGTCGGCCGTTATTGTAAGACTAAACAATAGATCGAACACATATCTCTCATATCAAACATTGGTTCTCTATTATGTTCATTATTTTGGCCTTGAACCTTCTTGGTTCTGCAAGTGCACTACAAAATTCGTTTAATTAAAATTCTCATAGAAATCTGTTTACTAGTCATCATTATAAGCATAGTTTATCCTAACCAATCTTTAGTAGGCAGCACTTATTTGCATCATAAAAATGGGAAGGAGTTAAAACTCTGAGGTGCTTCTCATCGAGTTAATCATAACTAGTTTTCCTATTGAACCTAGTCCATGAGATCTCCAATTTCCAGGTTAGGTTTCCATTATGGTGACCCATTAGTTTAGGCTTCACACCCATTTTCCTTGATGCACAATTTATTAAATTTCTAGATAACCTCTTTGTAAATGGATTCACTAAGCTATCATTCGTTAAAACAATCACAATTATTTGAGAACAACTGCCAAATTGTATTAAGTCTACAAAATAGATTCGAGAATTACCATTATACATGACATTTTGTGCCATTTTATTTGTAGCTAGGAATCTTGATCAAATGATATAGCATGCACAAATTGTCACCAATTAAAAATCCTTCCAAAATATTTAAAGTCATCATGCTTATTTCTAACTTTATCGAAAACTCTAATATCTTTCAATTCTCAAGTTGTATAGAGGATTTTCACGAACAACTACACTCTTAATAGTAAAATATATTTGCTAAGGTCCTGTTTGATTGTGCATGTTTTCCGTGGATTTTCCATTTTCCACATTTTGGTGTGTTTGATAGACAAAATTTTTCATAAAATTATTTTTCCACTTTGCCCTCACATATGCAACATTTCCACCTTTTTGATGAATTTGATTTCCAATCATTTTGATGGTTTTTTGTTTTCCAAGTTTTTTTTTTGTTTTTTTTGCAATCCAAGCAAATTCTATCCCTAATTGTAAAATAATAATAATAACAAAAATATAAAAATCCCTTTAATTGACAATTTTCATGAAAAATAAAGTCAAACTAACACCAAAAAATTTCCTTTTTTTTTTACAATCCAAACAAATTCTATCACTAATTGTAAGAAATTTTATCCCTTTAATTGACAATTTTCATGAAAAATAAAGTCAAACGAACACCATAAAATAGAAAATTTCAACATTTTTTAGGTGAAAAATTATACCAATAAAACACAATTAATTGATAATTTTCAGTAAAACAAGTTCTAGACAATTCAATTCTCCACAATTCGTTTTATTTCCACCCAAATTCCATCTTGCAATCAAACGGACCCTAATGTATTTTAAATCCTTGTATTGGATATTCAATTTTCAACATTGTGTTACACTTAAGTTTAACAAGGTATTCATTACAGTGTAATTTATCATTTCAAATATTCTCGAATATCTCAATATTCTACTTTGACAAAAACAATGCCACCCCCAAAAACCTGGAGGGCATCAAACTTAAGTTGAGAATATTATTCAAACAACAACTCTACCTCCACAATTCAGAATATGACTTAGCTTAACAACATAATATGTATATAGCTATATATAAAGTTTGAGCATATGTTTATTTACTGAATAAACAATATTTCATCTTTAGTCAACAGACTAGTCGCTGTTACGTGCGTTTTTACGAATTTTGTATTTTTTGTAACTGCATTAGTGTGAAGATTGTAGGTTTTCAGAATTTTTGATTGATTGCTTTGCTTCATGATCATTTCAAAATTGCATGTAGTGAAAAATTAAAGGCGTATACTTGACATTTCTTTTTAGAGAAAGCAACAAAGATTCAACTGTTTGCCAAAAGTAACTTCATTTTTATTTTCCATTTTCTCATGGGAAGAGCATTAACATTTTGTTTGTTTCTTAATATTATGAAACTCTTGTTAAATCAGGGAAAAGAAAAATCTCTTGTGATTCATAGAGACTTATTTATTACTTCTTCATTCTTTAGCTCCTTTCATTCTTTAACCTATATCTGAAGAAAAAAAAATAAAAATTGCAGGCTGTGTTCATTCAAACATGGGGCTCTCTTCACAACAATTTATTTATTTCTTAAACTTTTTACTTAGATTTCATTTGTCATTAAGATTATTTTTTATATTCTTTGTTGCATGATCAATTTTGTTTATTATATATTTATTGATGCTATGATAACTAATTTTCCTTTCTATTTTTAAGTTCTTTTATTTTTTGGTTCTGTTTCATTTTTTTCAATCACCTTTTATTGAATATACATTAGGAATGAGTCGCCTCACTCGGGCCCTTTTAATTCTTAAAAATAACAAAGAACATATTAAAAATAATCTCTTTCTTCAATATAAATTAAGAGTAATTCGAAAAGGTTCATTTACATTATTTTGGAAACCCAATGACATGAAAGGGAGAGAAACAGATATGTAAAATACAAGATTTTCAATCCTAGCATGAAAGGGAGAGAAACAGATACACTATTCTTCGATAGTTTCAATTAGCCCCTCCACAATTTTTCTCAAGCTCACGATCCTCCAACTATCTAAAATGTTACTACCAACAGTTGAGCCTCATGATGAGTTGAAAAAAGCAGACTCTACTAAGATGTGAAAGAATGAAAGATATCATAAGCAAACCTTTGAATGTTGAAAATATTTTACAAAAAAACGTAGATAGTTGAGAATGAAAAGCCTATATGGAAAGCATATTGTAATTTATGGGGAAAGGACTTTTCTTTGAAACCAAAAATTGCTACAATGCCTTGTACATGTGGGGGCTTCCGACAATATGCATATCCAATTCCATTTTAGTTAAAGCAAAGAGGGACCTTTTGGAGCAGTTCTTGCTAATTGGATTTATAACCCAAAAACAACGTGGTCCAATATTTTACAAACTTGTCACGGATATATATATATATATATATATATATATATATATATATATATATATATATTTTCGCGATGCATGGAGAGAACTGTGATAAGTGTGGATTTTTGTACTTATTTGAAATATTAAATTTGAATAATTGTGAGTTTTCATTAGTATTTTACTACTTAAATTAATTCTGTATATTTTTTATGCGATCCAGAGTTATCATTTACATTTTGGCCTCCTTCAGAATAGGTTATAAATTCAACAATTGTGGGTATATCTACAAAATAAATCACATATTTAGGGGCACTCTCCGTGACACGGAAAGACAAAGAAGTTAATTAAAATAATTGAGTGAAATAGTTCACACAATATGACCTAAAATTAGAGGAATCATATTTTATAAGGCAGTCCCTTTTTTTTAAAGTATTTAAAGCGGTATTCATATTTGTCATGCAAAGCTCAGACATGCATACATAAAGCAAAATTTTCTACTATCTCTCCGTGACACAGACGGAGATGTTTTAAGTTAATTGTGTTTTACACCACATTTATGAGTTGTATTAATTGGAGATTCATATACTTCTATTAATCATTTTTAGAATTTCAGCCGCAAAATAAGGTTTAATTCTTTGTTCCAATTGATGAAGAATTGAACTGACATGCTCGGTTCGAGAATTTCGTTCAATTCTCATTGTAGTTGTAAAATTAGTCTCCCTTTAATGAAATTGTCCAAATTTCTTATTAACTTAGTTAGGTATCTACAAATTGAAAGTCATGTTTTTGTCACAATCATTTTTAATTTGATCAATGTTATAATTGACCATTTTTAATTTCTCAAAACCAAGTTTTACAAATATATTTCTGTAACTTACATGCCTTTATAATTTGTTCTTTAGCCTACGTGTGATTATTAGTTAGTAATCAACTCCTTAAATAAATAATTATTTCATAGTTGTTAATTTATAACTTCCAGTTGTGTCCTTAAATCCACTTCAACTATGTCAGCGTATATGTCGTTAATTAGTGAGTTAAATGGAATACAATTGGATTCTTATAAATAAGTAACTTTCATAAGTTTATGCTAATAAAATGTAATCATTAGTTTTCTCCGTGTCACGGAGAAACTTCACTTTCTCCGTGACACGTGTCATGGAGAAACCTTATTTTACTAAACGTATAGTACTTTTCTTGCATTTTTAAAAGATTTTCTCTCTCATATGCAATTTTAAAATATATTCACGCTTGCGTCACATAAGATTTCCACAGTAGAATGTTCGGTTACTATTGCATCTACAGTAGATCCTTATTGCCCTTTTTATAAGAAGTTAGATAAATGACTAGTATTGTCAATGACTTTCGAAAGTCCATGCATTTTCATATTTAGGACGGTCAATACTAACCACTTTTGGTTTATGGTTCGTTATACTTCATACAACATTCTTGCATATAAAAGGGCTCTCAACATTTCCACCTTTTGAAATTTATCTCTATATACATGAAGATACATTTCCATTAAAAAATAATCATACTAAAAGTCATAATATTTCCTATGGAAAGACACGGATTTCAATCCAAATATTTTCTAGAATATTCCATAATATTTTCTAGGATACAATTTCAAGTATTTAAGCAGCTTAAATTTGGCTTAATTTCTCATTCACCAAATAACGAATTCCACTTAAATAATCATTTAAAACTAATCAAAACCAATTTTCAATACAATATTCCAACATTATCCAGCCTTAAGGAAATTATCAATCAACCCTCTTTTCATTTACTTTTCTTAATCCATACAAACCATCCTTACTGGAGGCATAACATGTGCCCCAAATTAAAAACTGCCGAAAAAGAACATTCCAACAAATAGAATGTGAATATGCAGTCAACAAATCGTAGAAGATTTAGAAGAGTTTTGCTACCTTACTAAGTGCCTGTTTGTTTATCATTTTTATAATAAGAATGCATTTTTGAATAGTAGTTGATGGAGAATGTGTAGTTAAAAATCTATGAGAAATTTTGAATTTGCGTGTAATATTATTTTATTAAAAATTTGGTGATTGAAAAGAAGAGAGAAAAAAATATATTTTTGGTAAAAATGAGTATCAAACAAGGGCTTAATATATAAATGCAGAATCAGTGTCCATGTAGCAAAATTTCAAAACACAAATAACTTATTGGATGTTCAAAACTTGAACCATTGTGCAAAATTTATTTAGAAATCCACATGTACAAACTTGACATGAAACTGATCTATAAATATAAACCTGATCAATTTCAATCAAGGCATTTATAATTATGCAATTTCCTATTGCAATATAAACCTAATCAATTTTTCCTTGCATATAAAAATAGATGACTATATGTAAGTAAATATTTTGCCAAAACACGTAATATGTGACCTGAGTAGAAATAATAATAATAATAATAATAATAATAATAATAATAATAATCTCATTATTATTCCACTACCAGCAACCTAGTTGCTCAATTAAGAATGCACTTGATAGAATCAGTAGTTTAAACTATTAACATAATATAATATACCACAATAATTTCAATGCAATCAGAAAATACAATCACATACATATGCCGTACGTAAATTTAAATTATTGAAATTGTTATGAATCCGGACCATTTTGTTGAGAATGGGGAGGTTAATGGCACAATATAAAGTATTCGAATGTACAAGCAAGAACAAAATTACAAGCAAAGAAGAAGATTGGAAGATGAACCGAGTAATTTTATTAACAACCGATGGAGAGAATGTTACAACCTAGCAAAAATACTTCTTTTAAACTGAATGAAAAGCCACATATTTATAGGGGATGTCTCAAACCCTAGAAATAATATAAGATTTGGAAACTAGGTTAAAAATCCGTAAAACCAACATAAAACGAAAAATCCGGATGTCAATGTTGCTCGAATGTTGCTCGAGTGACAGCTCGACGACAGGCGGGCGAAAATGTTACTGCTCCAAAATTGCTCCCCTCACTCGAGCGACTAGCTAGCGAAAATCCGACGACTTTTTCTTCCCGATCCATAATTTTTATCTCTTTAAGACTACTTCAATTAGAACTCCAAAATCACACAAACCTAGATCGAATATGGGTCACAAACCCAACAATTTCCACATTGACACAAATTTCGGTGTAATGAATGAAACTCCAAAATTTCTCCACCTAGAAAAATAAGTCCGACTGTAACGAAAGAAACTGAACTCTTCATCCAGAACCAAACCTCTCCACCTCACGAAAACATTATTCATCTTCCACGATATTCACAAATGATACTCGAACCCAGACACTGGGTTCCCAAAAATTCACAAGAAATTCAAAATTTACCAAATAGAGTCGAAGCACACCCTGTAGCAGAATCCACACTAAATGCTTTAGTTGAAGGCCCCATGCTAGTCTCAACACTTTTAAACATCCTGAAAGCATAAACACCAATATCTGCATCGTACCCATGCTCAATGATTCATACCCTAGCAATTGAACATGATGGAACCACGAACGATGGTGGCAAAGCGAAATTACCCATATCTCTCAAACTCTCCCGTGTAGTATTATTCAATAACGACTCAGAGCCAATCTCCAAAGGTACCATACCAAACTGTATATCCACCACGATGCTAAACTTGTCCAGATGTTTCTTTACTAATTCTACGCGACCTTGCAAGATGTATAACCGGGACCTTCTCCGCCCCTCCAATACAACTCGGACACCCTTTCAGACTTTCAAGATTCCTCCTCCACCAGAGAACGTGTACCCTTTTGAAAACAGGGTACTCAGTGAGATGTGATTTTTCCTTTAGTATGGAATATGTCGAACCTGGCCAGGTGTTCTTAGTGTCCCATCCAACAACTTCAATTTGGCCCTTCCAATTCTAGCTACTTGACAAGGCTTGTTGTTTTTCATAACAACAACACTTTGCGTCACCGTTTCATATATTTCAAACCAGTCCCATTGGGACACATATGGAACGAACAAGCTGAATCCAAAATCCACTTCACGTTAGATTTGGATTCTACGTTAGATATAGTCAACCCCATATCCCTCCATCCAAAGAGTTCTCGACAATTTTAGTCTCGTCTGAATGGCTTGATTGCTTCACACGATTTGCACTTGAATTACATCTGTCAAGCAACTTATCACAATCTCTCTTGATGTGTCATTTCCTCTTGCATTAAAAGCAAACCTGATTGCTAAAGTTCACCATCGACTTACCCCTACGTTGATCACCATGAGTAACAAGAAATTCTTTATCTCTAGATCCAGCTTCAACCAGATGTTTCATCTTCTCCTTCATCAATGGTGTGTATGTCACGACTATACAAAATCGTGTCTCTAAATGAAGTATACGAAGCAAGTAACAAGCACAACAGGATTAAGGCCAAATCGTCTTCATCATACTTTACCTCTAACATCTCTAAATCAGCGACGATCTCCTTGAACACGGCCAGATGGTCTTCCAAAGATCCTCATTCTGCCATGCGGTGAGAATATAGTCGCTGCTTCAGATGCAACTTGTTTGTCAAACTTTTGGTCATGCACAGTTGCTCTAGTTTCAACCACAATGCAGTTGACGTCTTCTCCTTCAAAACGATGAAGATGTATCTGCGAAAGTGTCTTTCGATCCCTCCGTTGCTTATCCTCTGCTGTCCAAGTTGTGACATCTTGTCAAATCCAAACAACACATAATCCAAATTCATATGTGCCAAAACAATTCTCATCTTTACTTGCTACAATAAGAATTTTGTATTGCGATCCAAAAGTGAAATAGCATACTTCATGATTGCTATCGATAACAGAAACCTCAAACAAAATTTTCAACCTCCCTCTGATACCACTTGTTATGAATCCGGTCCACTTTGTTGGGAATGGGAAAGGTTAATGACACAAAATGAAGTATATAATCGTACAAGAAAGAATAAGATTAAAAATAAAGAAGAAGATTGATAGAAGAATCGAGTAATTTTATTGACAACGAATATAGAGAATATTACAGCCCAACAATAATACTTCTTCTAAATTGAATGAAGAGTTACATATTTATAAGGGATGTCCCAAACCCTAGAAATAATACAAGATATGAAAACTAGGTTAGAAATTGCGTAAAATCAACATAAAACGAAAAATTCGAATGGCACTACTCGAGCGATGGCTCAACGACAGGTGGGTGAAAATGTTACTGCTTCAAAATTGCTCCCGTCTGTCAAGCGACCAACTAGCGGTAGGCTAGCGAAAATTCGACGACTTTTCTTCCCGATCCATAATTTTGATCTTTTCAAGAACACTTCAACTAGAACTCCAAAATCACGTAAACCTAGACTGAATTCAGGTCACAAACCCAACATAAATTAATTCACTCATAATCTAAAAAATGTATTACCAAATTAGAAAATTTCACTTTTTGCAGATTTTAGTTACATATGCAAAATGAACTATGAAATTTCACGAAAATAAATTTCAACAAAATATAATTAAGAAATTTGTTTTAAGATTGTTGGATAAATTAGTGCATGAATGTCTGTCTTCCAAGATACACCATTAATTTTGTCGGGCGAACCAACGCTTGACCGTACTTCTAGATGGAATATTTCAAAAAATAAATGTCGAACACGAAACTCAAAATAAGATGAAAATTATTTTGACAGAATTTAGAAAAAAAAATAATTTTAAATCAATTATTAGGAAGTGATTTGGAGTGTAGAAAATGGAATTAGGAGGGTCATATTTATAAATTTGTATGTGTCTCTTTGAATGATCACATCTTATGGTCAAATTAATTCCAACCATTAGATGGTTCCATTTCAAAATTAATGTTGTAGATCGCATCTTATCAAAATGTCACATTCATTCGAAACAACTCTTTAATATGCACTATTTGCATTTGAATAATCGTGCCCAATCGATTCACCTATTGGAGACTTTTTACAATTCACATATTTTAATCCTTACATTACCCTAAAATTCCAACAATTTTGACTTTTATGATGACAAAACATGTATTATTAGTCATTTTTTATTCAATAAAATAATACTATCTTAGTGATTTTACTATAATGAAGAAGAATGACTACACTTTTTTTTCTTTTCTATTCTCACATCTGTCTCTCTTCGAAAAAAAAGAGAGTGATTCGCTCTGATATATTTTACAAAGAGAAAATATTAAAATGATCTAATTTTATGTAAAAATTACTTAATTAGTGTACCCATGCAACTTATCACAATCTCTCTTGATGTGTCATTTCCTCTTGCATTAAAAGCAAACCTGATTGCTGAAGTTCACCATCGACTTACCCCTACGTTGATCACCATGAGTAACAAGAAATTCTTTATCTCTAGATCCAGCTTCAACCAGATGTTTCATCTTCTCCTTCATCAATGGTGTTTATGTCACGACTATACAAAATCGTGTCTCTAAATGAAGTATACGAAGCAGGTAACAAGCACAACAGGATTAAGGCCAAATCGTCTTCATCATACTTTACCTCTAACGTCTCTAAATCAGCGACGATCTCCTTGAACACGGCCAGATGGTCTTCCAAAAATCCTCATCCTGCCATGCAGTAAGAATATAGTCGCTGCTTCAGATGCAACTTGTTTGTCAAACTTTTGGTCATGCACAGTTGCTCTAGTTTCAACCACAATGCAGCTGACGTCTCTCCTTCAAAACGATGAAGATGTATCTGCGAAAGTGTCTTTCGATCCCTCCGTTGCTTATCCTCTGCTGTCCAAGTTGTGACATCTTGTCAAATCCTAACAACACATCATCCAAATTCATCTGTGCCAAAACAATTCTCATCTTTACTTGCTACAATAAGAATTTTGTATTGCGATCCAAAAGTGAAATAACATACTTCATGGTTGCTATTGATAACAGAAACCTCAAACAAAATTTTCAACCTCCCTCTGATACCACTTGTTATGAATCCGGACTACTTTGTTGGGAATGGGAAAGGTTAATGACACAAAATGAAGTATCTAATCGTACAAGAAAGAATAAGATTAAAAATAAAGAAGAAGATTGATAGAAGAATCGAGTAATTTTATTGACAACGAATATAGAGAATATTACAGCCCAACAATAATACTTTTTCTAAACTAAATGAAGAGCCACATATTTATAAGGGATGTCCCAAACCCTAGAAATAATACAAGATATGAAAACTAGGTTAGAAATTGCGTAAAATCGACATAAAATGAAAAATTCGAATGGCACTGCTCGAGGGACAGGCCTGTCACTCGAGCAACGACTCAGCGATAGGTGGATGAAAATGTTACTGCTCCAAAATTGCTCCCGTCTATCAAGCGACCAACTAGCGGTAGGCTAGCGAAAATTCGACGAATTTTCTTCCCGATCCATAATTTTGATCTTTTCAAGAATACTTCAACTAGAACTCCTAAATCACGTAAACCTAGACTGAATTTAGGTCACAAACCCAACATAAATTAATTCGCTCATAATCTAAAAAATATATTACCAAATTAGAAAATTTCACTTTTTGCAGATTTTGGTTACATATGCAAAATCAACTATGAAATTTCACGTAAATAAATTTCAACGAAATATAATTAAGAAATTTATTTTAAGATTGTTGGATAAATTAGTGCATGAATGTCCGTCTTCCAAGATACACTATTAATTTTGTTGGGCGAACCAACGCTTGACCGTACTTCTAGATGGAATATTTCAAAAAATAAATATCGAACATGAAACTCAAAATAAGATGAAAATTATTTTGAAAAAATTTAGAGAAAAAAAGAATTATAAATCAATTATTAGGAAGTGATTTGGAGTGTAGAAAATGGACTTAGGAGGGTCATATTTATAAATTTGTATGTGTCTCTTTGAATGATCACATCTTATGGCCAAATTAATTCCAACCATTAGATGGCTCCATTTCAAAATTAATGTTGTAGATCACACCTTATCAAAATGTCACATTCATTCGAAACAACTCTTTAATATGCTCTATTTGCATTTGAATAATCGTGCCCAATCGATTCACCTATTGGAGACTTTTACAATTCACATATTTTAATCCTTATATTACCCTAAAATTCCAACAATTTTGACTTTTATGATGATAAAACACGTATTATTAGTCATTTTTTATTCAATAAAATAATACTATCTTAGTGATTTTACTATAATGAAGAAGAATGACTACACTGTTTTTTTTTTCTATTCTCATGTCTGTCTCTCTTTGAAAAAAAAAGAGAGACAGATTTGCTCTAATATCTTTTAGAAAGAGAAAATATTAAAATGATTTAATTTTATGTAAAAATTACTTAATTAGTGTACCCATATAATATTATGAAAAGAGTTATGCTACAGGATCAGGGTCAATGACCGACCCTGGCCAGGGAGGACAAGTGTCCTCCCCCACCACATACATCAAGCCATCCAATCTTCGTAATCAGGTCGTATTATAGTCGAGAAAAAAATTACATAGTCTAATTAGGCTCCACACATCCACATCTCCGATCGACTGATTTATTTTATCCCTCATTTGGCCCAAATTTTAATGAGATTTTGAAAATAATGTATTTTGCAATAGTAATATTTTTTAAGAATGAGTAGTTAAAAAGTATTTTTTTTTTTAATTTACGTGTAATATTATTTTATACACATACGTGCATGTACTGGTAAAATATAACATGGATTTTTATTAAAATGAAAAAATATAGTGAGCTTGTGATCACGGACGGACCCACATGGGGTCATGTGGGATCAAATGACCCCACAATTTTTTGCCCTTTTTTAAAAAATAGTTGTTTGATCCATTTATGACCTACTTTGATGTACTCATTACAGGATGTCAAATGAAATCAAAATATTGCATTCTTAATATCATTTTAAAGTGTTCATGGCCTAGTTTTTCGCTCATTAATCTACTCAAACGATAAATATATATTCAAATGTATTAATTATATATTTTTAATGTGTGAAAATGAAAACAAGAATGTCTTTATGGGACGGAGAGTACACTTTTGTACATTTATTTGTGAGGGGTATTTTGGTCTTTTAAATTGGCTTGTAGATGGTGAAATTAAAAAATTGGATGAAAGGTATATCTACCCTACTAATCTACTCAAACGTTAAATATATATTCAACTGTATTAATTATATTTTTTAATATGTGTGAAAAACAAGAATGTCTTTACGGGATAGAGAGTACACTTTTGTACATTTATTTGTGAGGGACATTTTGGTATTTTAAATTGGGTTGTAGATGGTGAAATTAAAAAATTGGATGAAAGGTATATCTACTCTACTAACTTACTCAAACGATAAACTTTGTAGTTTGTATTCCTTATTTTTTGACTTCAAATGTCAGACATTGAATCTAGCTAAATACGAAAAAAAATATATATATATCAATGTAATTTTTATTATTCCCAATTTTTGAAGAATTAGAATGAGCAGAGCACGTGGCTGCATGCATATAGTTTCGATGATCCCAATTTAAACATGATAATATGGTACAAATGAAGAAACAAAAGCCTAAAAAGTGTCCCAAAATTTGGGCAGTTAGGTAGAAAATTAGTCAAGCTCCGTGCCTGCGATTGGTCTACAAGTCACACTCGTTTAGCACGCAGAATTTATGAACACATTCAATTTGGATAATTTTTCCTACTAAATTATTTTCCATTTAATTATGCAAAAGCTCAACTGATTCCATTAAATTGGGCTGTTAATCTGTCAAGTCTTGAGCACAATCAAGAATCATACAAACAGTCTTGAAAACGACAATTTAAATGATTTTTTTTTTTTTTTTTTTTTTTTCTTTTTCAAAATTGCTATGCATCCACATCTCAACTGTAACCTGCAATCCACCACCAGAAACCCATAAAAGTTCAGTTGCTAGCTAGCCAACAAATACCCACATCTGGCACTCAAATTTCTGCTTAAAATTAAATTTTCTATCAGTCAATTTTAGGGTTCTTTTCAACATAAATGTGCTGAAATTCTTCAAATTTTTTTGGAGGTTGTTTTAAAAGGTGCGAATTTTGTAGATGAAAAGGACAAATTTCTTTAATGATTTCTTGATGACGTTGTTTTTGTGGGTATATAAGTAAAGTTCTGAGGTGCTGAGAATGGTGTCATTTAAGAAGAAAAGGATAAGGAAAGAGTCTTAACAGATATGCAATAAAAGAAGTCATTGTTAGCATACTTTCCTTTCTTGTTCGTTATCTTCAAATTATATTCTCTTCTTAGAAACTTGGATAATTCTGAGAGTTGATAACTTTCTGGGTTTTGAGTATTATAGAAGAATTGATAGAAATATGTTGGTAGAAGAGAAAATAATCTGCAAATCAGGGAAGAAGGACGCCCCTTTCTTTGCTTGGCCATGGGATAATATTGGAAATTACAAGGCATGTACTTTATCTACTAGAGCCCACCACTCCACCCCTTGTAAATTTTCCACTCTTTCCATCATTTAGTCTGGTTATTTACTGTTTATTGATTTGTGCATTGTATATGTATCAGTATTTATTTTATGGACCACTGATTGCAAAAGGGCTGTATTCTATGTCTGGAAAAGGAAATAAGGTGGATATATGGTGCTTACATATTCTCATCTTGTTTGCCCTGAGATGCCTTGTTCATCAGCTATGGAGTACTTATAATAATTCACTTTATATCAATCGTACTCGTCGACTGAATCAACAGGGCATCGATTTTAATCAAATTGATGCAGAATGGCATTGGTATAAATACGTGAATTCTCATATTTTAGTCTATGTTTTCTTATGGTTTTTAATATTTGTTAGGAGTTTAATTGTTAATCTTGTTAATTATTCTACAGGGATAATTTTCTGATACTTCAAGCCATTGTAGCTTCATTTTCCTATTTGAGCTTCCCTTCATTGTCCAATCTTCCTATATGGGACACTAAGGGTATTGTGTGTTGCCTGATACTCCACATTGTTATCTCAGAACCACTGTATTATTGGATGCATAGATTATTACACTCCAAGCATTTATTTCCAAGGTACCACTGGCTCCACCATGGCTCTAAAGTTCCTCATCCTTTTACAGGTACGAAGTACACAGTTCCAACCAACGTAATTTATAACTAGTAAAAGTTAACTATGAATAGACTGTTCACTGACTATTCTCTGTGTGTTTTATTTCTGGTGCAGCTGGGCATGCTACGTTTCTGGAACACCTATTACTATGCATAATTATTGGAATTCCGACCCTAGGAACTGGTTTGCTTGGTTATGGATCTATCGGCGTGATGTACAGTTATGTTTTAGGCTTTGATTTTCTTCGATGTATTGGGCATATCAATGTTGAAGTTATTCCTCATCGCCTGTTTGAGGCTATCCCCCTTCTCAAATATATTATCTACACGCCTACGTACGTCCTGATCTCGTATATTGATTCTCATTATGTTCATGTTCATCAATTGTTGCTATGATTTTTATTTCCTGGAAGTGTTGTGCACTTAATCCATTTCTCATTTTTTCTGTTCTTTCTTTGGGCGGATGGGGTTGTGGGGAGCTCCAGCTCAGTGAGGCCAATATAAGATTGCTTAATTCCATTTCCTTTTGTTTGATTGGGTTTCAACCATCTCATCTGAGAATCAATTGGTGTCAATGAGGGAATGTTGAACCTTCTGTGGCTTTTGATAACCATCATTTGGGTGACCCAACCACAGGGCTTAAGAGCGGAGTTATTGCACCCTCAACAATCCCCCTTTCAGTATGACGCTCTTGATGCTCTTATGACTTAAACCAGTGACCCTAGCTCTGATACTACTTGTTAGGATCAAGTTTCAACAATGTCATTTGAAAATCAATTGGTGTCCGGTGAGGGAAGGCTAAATCATTTATGGCATTTGATCACCATCATTTAAGTGTCTAAACCTATGGACTTAAAAGAGCGGCCTTGTTGTACCCCAACACATTTCTCAATTTTTGGACCATACCATTAGATTTTCCAAATGAAGAAGTTCAGTTATTGTTGCTCGGAAACTGTTTTGAGGAACTCTTGGCCAGATGAATTATGAAGTCCAAGCTTTGCTTTTTTTTTTTTTTTTTCCTTAGATTCTTGAGTTATTTTAGTTCAAATGTTAAATTTGACTAGAAAAAAGAAAAATAGTTCTACGATCCACAAATATTCTAGCGTTCTATTTCCATTGGAGGACTTAATAGTTTCTTTGTGGTTTTCCTAATTTCTAAGAGCTATCCCTAGTCTCTGATATAGAAAAAGGAAAACATGATTAAGAAACACAATCCCTGAATTTGGCATGTTTTCAATTACTTATTCATCTCAATTTTGGTCTCACTCTAGCATGTTTTTACTCATAATGTATCATCATTAGTCTTTACCTGTTCGACTCTGCAGATACCACAATCTTCATCACGTGGACATGCGGACTAATTTTTGCCTCTTCATGCCTTTATATGATATTTTATGGAAGACAATAAATGCCAATTCTTGGGATCTTCACAAACAAAATAGTACAAAGACAAGTGAGTCCCTTCTTTCGAAATTTAAACACATTATTCTCAGTCCACAGCCACTTTCTGACTCCCAGGGATTATGAAATCACAATTGGAGTTTGCAAATGATGTTTATATATTACAATTTACAGTTTCCAATAATGACTCTTTTGGTATAATTATCTTTTAATGGTTTAATCATTATGACATAATGATGCAGATGACAGAGTACCTGATTTTGTGTTTCTTGCACACGTCGTCGATGTTATGTCAGCAATGCACTCTCCATTTGTTTTCCGTTCATTCAGCTCAATACCTTTTGGTATAAAGCCCTTCTTGTTTCCAATGTGGCCTTATACGGTTTTAGTGATGCTTATCATGTGGGCAAAATCCAAGACATTCTTGTTCAGTTTTTATAATCTCAGAGGAAGACTGCATCAAACATGGGTTGTGCCAAGATTTGGTTTCCAGGTAACTGCTTTGTTTCCGTATTCCATTTTACTTTTGCAGCATGAATGTACATACCAAACATGCACTTTGAGTTTACACCGGCTAACGGAAAATAGGAACACCTACAATTTATTGTATTAATAAGAATAAAAATCTAACTTAAAATCAAAAACTTGTATTTTTTATTTTTTTGGGGGGGTGGGGGGGGGGGGGGGGGTGTCTTGTGACTGGTGCCTGAAGCTTGTATCATGTCACATTTTGCAGTATTTCTTACCTTTCGCGGCAGAAGGCATAAATAACCACATTGAAGATGCCATCCTTACAGCAGATAAAATAGGTGTAAAGGTCATTAGCCTTGCTGCACTAAATAAGGTAAACCTTGTTTCTTTAGTCCTATACAGTTTATCATTTCTTTTCATTTTACATCAATTTATTGCATTACTACGTGCCTAAACTAAATCATGCAGTCAAATCTGAGTTTACTAACTTAAGATAGCAATATTATTGATGGAAACCTCATACTGTACTTTAGGATGATTTGAAATTGAATAAGATATTTTTCAGATTTTATTTAATGTTATAATAGGTTTGTTTAGAATAATTTAGACTCTTGGAGAACTTTATTCCAGAATGAAGGTCTTAATGGAGGCGGAACACTCTTTGTTAACAAGCATCCCAATTTAAAAGTCAGAGTTGTTCACGGAAACACCTTGACTGCTGCGGTGATCCTACACGAGATACCTGAAGATGTCAATGAGGTTTTCTTAACAGGAGCTACTTCTAAGCTAGGAAGGGCCATTGCTCTCTATCTTGCACGGCGAAGGGTCAAGGTTTTGGTAAGAACCAATAAAAAATTAGTCGGTTTTCCAGTTTTCTTTGTGGAGTGCTTTCAGTGCAATTTTTCAATTTAGTTGTTTGCATAACCTGATTTTGACAACAAAGGGGATGTGAATGCAGATGTTGACCCAATCCACTGAGAGATTCATAAAGATCCAGGAAGAAGCACCACTTGACTGCCAAAAGTTTTTAGTTCAAGTTACAAAGTATCAAGCAGCCAAGCACTGTAAGGTAAATATTTCTGTCTATATCCCTCACAATCTTGTTAACAATAAAGACGAACAGAACGCTACTCTCATCTTCGTGTTGATTGGTATCTTTAAACGAAGCAACGGAGGAGAATTAGAATTACATTTATTCATTTTGAGAATTATTCAGAACATTGAAATCTCGAAAACCCAGACATCCATATTCATGTTTGTTTTATAATTCATAGACGTGGATTATTGGCAAGTGGATGACACCTCTAGAACAGAGTTGGGCTCCTTCAGGAACACACTTTAACCAGTTTGTGGTTCCTCCTATCATTCCATTCAGACGAGACTGTACTTATGGGAAGCTAGCAGCAATGAAACTCCCAGAAGACGTGGAGGGCTTAGGATCATGTGAGGTAAATGTTCGTGTATAGCCTTTTATTTTCCTCTCTCTCTTCAATATTTGTAAAATTACTGATTATTACATGAAAACTCTTACATGAACTAAGATATTTGAAGTCAGGCATAGACCTAAGTAAGTAGAATGAATTGATGGGAACTTGGAAATTAACTTCTTTCCTAGTTTTAGAATTTCTGTGGGAAAAATAAATTGAAAATGAGTCAATTTGACCTTTATGTGTAGAGGGAACTTCCCGTTTTTGTATGCTAGAGAACCAAAATTCTGCAGCTTTTCTTCAATCCACTCTTTGTTTTGAGTTTTAAACCCTCAGAATTATTAATATGTTGGCAACTTTTGGGAGGCCCTTATTTCAATTGTCAAAATGAAAAATAGGCCACCTATAAAGTTTTTTGTTTAAAATGCATTCTTTAGAAATCAAATGGTCTTCACCTTCTCCAACCATTTCTTCCTCACTCCTACCCCACCCCCGGCCATGTTACTCGGGGCACATAAGGAACATGGGGGAAAGGGGAAGAGGAAGGAGGATATGATATGGCTTTAGTCAAAATGTCAAAGTTCAGTCACCAAACTTCTGCACGTCTTTAAGCGATCTGTTCAATGAATTGTGTTGTTCTTAGCAACTGATATGTATATTCCATGGTTAATCTTCTAGTATACAATGGAAAGAGGTGTAGTTCATGCTTGCCATGCCGGGGGTGTAGTTCATCTTCTTGAAGGTTGGGAACACAATGAGGTTGGGGCTATCGATGTTGATCAGATTGACGTTGTGTGGAAGGCTGCATTGAAGCATGGCCTCATGCCCTTGTAGATTTAAATGAAAACTTCTCATCCATACTGCCAGAAGTCTCATTTATAACCTCTGCTTATTGAAAATATCATTAAAGCTGACTTTTTTTTGGGGTGTGTGTTATTTCCCTTTGTCGGGTATGCTCTTTATATATATATAAATGGAATTCAAATGAAAAACAATATTTATACACATTCTCTCTCTCTCTCTCTCTCTCTCTCTCTCTCTCTCTCTCTCTCTCTCTCTCTCTCTCTCTCTCTCTCTCTCTCTCTCTCTCTCTCATGTATTGTTGCTTGATCCTAATTTTGATGATGAAGATTTAGTGATCCACTTTCGACAAATTATTGATGAATTTTGCTACTTGTACAACATTGGTTGACAATCATCTCACATGAAGGGGGGCCACAATTTTTTTATTCATCGTGGGCCCCCCCTCCCATGTGAGTGATTGTCAACCGATGTTGTACTTGTAGCATAGTTGATTATTGATTAGCTACTTATTGAGATTTAACTGAAAATTCAATGAAATTGCCCGTGAACACATGGAAAATTTATAACTCCTTTTAGTTTTTAATTGGAAGACTAGGGCTTGAAATCTATTTGTATATTGTTCGATTGAAATTTCGCAAGCGAACGAGTTCAATGACGAATAATAGTTAAAGCGAGTAAAGAGTATTGTTCACAAGAGGATTTAGATTCTAACTTAAATTTGATCACTTCGAGCTTAATGTGAATAAATAAACAATTGATAGTTGAATTTGAATAATTATGATTTTTACTAATTATACTACTTGTAACTATCTGAATGCAAACGAAAATTGAGAGAAAAGAGATCGATTTAGAAAAACATGTTAGGAACCCACTTCACTGTTAATTCTATCTTTTTAACTCAAGTTTTGCTTAGATTAATGAAGATTATAATAATCCTGTATTATCAAACAATCTCTTCAGAATAAAGTTAAATCTATTTTCCTAACTCAAAATTCGAATAAGAAAAAACGCATTCATTTGCTAGATTATTCAAATGGATTGCACAAACTGAACTCTCTCTAGCTCTCTGAAACTGTGTATTTTGCATGGTTTTCTCTCTCTAGCTCTCTGAAACTGAACTCCCAGGTAGGCTAAAATCGGGTGTCAATTTCTTTCCAAGAAGAGTCCAACTTGGAAAAGGAAATAAAATATTTGTTGCTCGGTAACGCCATGCGATTGCACGTGTATAATAGTAGCTATCTCATTGTATTATTTATGCACCTGCAGAAATTGCAAGTTTTTACCTTGCGATCGCTGGATTCTCTTATACGGGCAGCTCGGGTCCTTTTTGAATTGCATTATAAGTCCTTCATCTTCCAAATCTTGACACTTTGGTCCCATCTTCCATAATTTGCTCGATTTTAGTCATTTTCATCTACTTTTTGCTTCTTTTTTCCCTATAAACCATCTAACATCGATTCTAATATACAAATAAATTTAGTATAAATGCTCCCAAACTTCCACTTTTGATGATCTAAATAAGTCTAAAATTACATTATCACATATAGATATTTTTGAAATGTATGCCAATTCATAAATTCATCATCAATTTAATATTCATTTATATTTAGATTCACTCCTTACAACTATAATACCTAAAGAATGACAACAAAAAGTAAACTACAAGGATCTACGTAGAAAAATTCAAAGATGGATACAAAGTAAGGAGAAAACCGAGTTATAAAGATAGAAAACTCATTTACTGTTTGAAAAGTTGTTATGAGTATGCAATATCTCTCAAACCCAAAACTACAACTTAACCCAACAAAATCCGTACTAATTATTATACAAAAGAGTAGTGATAAATGATAAGTATATTTTGTATACTTATTTGGATCGTTAAATGAGATTAATTGTTATGAATTTTGATAAATTATGGCTTAATTATGTATATATTTCATTTATTAGGTAAAACTCGACGCAAAATGATCGAATTGGACAAATTGAGCGAAAAATGGAAAAAATTCAAAGTTCGAGATCAAAGTGTAAATATTCAATAGTTAATTCGGACCATAAAACGATTATTGAAGATCACATAGAATTAATTGGATGCAATTAGTATAGTCAAAGTATTTCACAAATCAATTTTCAGTCGCACAAGTTATGGTTAAGATTTTCAACCTCAAATTGAGACTCTTTTTTTTCTTTTTTTTAATAATAAATGTCCGAATTGGAAAAATATTACTCCCTTCATCTTATTTATATAGGCTGACTTTCCTTATTTTCTTGCTCATTTATATAATCCTATCTCTTTATGGGTAAATATATTCACACCACATTATTTTTTAACCTACACCACATTTTAATTCCAATGAATATCTCTAAACTTTTCTTATTTTTGCATTTAAGTTATCATCATTTTTAATTTTTTTTTTTCATCAATCCTCTTTCAATTTTCACATCTTGTCTTAGAGACAAATTTTGTTCCAAATGTTCTTATTAGGACCAAAAACACATTTTTATATCTCCTGTCTTTAAATAATTGCAGCAAATAATTAATTCTAAAGTTAAACAAAATATTTGTCCCTCTTTCCAATGGACGTTAGTAGAATATTTCGATAAAATTGCAATTAAAGATAAAGTATGTTAATTAATTGAAAGTTAAAAATTACAATAATATGAGAAAAAAGTCAAGGTCTCGAGGTCAAAAAAGAAAAAAGTAAGCAAAATATTGAAAACCTTTATTGTAATTAAAATGTGGTGCAAATGTAAGAAATTGTTGTGTGAATATAATGAATTATGCTATTTTGCCCAAATTGAATTACAAAATGGGGGGTGCCCAAGTGATATGGCGTCCCCCCATTGGAAGAGGCGGCCGGTGGGCCAGTCGAGGCCAGCCGCCTCGGCCAATGGAGGGGCATCACATCACTTGGGTACTCTTCCTTTTGTAACTCAACTTGGGTGGTGTAGCATAGTTCGAATATAATTAGCCTTTCTTTACTGAGGAAGTGTTTGTTTTGCTTTTTTACTAATATACCATTATTTAATTTATTTAGTTATAACAAATTCCTTCCACTTAATCTTAAAATTATATAGATTTTAATTTAACTTCTTAGAATTATCCAGATACATGCACACATTTTCCACTTCTTCTTGGAAACATGGACAAAAACAATAATTAATTAAGGATAAACCAGTAATATTCTTTGCAAAAATTATTTTTTTCGATAACATTAGATAAAATTTCTTAATTTGTGTGAAAAATAAAAATTAACCTATATAAATGGGACGGGGTGAGTATTTTTAGAAGATAGCCTTTTAAGTTATATTTTCAATACACTTTAAATCGCCTCAATCAGATATCGGAAAAGAAAATTATTACAAAAAAGACAACTGAAAGCCCAAGAGTAACTAATCAAGAGGGAGGTGAATTGATTTTTAAAACTTTTTCATAAATGAATTCAAGTTTTAAAGTAATAGACAACGAAATAATATAAGATAACTATGCACAAATACGAAAGCAAGTAATACAAAGTAATTTGCACAAAGTAAAAACGTTAAGTAAAAGGAAGAGAGAATGCAAACGATATAATTGTGCAAGTTCGAACCAAGGCAATGATCTACGTCCCCGGTTACCAAGCTCTCTGGCACGAGCTAGGACTTTTCACTATGTTGATTGACTTATGGTGTAATCCAACCCTATACAAAGGTTTCGATGACTTACAACCAAGGAGCATCGATCCTTTTACAATGTTGAGCTTTTCAGGACCTCAACACAACCCACAATTCAAATAAATTTTACAAATGAAATTTTCTCTTCTTAATGAATGATTGTAACGTCCCAACCCGCATGAATCGAAACGTCACTAGATTACTTTAGCCGTCAATTTAATAATTAATTATATTTTTAGTGGAAAGTTTAAATTTTTAATTTAAGAATTTAATTCAAGAATTAATTTTTTTAAAACAAAATAATTCAATACCCAAAAGAATCAATTTCAAAAAAGTCCTTAAAATAATTTTCATGTATGCATCCACTATTGACGTGAAATTCTAGGCCAAACTTTAAAAATAAAAGTTGCTGTTTTTGTTTTCTATGTCAACCAACAATTTACAAAATAAATTCGTTTGCATAGCTATCGACACCGAAACTTCATGAAATTTTACAGTAAAATAGGAAACTCTTTATACTATAACATATCCAAAAATCAGCTTCCGTTGGCAACATATGAGGTATAAAATATTTTTCAAAACTCCGCAGCAACTCGGTTTGGGAGGTAACTCAGCGCAGTTTACCTAAATTGTCATATAAAATTTTACACATATTGAAACGACATAATTCCAAGTCTATTCAGTAGCTAACTCATGAGGCTATAAAACCCCACTGGTGTTGTCCAAAAATTTCAAGTAACGACTGAGTTATGATTTTTTTAAAACCAAGGGCAGAAGCTGAAAAACAGTAGTGATGCCCAGGTGCAGTTTACTTTAAGTGACGTATAAAATTCTACCGATGTCAGGTCAACAGGATTTCAATTTCATTCAGTAGCTAACATGTAAGGCTATCCAACACCACTGGTTTCATTGAAAAATTCCAAGTAAAGATCGAGTTACGAATTTTTAAAGTCATGGCAGAAACTGAAATTTCTAAGGAACTGCAACGTTAAATCACTAACATTTTTTTCTTGAAACCCAACGACTTGTAAATTATTTTCTACAACGCATATCTACTTTTAAACATAATTTATTCATAAGGAAATGTGCTTAGAACAATTCCATATCCGACATTTAATAGGAAATCGAATTATTCAAAATAAACGTTTTGTAATCGAATTGAAAACATTAAATCACCGGCTTCTCCATAGCATAGTGCATCATCCTC
Source organism: Osmanthus fragrans (assembly GCA_019395295.1). Taxonomy (NCBI): domain Eukaryota; kingdom Viridiplantae; phylum Streptophyta; class Magnoliopsida; order Lamiales; family Oleaceae; genus Osmanthus; species Osmanthus fragrans. The sequence goes on from CM033348.1 coordinate 6,990,026, forward strand.
TACCATAATCCACATCCCCAAGCATATCAAATTAACCTGTAGAGAGGGAATAAACCCATGAGTTTGAAACTCAATAGATATCACCGGCGCATTTCGTTGTCAAATTAGAATTTTCGAACTATAGATTCATACCATCGCACGTAAATGGATTTCAGGCAAAATCCAATTTACTGTCACATTATATAACACATAGAACCTAAAAATGATCATTTAAACTATTGTAGTGCCAAAACACCATACCCGGAGGTACAATTTCATTAAAAAACATTTAACGAAAAATTAAAATTTGCAACGAAATACCACTTGCACCTCTACCTACCCTGATTTCTTGAATAGAAAGGAACAAAATGTGCAAAAAACCTGTCTCCTTCACACCCTTGCTATTCCCTTAAACTTAGCTTAACATAAAAGGTATATATATATTTTTTGGAGAAAAAGTATGAATAAATTCGGATTTAAGGAGAGATGTAATGAAAAATTGTCTTTTCTCTTCTTGTAACCTCTCTTTTTAGTGAAAAATTAAATGAGTGAGTTATATCATCATTAACCTTGTTAAATTTACTCTTTAACTAGAAGTTTGAAGAGTTTTAAACCTATAAAATAATTCATTTATAAAAAGTTATAAAACATTTACATAAAGGAAAAATGAATTATTCATATGTTTTGTAATTTATTTCTATGAATGAAAATCTAATAAAAATAATTTTGTAAGAATATTGCATAAAACATCTGCATGGTGATTCGAATCTGTGTTGCCTATATGAAATACCATGCAAATGACCATTATGGCAACCCAATTATCCATTAAATCTTTGTAATCAAATTTACTTAAACTTAATATCTTAAATTGTTGTACTTTTAAATAACTTATGGTTTGGACTTTCATTTCCTATGTGGGTCGAGCATAAGGTTCATCTATGGGCTAGGCTCGTGATGCTAGATTGTCACATAAAATATGATTCTAATTTCATTTTAATTTATTTTTTTCAGGCTTGTGCATCCCTTACACGTTAAATAAAATTTCGTCCTCGAAATTTACCTTTTGATTAGGCAAGGAGTGTTGGATATTTGTCCTTAATTTCTTCTTCTCTTTCCCAAGTAGCTTCCTCTATTTCATAATTATTCCACTGTACTTTAACCAGTTGAATCTCCTTGTTCCGTAATTTATGTATATACTTCTTGATCATCGATATGTGAAATACATTGTGCACTACCGATAATTCAGGTGGCAACGCCAATTGATAAGCCACATTTCCGACCTTATCAAGTACTTCGAAATATCCGATATAACGAGATCGTAGTTTGCCTTTCTTGCCGAACCTGAGTACACCTTTTATTGGTGCCACATTTAACAAAACTTTATCTCCCACGTGAAACTCCAAGTCCTTTCTTCTGGTATCTGCATAGCTCTTTTGTCTATCTTGCGCCACCTTTATCCTAGTACGGATCTTATCAACTGCTTCGACTGTCCTTTTGATGATCTCTGGTCTCAAAACTCTCTTTTCTCCAACTTCATCCCAATGAACGGATGACCTACATCTTCTATCATAGGAGCTTCATATGGTGTCATTCCAATAGTTGCTTGAAAACTGTTACTGTATGTAAATTCCACCAAAGGTAGATACGATTCCCAACTACCTCCTAGATCCAAAACTCAGGCCCTTAGCATATATTCCAAAATTTGGATGGTCCTTTCAGATTGACCATCGGATTGAGGGTGATACGCCGTATTGAAATTCAATTTCGTTCCCATAGTTCCTTGTAAGCTCTTCCAAATTTTGACGTAAATCTCAAATCTCTATCAGATACAATGGACACGGGAACACCATGCAATCTTACAATCTCTCTAATGTACAATTGTTCTAGCTGATCTAGACTGAATGTCGTTTTTACCGGAAGGAAATGAGCTGACTTTGTTGGCCGATCCACAATAATCCATATAGCATTGTGTCCTCTTGCTGACCTCGAAAATCATACCACAAAGTCCATTGCGATATTCTCCCACTTCTATTCAAGTATGGCCAATGGATTTAACAAAGTCAGCGCAGCGGAAGTGTGGTATCAGAGCACGATTTAGTCAATTCTGTAGACTTCATGTATTGTATTAAAAAAAAGGAAATGAAATATTTAAGGCACTCCATGGCATTTGCATCCATTAGTTGACCTCATCCGACGAACCCAAGGTATAGAGTAAAACATTATGTTCTACTTTAATTTTGAGCATAATTTATAAATCTTTTAAGCTTGAATCTATGAAATGTTTATGATCTCTAGAATGAAATGTGTTATGTAAGTTAAGTCTTGTTTAAATATGCATGAAGAAATGGTGATTAGCCTTTATATTAAAACCACAAGAGCATAATGTATTGCTTGATATCACTAACAAAGATAAAACATAATTGGACACTTATGTGACAGACATGGTTAGAACTTATCAGACGGCTAGAAAGACCCCAGTTTGTAGAGCAGCATTGAACCGTAGGGCCGTCATTTAGTCCTATGAGGACTATGTGACTGACTCATCCCATCCGCTTGTCGAACATGTACACGACATCTACGAGAGATGTATAGCAGCTGTGGATGCCGGACTAGAGATCACGCATATCAAGGCTATGAATAACCTCATACACTTACTTCCACCTCAATGGGAAAACATGAGAATTATGGTTAGGGACGAGATGCTAGAAGGTAACCCTCCAGAACATCTAAAAACGATTGAATTTGAGATATATTGTTAGACCCTTCTAGACAGGTGGAACGAGAGCTTAGAACCTCAACCAGAGATAGTAATTTGAGCCCAAGCCCGAGGAAGAACCTTTGTCTGAATCTGATCCAGAGGAAGATCCTGAATGGGAGCACGGGGATGATTTTGGGTTGGAATTAGAGAATGATCATGAGCATGAACCTGAGCCACAGGTTGAGATGGACATAGAGTCCAGGCCTGAGGCAGAAGACACCTCCGAAGATGAAGCTTCGCCAAAGAAGATTCGTAAAATTCATAGGGATTAGACTTAGATTCCATTTTCCTTGTGATAATTTTCCTTTAAGTTATTGGAAGTTAAAATTTATCGAATAATTGTAAGTCCTGATTTCAAGGAGTACAAAAAAAATAAAATCAATTCTGATCAAGTTGAGAAATAATTTTTTTCCTTCGGTATGGGAAAATGAAGTTAATGAGAGATAGTATATCTTATTCCCAGGGGAATATCTCTAGTAAATCAGAACAATTTGATAAGGGACCTCCTGCAAGCGGTTCAAGATCTTGGCAGGCAGAATCAGAATTAAGTTGCATCTTTACCACAAACTTATGTTGCTCTCCCAACCCATGCCTCGACAGTTGAGTTATTTCGAATGTATAAGCCCCCTACCTTCGATGGAGCATATGGTCCACTAGTAGTTGAAGAATGGTTTCGCAAGCTAGAACGAATTTTTCGACTCATAAACAGTACGGACGTCCAAAAGGTCTAGTGTGCAGAGTTTATGTTTATCGGTGATGCAGGCCACTGGTGCGATTCGATGTCTCGAACTAGGACTCCGGAGTAGCAATTGGCGTTAACTTGGGAACAATTCAAGGAGGAAGTGATGGAAATGTATTTTCCTCAATCTTTAAGAGATTTCAAGGAGAGTGAATTCCTTCAACTCAAACAGGGAAATACGTCCTTGATTGATTATGAACGAAAGTTCGATCCACTCTCAAGGTATGCTCCACACTTGGTGGACACGAAAATTAAGAAGACTCGAAGGTTCAAGCAAGGGTTAAACCCAGACCTAAGCATGATTCTCATGTCACACCATTTCACATCATACCGTGAGATGCTGGAACGAGCTCACGCTATTTGGTATCAGAAGGCTAAGGTAGAACAACACAGTCAGTTGTATAGCCAGCAGGACAAGAGGCACATTGGTAAGAGGAAGTGGAATAGTCAAAACAGAGGAAAATGCAACTGGTAAAATAAGAAGGCTAATACCATGGCGAATGTTTGCAAGGGAAAAATGCCCGTTTTCTATGTGGTAAACTAGGGTATATTGCTAAGGATTGTCCCACCTTTGCTCAGAAGAAAGATGATAACAATAATCAGAACAAGAATGGCAAAACACGAGTCTTTACACTCACTTAGAAGGATGCAGAGGAGAACTCAAACATAATAGCAGATATTTTACTTATATCTAATACACATACTTATGTGCTGTTTGATTCGGGAGCTACTCACTCTTTTGTATTAATGTCTTTCATTGCTAAAGCTAGTATTACTTGTGATAAGTCAGAGAGTATACTAGAAGTTAACATTCCCTCGGGCAAAACATTGAACACTGATAAGTTAGCTAAGTCGATGAATCTTGAAATTGGGGGAAAACATTAGAAGCTAATTTGTATATGATAGAGATGAAAGCCTTTGATGCGATTTTAGGCATGGATTAGTTGGGATGTAACTATGCAACCATTCGTTGTAAGGAAAGAGAAGTGTCTTTTCAGAAACCAGGAGAAGACCAATTTTCTTTCCCTGGAATAAAGACAAAACCTGGCCCTGATACCAAGTTGTAACATCCCAACCCGCATGGACCGAAACGTCACTAGATTAATTGTACTTTTGCCGTCAACTTAATAATTAACTATATTTTTAGCGGAAAGCTTAAATATTTAATTTAAGAATTTAATTCAAGAATTATTTTTTTTAAACAAAATAATTCAATACCCAAAAGAAACAATTTCAAAAAAGTCTTTAAAATATTTTCCATGCATACATCCACTATAGAGGTGAAATTCTAGGCAAAACTTTAAAAATAAAATTGCTATTTTTGTTTTCTTTGTCAACCGACAATTTACAAAATAAATTCATTTGCATAGCTATCGACACCGAAACTTCATGACATTTTACAGTAAAGTAGGAAACTCTTTATACTATAACATATCCAAAAATCAGCTTCCGTCGGCAACATATGAGATATAAAATATTTTTCAAAACTCCACAGCAACTCGGTTTGGGAGGTAACCCAGCGCAATTTACTTAAAGTGTCATATAAAATTTTATACATATTGAAACACATAATTCCAAGTCTATTCAGTAGCTAACTCATGAGGCTATCAAACCCCACTGGTTTTGTCGAAAACTTCCAAACAACGACTGAGTTATGATTTTTTTGAAACCAAGGGCAGAAGCTGAAAAACAGCAGTGATGCCCCAGGTGCAGTTTACTTTAAGTGACATATAAAATTCTACCGATGTCATGTCGACAGGATTTCAATTTCATTCAGTAGATAACATGTAAGGCTATCGTTGAAAAATTCCAAGTAATGATCGAGTTACGAATTTTTAAAGTCATGGCAGAAACTGAAATTTCTAAGGAACAACAACGTTAAATCGCTAACATTTTTTTTCTTGAAACCCAGCAACTTGTAAATTATTTTATACAATGCATATCTACTTTTAAACATAACTTATTCATAAGGAAATGAGTTTAGAACAGTTCCATATCCGACATTTCATAGGTAATCGAATTATTCAAAATAAACGTTTTGTAATCGAATCGAAAACATTAAATCACAGGCTTCTCCATAGCATAATGCATCATCCTCTACCATCATCCACGTCCCCAAGCATATCAAATTAACCCTGTAGAGAGGAAATTAACCCATGAGTTTGAAACTTAATAGATATCATCGGTGCATTTCGTTTTCAAATTAGAATTTTCGAACTATAGATTCATACTGTTACATGTAGATGGATTTTCGGCAAATCCAATTTACTGTAGCATTATATAACACGTAGAGCTGAAAAATGATCATTCAAACTATTGCAGTGCCGAAGCACTGTACCCGGAGGTACCATTTCATTAAAAATATTTAATGAAAAATCAAAATTTGAAACAAAATACCACTTGCACCTCTACCTACCCTGATTTCTTGGATAGAAAGGAACAAAATGTGCAAAAAGCATTTCTCCTTCACGCCCTTGTTATTCCCTTAAGCTTAGCTTAACATAAAAGGTATATATATATATACACACATATAGAGAAAGTATGAATAAATTCGGATTTAAGAAGAGATGTAATGAAAAAGTGTCTTTTCTTTTCTTGTAACCTCTCGTTTTAGTAAAAAATTAAATGGGTGAGTTATATCATCATTAACCTTGTTAAATTTATTCTTTAACTAGAAATTTGAAGAGTTTTAAACTTATAAAATAATTCATTTATAAAAAAATTTATAAAACATTTACATAAAGAAAAAATGAATTCTTCATATGTTTTGTAATTTATTTCTATGAATGAAAATGTAATAAAAATAATTTTTTAAGAATATTGTAAAAAACATCTGCATGGTGATTCAAACCTGGGTTGCCTATATGAAATACCATGCAAATGACCATTATGGCAACCCAGTTATTCATTAAATCTCTGTAATCAAATTTACTTAAATTTAATATCTTAAATTGCTGTATTTAAACAACTTACGGCTTGGGCTTTCATTTCCTATGTGGTTCGAACATAAGGTTCATCTATGGGCTAGGCTCGTGATGCTAGATCATCACATAAAATATGAGCTTTATTTCGTTTTTTTTTTTTTTTCGGGCTTCTACAATGATAACTTCAAAGTTGAGTACAAGAGAAATATGCTAACAATTTGATAGATAGTAATGAATAAAACTTAAGTGTTAGATTTGAAAAGTTTTGATGAAGTGATTTGAAAAGTTAAGATCAATCGAAGGTTTTTCAAAAGCAAGGGATTGAAAAAGATAAATAAATAGTAAAGATCAAATATTTTATCTCAAATGAAGCTCTCTTTAATGTTCTAAAAATTGTGTATGCAATGCTTGAAATGAGGTGGTATTTATAGTAGTGCAATGGCCAAAACTTTGTCAAATTGGACGATCCATACCGGACAAGTCAATAACCGTTTTTTAAGTCAAATTTAAAAACGTTCATACTTTTGACTGTTGAGCAAACCTGCCCTACCGGACGTTCGGTAAGGTATAATTTGTACTAATTTCCTTCTTTTATTATTTTAACAAATGTAATCCCTTGAAGGACGTTTTTACATGATTTTCAAGGTAAGTGACATTTTCCAAATATAAGTTTGAGGCTTTTACCTTTTTAAAATATTTTTTGTGCAAAACGTTTTATATCATGATTTTTAATGCATAAAATCAAACTTGAGCTTTTCACGATTCATTACCAAGTATCAAAATATTTTATCTTTACATATGATTACAAAAATGTCTAAGCGCCGTGCATACTTGATAATACTTTGACTTTTATCCCGATTTTCATTGAGGCGTCTTTTTGCGAATCTTTCGAATTTTAATTTTCACAACCTCGTTCGTTCAATTTTGTTTTCATGTCGATCGTCGTTTGCAATTCATTTGGTCTCTAAAGATACTTGAAATCAATTTGTTAGAAATAAACGTAATTTGTTTGTGATAATCAAAACGAGACGTCAACCATAGGTCAACAGTTTCCCCCATTCTAATTATGACAAACAAGATGATTTTCAATGTAACAATTAAACAAATTGATAAGGAATACGGAATAAAATTGCATACATAGATTTCCCTTATCGTTATTCCCCCTATCATTTTAACTTACGTTCCCATTTTCATGCATAATCGTCTAATCCATCTTCTCCCTTTTGGCATAAGCAAAAAGAAGTGCGAGAAGGAAGTCAACCATAGCAATATATAACGATAATATACGAGAAAAAGTGAATCAAAATGGATTCTAACATAAAAATGTACATAAGAGCAAGATCATAAATATAACCAAACTACGGTGCCGGAGGTGGCGGATGCTGAAAACGAACTAAGAGGTCAGCGAAGAAGGCGTTTTGCTATGCCTGCATCTTCGCATGCCGGGCGTGGATTGCGTCCTGCTGCGCCTGGAGTGCGGCCTGTTGGGCTTGAATTTGGAGAAGTAATCCAGTAAGTCCATTGACTGAAGATGTAAGTGAATCAATCCGCCTGTTTAGAAGGTTAAACTAATCCTTAGTGAAGCCTCTGCCCTCGTAACGAGGGGTGCTTGAGCCCGAAATATCATGCGAGGGAAAGTAAACCATGGGATATCTTCATTTTCTTCTTCTTCGTATGCTAATGTGGAAGGTCCCGAGGTTGGGTCAAACCCTTCGCTAAGCACATTGACCATGCATTTTTACAATTTTCACACGTTTTAGTGTTTGGGTGTTAATAGTGTCAGTGGGTTAACAGTGTCAGTGGGACGAAGTTTGACACATGCTTCATCATCCAAAAGTACATCAAAGTGTTTAAAAATTTTAGTGAGAAGCATGCCATAAGGTAAGACTTTGACATATCGTGGAGAGTGTGTGAGTTTCATGAGTCCTAGTGCAATGGTCGGGAAGTCTAATTTCTGACCGATAAGAAAGAAATCAAGAATGAAAAGATCAAAATAGTTTACCTCATCTCAATGCCCCTTTTTAGGTAAAATAACATGGGTAATAATGTTTTGCAATACACGAGAGTGTTAACTGATTTGCACTAATTTTCGTAATGTTTTCAAAATCTTTACCCATCACACGACGACAAGCGTCCCTCGGGGTCACATGCTTCAAGCCTGAGAATGTCCCGAATAAGAGCTTTGTTCACTGTGACATGCACATCGTTAATTTAACAAGAAATGTTATCTGAACGTGAAACGATAACCATGTCTTTGTAAAAATCCTTCATTAGACGGGGGTATGCACGTTCTTTTAGTGTGCAAATGGAAACCCAACCCATATTTATGAAATATTCTTCAATGTGAAATGCAGGTGCATCAAATGTAAACTTAGCAAAGTCGACATTTTTACCGATCAAAAAGGGTGACTTCTCCAGTGGGTTCGTCGGTACTTCGGGTTTCAAGTCCATTTCCTCGTCTAAAGAAAGGGGCGGTGATCGTCGAACCATTTGCTTCAGCCTCTTCCTAGCACGCTTTGACCCAGACATTGTTGAAAATTTGAAGAGAAGATTGAGCTTGAAGAACTAGAGCTCGAAATAGCCCAAAAAGGTAGAATTGGGAGCTGAAAATTTGAGATTGGAAGGTTTCCAATTGTGGGCAATCAAAAAAAATAGTTACTTGGGGTTTGGAAACAATTTATGAAGAAAAATCCGTGAATTTAGGACCTAGGGTTAAAATTTTGGGAAAAAAAATGAGAGATTCACTGAGAATCTTGAAATTTTGTGGTTTTGGAGAACTTAAACTCGTGGGTTTTTTAAATTGAAGGTTAATTGAAAATGGGGAATCTATTTATAGCTTAAATCGAGTGGAGTGAAGGAGAGAAAGGCAAGAAAAGTGAGAAGAAATGAAAGAGAAGAAGCTTGGAGCGTGTTTGAAATTATGAGATTTCGTTGTCAAACCGGATAGTTTTAGCAGACTATCCGTTTGATGCGTCCGCTTCATACCGAATGTCCGCCAGGTTCGTCCGATCGCCTTTTAAAAAAAATACTTAATCATGGTAAGTCTAATTTTGCACATCATTCTCGTCAATTATCTCTAAACATCGTCTAATGTGAGTAAAGCGATCGTGTGCAAAAGGTTTGGTGAAGAAATCGACCAATTGGTTTTCCGTGTCAATGAATTCTAGTAAGATATCCCCTTTTGAACATGATATCTAAGGAAATGATGTCTAATTTCAATGTACTTAGTTCGGGAGTGCAAGATGGGATTCTTGAACAAGTTAATAGCACTACTGTTATCACACATAATGGACATATGATCATAAAATAAGTGATAATCACTAAGGGTTTGTTTCATCCATAGCACTTGTGCACAATAACTTGCGGCCGAGATGTATTCTGCCTCAGCAGTAAATAATGCCACATAATTTTGTTTCTTGCTAAACCACGATAGTAGTACAAAGCCTAGAAAGTGACAAGCACCGCTAGTGCTGTTTCTACCAACTTGGCATCCGGCCCAATTGGCATCCGAATAACTAAGTAGGTTGATGTGAGTCCTTTTAGGGTACCAAAGTTCTAAGGTTCAAGTCCTACTAAGATATCTAAATATTCTTTTTACTGCTTTAAGATGAGATTCCTTAGGATTGGATTTAAATCGAGCACATAAGCATACACTAAACATAATATCGGGTCTACTTGTAGTTAAATAAAGAAGGGATCCGATCATACCTAAATATTTAGTGACATCAACGAGGATGCCTTAATCATCTTTGTCAAGCTTTACTGATGTGCTCATCGGAGTGTTCATAGGCTTTAAGTAATTCATTTCGAACCTCTTCAACATGGCTAATATGTACTTATTTTTATTTATGAATATATCATCACATATTTGTTTAATTTGAAGTCCAAGAAAGAACTTAAGTTCTCCCATCATGCTCATTTCAAATTCCATGCTTATGCTTTTTGAAAATTCTTCACATAGATGGATATTCATTGCGCCAAAATTAATGTCATTCACATAAATCTGAACAATAAGCATGTCTTTCTTATGAGTTTTAATAAAAAGAGTGGTATCCACTTTTCCAATCGAGAAATCATTTGAGATTAGAAATTTGCGCAATTGTTCACACCAAGCTCTAGGAGCTTGTTTTAGACCGTAAAGAGCTTTTCTAAGTTTAAGAACATGGTTGAGATTCTTGTGATTTGTAAAACTGGGAGGTTGCTCAACAAACAACTCTTCTTGAATGTATCCATTTAAAAATGTACTTTTAACATCCATTTGATAAATAGTAAAATTTTTATGGCACGAAAATGCAAGAAGCATGCGGATAGATTCTCACCTAGCAACTGGTGCAAAAGTTTCCTCATAATCGATGCCTTCCTCTTGATTATAATCTTGGGCCACTAATCTAGCCTTGTTATGCACAATTATTCCATTTTCATCCCGTTTATTCCGAAACACCCATTTTGTACCAATTAGAGTTCGATCATTTGGTCTAGCGACTAGATCCCAAACATGGTTTCTTTTGAATTGATTTAGTTCTTCTTGCATCGCTAGAATTTAAAACTCATCAAACTCAGTTTCTTTAAAAAATTTGGGTTCAATTTGTGAAATGAATGCACAACTACCAAGATGATTTCTAAGAAAGGTTCTAATAGTGATACCTTTTTACGGATCGCCTATTAATAGCTCATTTGGATGTGAGGAGACAAACTTTCATTCCTTTGGTAATGGGGGATCGCGTTGCACCTCGGTTGTAGCGACCGAGAAAATAAAATAAAATAAAACAAAACCTTGTGTTTCATTTTAAAAATAATTTTTTCTTGTATAAATCGAAAAATAAATTTGGATTATGCTTTTTCGTCGCTACAACACTTCCTAAGAGTTCAAATTAAAGTTTTTGTCACGATAGTAAATTTTCGCATACTTGTCTTTTAAGGTGTCGAATTTATACTACTGTTTATGATGGCATGTTTTAAGTTCCTAAAACTTTAAAAATTAGATAATTCGGATATTGTGTACCAAACAACCCCTAATTTATCTCCATTTATTTCTTAAATTATTTTTATATTCCATCAACCTGACCATTCATTTTTCTTCATTGTATTTACCATTTGAATAATTTACTAAATGACATAACTTCCAAATCACTTAATGCCATTATGATGATTATAAACAAAACTTCCATTCATATGAAAGGGTGCCTACACTTTTTTTTTCCATAACCCACCATTTATACACCTAATTCATATTCCACTACCATTGTTTTAAATTCCATTTTGGTTACTACCAATTACCATCATCATTTTTGCATTTGAAAAATAGTAATCTGCTAAAACCTCTAAGGCCACATTTCCTTCCTCAAACTGCTATATCCAAACATAAATTATTTTTCTTTTCTTCCCATGGACTAGGGCACTTTGAATCTACAATTTTTTTTAATGAAGAAGTGAAGAGAATGCTGTATTTCATTGAGAGCAAGAGGATATTGAAACTCCAAGTGTTTTAAGGTAGGGATGTTGCTTACGACACTTTTGTAATTAGAGTAAACTTATTTGTTTTCGAATTGCATTAACGTGTTATTGTGTTGCTCATGATGGAAGCACCCTTTGGGTGGTTCAAATAAGAGATAAAGAGATTATGAAAGAAGTTATTTAAAACCCGAGATGAAGAAATTAAGAAACGAGTTATCAAAACCCGAGAATAAGCGGACTGATTGATCACCGGTTCGCTAGAAATTGACGGCGACACAAATGACCATACTTGCATCTATGAAAATATGTAATTTCTACCATTTACTTAAGTGTTTTTTTACTGAGTATTACTTGTGATACTCACTCCTACATACAAAAATTTCAGGTTAAATGAAGGCGTGGCAGTGGCATGGTGTGGTGGCAAGTGCTCGGTGATTTAGAATGCATTCAACCTTCTAGTAAAACTTCCATTGGTTTAAATCTCTTATGAAAATTTAGACAACACTTTTAATATGTTTAACTTTCTGTTTGGCTTAATTATATTTACATTTCATGTCGACTAAAATTTAGAAACGATTGACTGATTACGTATCAAGTTTATTTAATGCTATAATGAATTTCAGTTTCTGTCTACCTGTTTAAAAATGGTATAACTTGGGCTACGGTGCATGTTTTTTAGTGAAATCAGTGGGCTTTGAAATCTATATGAGTCTTCTAATAGTGTTTGTTGGATTTAATGTAAAATAATATCTAGAGAAAACTTTATGTCCATTATTGTAGACTGCGTCGAGTCAGTTCCGAATTTTCGGTGCAGCATAGTCGAACAATATTTTCATGTTTCAAAAATTATCATCGAGACCCCAAATTTTTATATGATGTATGTATATGAGTCTCATAGCCTCTGTTAAAATTTCATAATTTTTAGTCAATGTTTACTAGGCCTGCTACGAAACCGAAAGTTGCTGAATTTTCACAAGATGTTTTCCAAAAAATCAATTTACACCATAATTTTCTAAAAGTCTATATGGACATATATATTCCATTATAATTTTATATGTGTTAACTCCAAAATTTATCTTAATTAAAATTTATTTTTGTTAGCATCAAAGAGGTCAAACGAAAAGTAGAATTCTTAACGCTTCGATTTCCGAGAATTTGGGGCGTTACAACTTGGTATCAGAGCATTGTTTATTTTTTTAAGACTTGCATTAGAAACCATATTGATAAGTGCGGTTTTCGCACTCATTTAGACCGTTAAACTTAGATAGTTGTTAGTTTTCACTTATTAGTTTTTGATTATTTTTGTTACTTTTGTTCCTTAGGTGAATTCCCGAGTTGTTGGTTGTTGATGTGGTATTTTGAGCGTGAATTGAGCCAAAACGATTGAAGAGAAAATACTCCAAGATTTGGCAACCAAGTTTATCACAATTAGGAGGAAGATGTATGGTTTGAAGGGAGGTGAATTGGAGTGAAAAACCAGAAAATGAAGTTGGTTCAGAATTTGGCCTATGCGTACAGGTGTGCGTACGCACACTTGCCAAATTCAACTACTGAAGCTTAAATTTTTACACGATCCGTACGCACGTCTAGGCCTATGCGTACGCATAGTACAAATCTGGAGCAGAACCCGGGAAAACACTCGAAACCCGATTTTGAATTCTTATTTCACCCTTTTTATTCCAAACCCGTTTTTCCTCTTCTCCACAGCATAAATACACATTTTGGGCTCATTCCTAGGGCAAGAAAGAAGGGGAGGAGCTGACCACACAAATGAGAGAAAACTTGGGAGCTCCACCTCCATCAACAATGGTGATTTTTGGTTGAAGAAGAAGAAGAAGAAGAAGAATGCATTGATGTTGAAGATTTCATCCATCTATCTTCTTCAGTAAGCTTTTATTTTCCTTTAATCTCGTTTTTACCATCTTGTTGCAGTATTTTGTTAACTATTTTTCAATACATTATGATTAGCTAATTGTTAATGTGATTGGGGGTTATTTTGGAACCCTAGAATGATTTTTCTAATGTTTATTGTGCTTTACAATTCATGTGATTAATGTGTTTAATCTATTGTGTTAAATGTTGATATTGTCAGTCTTGATTGTTTGGGATGACAACTAAATGATTGGGTTGACACAATATATGCTATTTTGGGAATTTTAGTACGTAATCGCTAATTTAACCAAAACCTAGTAGCAACTACACTTTGATGGATTATGAGGAATTTTCTATTAAATGTAGGTGGATTATCACTTAAGCTAACAAACCGAGCTTGTGTGTTTGCGCTTAATTCAATTCGTCTCTTTCGTCGTAATGCTTTTGTTGAATTAAATCTAGCGAGCTTATCCTAGGTTGTTTGATGAAAAGGGTTAGGTAACGATGCTTATCTTATTCAACTAATATGTAAGAAGAGATTAAGGTAATCAAGCTTGTGATTATTCTCGAATTGTTGTTGATCTTTTGAACGAAAATCCTTTGCGAATATCGATTAGAAATTCATTCTAGCGGCGAAGAAATATCCCTCGATCACATTTCTATTACTTTGTGTTTTTCATCATTCTAGTTCTTTGTCTTTTATATTTTTCGTTTCCTTAGTTTAATTAAGCAACCAACACCCCCCATTTATTTTGTGTGCATTTTTCCTTTCTTATTGCAATTGACATAATTGAAAACAATCATCTGCGGGAATGACCCTTACTTACCATTTACTACTTGAACGACATTTTTAGTGGAGTAAGGAAATATTATTTTTGTCGCCCCCTTTGGTGGTGGTCAAATTTTGGCGCCGTGTCGCCGGTGATTGTTCTTTCAATTTGTTAATTGTTTTATTTTCCTTCTTGTTATTTATGTTTTATTTATTTTTATGTTTCTTCTTTGTGACTTAGGTTGTGATTGGGCAAAACGAACACATTACACCACAACCTAGGAGCAAGTGACGAGGTTGGTTATAGAGGTTTGTGAGATGGAAGCAACTTCTCAAATTAAGCGTCAATTGTCCGATCTTGCAACTCTTGTTCAACAAGTGGCTCTTGGGAATAGACATCAAAATACCTTTGAACGAGCGGATGTCATTGGGGGCTATCAAATGCAACCGAGACAAGGGTATGATCCATATGCCTACATGTATAATTATGGATTTAGTGATCACCCTAGTCTCTGTTATGAAGAAAATTATTTCACATCTCCACAAGCACAATATCATCCACATGGTTTCTATCAACAAGATCAACCTCAAGCTTCTAGTATGTCTCTTGAGGATATGGTTAAATCTTTGGCATCAAACACGGTGCAATTGCAACAACACACGATGCAAATCCAACAAGAGACTATGCAATTTCAACAAGATCAACCACAATACCTCCAACCTAGTCAACAAGCTCCACCTCAAGCTTCTAATATGTCTCTTGAGGATATGGTTAAGTCCTTGGCTTCGAGCAATCAACAAGCTCCAACTCAAAGCTCGAATATGTCCCTTGAAGAAATGGTTATGTCTTTGGCCTCAAACAATATGAAAATCCAACAAGAGACTATGCAATTTCAACAAGAGACAAGGACTTCACTCAAGAATTTGGAGACAAAAGTGAGTGAATTGGCTAGCGTGGTGGATAAAGTGGAGGTTCAAACATTGGAAAAACTTTCTTCTCAAGCACTTCACCCGGAGGAAGATGTTAGTGTTGAGACACTAAGAAGTGAGAAGAGTTGAGAAGAAGCACCGAGCAAAAATGAGGATCATGTTGAGGAACCACCACAAGAGGAGAACTCGGCTTGTGAGAGTTTTGTTGAAACCGTGACACCACTTGATTCATTACCAAGCAATTCACCAAGGTATAATCTCTCATATTTTACAACTCCAATTTCTAATGAGAAATTTTTACGTTTGGTGATGCAGGCTCCCACTTTTGAGTTCATACTATTCCCCGAGCACTTGAAGTATGAAGAGTTGCAAGAAGGAAAAATACTACCGGAGATAGTTGTAAGAAATCTCACCACACTTCACAACCAACTTAGGGGAGTACTTGAACCCCTTGCCCTTACTATTTCATGTTTTATTCTTAAGGGCTTTGTACAGTTTAAATTTGTGTGTGATGATTTATGTTTGTTGGTTGGATAGCCTTGCCGACTTTGCTTTTAGTTATTACATTACTTTGATTTATGGAATGTGGACATGAATGCTATATGTTGTTTATTTCCATCCACTTATTCCATGTTTGACTATTTATGGAGCACTTGAGTCATGAAATTCGTCACACGCACTTGTTGGTGGCACTTTAGGTTGTTGTGAACTTAGATGACCATATTGTTAACATTTCTCGAATCACTACCTATGAGAGAATAAGTTTGGGGGTGATTGAGCCGGTGAAGGAAATTTTTTAGAAGTGTATTAATTCTTTGCTCAAATAATTTATTTTATGGAGTGCTCATGAACTTCAAATGGAAAGTTAGATATTTTTATCACAATCGAAAGAAAAAATTCTGTAGGAAAAAGTTGCCCACCTTAAGGAGTGTGAGTCAGTGTTGAGTAATCTAGCCCTATGCATCTCCAATGTGTAGGAGACGATCTACCAATGAAGAAGGCTACCCTTAGGGACCGGAGCGTGAACTACCTACATTGGAAAAAGAAAAAAAAAAGTGAAGCAAAAGAAAATGGATGCTATATCCTTTGTGCTATTGATTGAATGATTGGTGAATTGCGCGTTAATTGCCCAATGAATATTTGTAGTTTAAGCATTCAAGGTTTCTGGTAAATTAATACATGACTAGATGGTCTAATTTGTCGGTTCGATCCAACCAAACTTGAGAGGGAAAGATTGAGTGATTTGAGAGCAACCCTATGTTTTTGACACCTTGAGGTTATAGTGAAAATATCAAGTTTGGGGGAGTGTGCAACCCTCGAGTGAGAAAGGGAAATTTGACCATTTTATGGGTCGGGAACACCACCAACTTGTGTAATGTGATGAATTGGAATGACTATTCACACACACACACACGAGTCAAACTTGGTATAAGTTTCAAATTGTTTGTTGTAGCATTTTTGTGTGCATTTCATAAATTTTTAGCATATGTGAGAATTGATGCAAAGGTCGGCGAACTATCCAACCTTTATAGTTTTTGTTAATTTATAGAATTTTTGTTTGTTTTTATTTATGTGTTTGCATGCTTGTTTTTATTGCTTTGTTCGAGGACTAACAAATATTTAAGTTTGGGGGTGTGATAAGTGCAGTTTTCGCACTCATTTAGACCGTTAAACTTAGATAGTTGTTAGTTTTCACTTATTAGTTTTTTATTATTTTTGTTACTTTTGTTCCTTAGGTGAATTCCCGAGTTGTTGGTTGTTGATGTGGTATTTTGAGCGTGAATTGAGCCAAAACGATTGAAGAGAAAATACTCCAAGATTTGGCAACCAAGTTTATCACAATTAGGAGGAAGATGTATGGTTTGAAGGGAGGTGAATTGGAGTGAAAAACCAGAAAATGAAGTTGGTTCAGAATTTGGCCTATGCGTACAGGTGTGCGTACGCACACTTGCCAAATTCAACTACTGAAGCTTAAATTTTTACACTATCCGTACGTACGTCTAGGCCTATGCGTACGCATAGTACAAATCTGGAGCAGAACCCGGGAAAACACGCGAAACCCGATTTTGAATTCTTATTTCACCCCTTTTATTCCAAACCCGTTTTTCCTCTTCTCCACAAGATAAATACACATTTTGGGCTCATTCCTAGGGCAAGAAAGAAGGGGAGGAGCTAACCACACAAATGAGAGAAAACTTGGGAGCTCCACCTCCATCAACAATGGTGATTTTTGGGTGAAGAAGAAGAAGAAGAATGCATTGATGTTGAAGATTTCATCCATCTATCTTCTTCAATAAGCTTTTCTTTTCCTTTAATCTCGTTTTTACCATCTTGTTGTAGTATTTTGTTAACTATTTTTCAATACATTATGATTAGCTAATTGTTAATGTGATTGGGGGTTATTTTGGAACCCTAGAATGATTTTTCTAATGTTTATTGTGCTTTACAGTTCATGTGATTAATGTGTTTAATCTATTGTGTTAAATGTTGATATCGTTATTCTTGATTGTTTGGGATGACAACTAAATGATTGGGTTGACACAATATATGCCATTTTGGGAATTTTATTACGTAATCGCTAATTTAACCAAAACCTAGTAGCAACTACACTTTGATGGATTATGAGGAATTTTCTATTAAATGTAGGTGGATTATCACTTAAGCTAACAAACCGAGCTTGTGTGTTTGCGCTTAATTCAATTCGTCTCTTTCATCGTAATGCTTTTGTTGAATTAAATCTAGCGAGCTTATCCTAGGTTGTTTGATGAAAAGGGTTGGGTAACGATGCTTATCTTATTCAACTAATATGTAAGAAGAGATTGACGTAATCAAGCTTGTGATTATTCTCGAATTGTTGTTGATCTTTTGAACGAAAATCCTTTGCGAATATCGATTAGAAATTCATTCTAGCGGCGAAGAAATATCCCTTGATCACATTTCCATTACTTTGTGTTTTTCATCATTCTAGTTCTTTGTCTTTTATATTTTTCGTTTCCTTAGTTTAATTAAGCAACCAACACCCCCCGTTTACTTTGTGTGCATTTTTCCTTTCTTATTGCAATTGACATAATTGAAAACAATCCTCTGCGGGAATGACCCTTACTTACCATTTACTACTTGAACGACATTTTTAGTGGAGTAAGGAAATATTATTTTTGTCGCCCCCTTTGGTAGACTGCGTCGAGTCAGTTCCGAATTTTCGGTGCAGCATAGTCGAACAATATTTTCATGTTTCAAAAATTATCATCGAGACCCCAAATTTTTATATGATGTATGTATATGAGTCTCATAGCCTCTGTTAAAATTTCATAATTTTTAGTCAATGTTTACTAGGCCTGCTACGAAATCGAAAGTTGCTGAATTTTCACAAGATGTTTTCCAAAAAATCAATTTACACCATAATTTTCTAAAAGTCTATATGGACATATATATTCCATTATAATTTTATATGTGTTAACTCCAAAATTTATCTTAATTAAAATTTATTTTGGTTAGCATCAAAGAGGTCAAACGAAGAGTAGAATTTTTAACGCTTCGATTTCCGAGAATTTGGGGCGTTACAACTTGGTATCAGAGCATGGTTTATTTTTTGAAGACTTGCATTAGAAACCATATCTTAGGTGCTTTGTCACATACATAGATGACAAAATAAAATAAAATTACAAGGATCCTCAGCACTATGCCTGCCTAGCCGCGCCATGCCGATTCTGAGATAAAGAAAGTTTTATAAAAATGCCTACATTTTGTGACGAGAATGAGAAAGTTTATTCTAGATACAATATTTGAAATGTATGCATGAATATTAGTAAATGTTGGAATTTAAATACTTTTGTAGATTATCATTATTGTCCAAAGTATTTTGAGATGGTGACCAAATTAAATGTTTATTTAAGTCCTCGAGAATTAACTAAAACTTACTAGATACCCACTTATTGGACTTTGAATAATTGATATGACTTAGATGGTACGGACTATAAGAACTTGTAGAAAGACAAGTTCATTGATGTCTCGTCGATGTGAGATTGTGAGGCAATATGAAGAGTATTGGTAGAATCCAGCTCACAATATGGGTCAACACATTTGGGGGATGTTAGTAAGGTGGAGAAATGTGAGGCAACTAGGCCATATGGTCACTGTTCGTCAAGCCACTCGTTTCCTTATTAATACCTTACCAGAAGAATGGCTAGAGGTGGCTGAATCGATTTACGATTATTTATGGGAAATTGTCGTGCCTACCTTACCCTGAGAGATTAACTATGAGGCCTTCTACGTAGAGCTGATTGAGCAGTGGGAGTTGACTCGACTTGCGATCCCCAAGGACGATAGTGTACCTACTAAGATGTACATTCGTGAAGATGTACCTCCACCTATTTCAGACGATAAAACACAACCTTCTAAGAAACCTATGGTGCATCGAGGCTAGATTAGTGATGATGATGAATGGATGACTGGAATTTTAGTAGATTTTATTAAGTTTAATTATTGTTGAGGTCTAGTAGGATTCCTTTTGCTTTATTGTTGGTTAAGGCCAGATGCTCTTTTATGATTTGAAATCCTCTTGAAGGATTCTTTTGAGATAATAATAAAGAATATGGGACAATTTAAGAAGAAGATACTTACGAGTCAGCCAAGTAATCCTTTATTCCAATGCCCTAAGTGTAACAAGTTTCACAAGAGAGAATGCTTGTATGAAAAGTTTGTTTGCTATAAGTGTGGCCAACCCGACCATGTGGTTTCTTCGTGTCCATTGATTAAGAAACCCGAGCAAGAGAAGAAAGGAAAAGCAAGGGTGTTTGCTTTGACTCATAATGAGGCTGCTAAAAATTCGGACATGATCACATGTATTTTATTGATCTCTAGTATTCCTGTTTACGTCCTGATTGATTCTGGTACGACTTATTCATTCATATCTAGTGCATGTCTATCTAAGATTAATGTTTCTTGTCAGAAGAATGACAGCGTACTAGAGGTTAGTATGCCATCAAGGGAACTATTGTTACATATAGGATAGCTAAGGGAGTACAGATAAATTTTGATGGACTGATTCTAGGGGCCAACTTGTATGTTATAGAGATGAAGGAATTCGATATTATTTGAGGTATGGATTGGTTAGGTGAACATGAGCCACGATTGTATGTTTTGAGTATGTTTTGAGAAAGAAGTAATTTTTCGAAAACCGGGAGAAGAGGAGTTTAGATTTTATGGATAAAAGATTAAGACATTTCATCGCGTCATCTTAGCTTTAAAAGCAGAGAGTGTGTTGAGGAGGGCTAACCGTCAAAGGTATCTGGCTAGTCTTACTAGCATCTCATCTCATGAGAAAGTATTAGATGATGTACCAATGTACGAGAGTATCCTGATGTGTTTCCCGATGATCTGCCGGGTACTCCACCCGATAGGTAAGTGGAATTCAGGATAGACCTGGTACCTGGAGCTACTCCTGTATCCGAAGCCCTATACCGAATGACACCAAAGGAATTACAAGAGTTGAAGTGCAAATAGAAGAACTTTTAGACAAAGGTTCATTAGACCAAGTGTATCTCTATGGGGAGCTCTAGTACTCTTTGTAAAGAAGAAAGATGGTACTATGAGGATGTACATCGACTACCGTCAACTAAATAAGTTGACGATCAAGAATAAGTATCCCCTTCCTAGGATTGAGGATCTATTTGATGAGCCGAATGGCGCATCCATGTTTTCAAAAATTGATTTACGGTTGGGTTACCATTAGCTGAAGATTAAGTCAGATAATATACCAAGGACGACATTTAGGACTCAATATGAGCATTATGAGTTTACAGTGAGGCCTTTTGGATTGACGAATGCCCCTGCAGTGTTTATGGACTTGATAAATAGAGTGTGTCGTCAGTATTCGGACGTGTTTTCCCTGTATTTATTTGCGACATACTGGTATACTCGAGAGAATCTCATCAACATGAAGAACATCTGAGGATAGTGTTGGGAACATTGCGTAAGGAAAAGCTATATGCCAAATTCAAGAAATGTGAATTTTGGCTGGATCGAGTGGGATTTCTAGGCCATACCGTTTCAGCACAAAGAATTGAAGTGGATCAATCCAAAGTTGAGGTTGTGACCAATTGGCCAAAACCTAAAAATGTAGGAGAAGTAAGGAGTTTTCTAGGTTTAGCCGGCTATTATCGACGATTTATAGAAGGATTTTCCAAGATCGCGAGTCCCATGACACAGTTGACTCGGAAGGGTACTAAGTTTGCATGGTCAGAGAAATGCAAGCAGAGTTTTCAAGAGTTAAAAGACAGGCTAGTATTTGTATCCGTGTTAACTATTCCCGATGGTTCAGAAGGTTTTGTGATTTACAGTGATGCATCCAACCTTAGTTTAGGATGTGTTTTGATGCAACATGGGAAAGTGATAGCTGCCTTGAAGCAGTATGAACGGAATTACCCTATACATGATCTCGAACTAGCAGCAGTAGTGCATGACTTGAAAATTTGGTGCCACTACCTATACGGGAGCAAGTGTGAGATCTAAACCGATCACAAGAGTCTCAAATACTTCTTCATCCAGAAGGAGTTAAATATGAAACAACGATGATGGTTAGAATTGGTGAAGGATTTGATTGTACTATCTCGTACCACCCGGGTAAGGCTAATGTAGTCGCTGATACATTAAGTAGAAAGAACATGGGACATTTGTCAGTGTTGTGTACAAGACAAGATCAATTAATCAAAGAGTTTGAGAACATGAGAATTGAAGTATTATTATAGTAAGGACATCGACAATTTTACCAAATTTTATTGTGAAACCGACACCCAGAAATAGAATAGTAGCTGCTCAAAGAAATGATCTCTTTTTGGAAAAGATCAGGGCTGAAGTGGGAACTGAGAAGATGATTTGATCCCGGTTGGGAGAATCTCATGAAACTCGCGGAATTGATTGAAAACGTTGGGAAAGCCTAAATTCGGGTTGTAGATGATAGGAACTCGGCTCGAGCCTCACGAACCAAGAACCTAAGGTATATTAAACTTAGACCCGTTGATATGCAGAAACAAGAACTTTGATTTGAGAACGCCACAAAGGGTGTCTAATCCTTTGTTAAGTTCTAGGTTTTGGATTTGAACCCAACGAAGTGAACTAAAAAACCCAATGATAACGAAGATGCGTTGAACCCTTTGATTACACAATGAAGAACCCACGATCCGATATTTGAACGCCACAAATATAATTAAATATTTGATAAGTTCGATTTGTGTTCTTTCAAGAATATTGGAGAGAAAAATCTCAATTTAATTCATACCAAAATTTAATGTTTACAATGAAATAAAATCTCTATTTATACTAAAGCAATAAACCCTAAAAAATATGGAAAATACGAAATCAAAGAGTCCTAAAATAGCAAACTTGCCAAAAATAGGAAATTTAGAGAAAATGAAATAAATCACGAAAATTACGTTTCTACCAGATGTCCGGTATGTGCGTTCGGTTGTCCGGTAAGATTATTCCGAACGTCCGATTTGGCAGAGCTTTTTGTTCTTGTTTTCGACTTCATCCGAATGTCCGGTCATCCAGTTTGGCAGAATCTTGCCCTCGTCTTTGGCCGACTTTATCACGTTGATCCAAGTCTTGTCTGTCTTCGAGCCCAACATGAAACTTGTCCATTGACATGCTAACTTCGACCCCATATGCCCCGTTTCCCGAGCATGCATTTGTATGGCTTTTTCCGACATTGTTAACTTGGATTAGTCTCGACGGAGCCATTTGCATCTTCTCCACGAACTTTGTACTTGCGTTCGACTTTGGCATCATCCTTTCTCTCTTTCTTCGAAAGGATTCGACCTCAAATCCTGTCGAATCCATAACTTGAATGCCCAGATTATAGCCCTTACTATCGATCATAGCAAGAACATGAAATGGCCCATCACCTCTCGGATGCAATTTGGACCTCCTTTGACTTCGAACTCGCCTCATTTGAATGTAGACCAAATCACCATCACGTAGATCAAAATGTGCTTGCCTTGACAGCTTGATCTTGCAAGTTTGGAATGCTCAAATAGCAACTCCATTTGATGAATGACTGTGCCTTCTCCTTGCTTTACATGGCCCTAACACTTGTGACAATGCCACTCCCAATGTATTAATTTTACCCCTCAACTCATCTTCCTCATTCAATCCCTTGCATATGAAATTTCCCATCTTATCAACCTGTATAGCAACGGTCCGCAAATAAACTCCACCCAATGCCTTTGAAACTCCGTTGCCTCCTCGGGAATCACAAAGGCAATTATCGGTATGGAATAGAAATCCAATGGATGTAGTATCAACTGTTGTTCAATTTTCGGGATGGGTGGTATTCCAATAGGAGTATTTTCTGGAATGAAATCTTCGGTAACCTGCAAAACAGAAATATTCAAGATAGGGAGGAATTATTAGTCTCCACCACAGCCTCCTCAACTTCAGGCTCTTTTTCAATTTAACTCACTTCCAACTCCTCCTTCCCCTCTGAAGACCCTTCTTCAATTTCTTTTTGCAGCTTCACTTTCCCTTCTGGATGTTCACTCTCAACTTTCCTTTTACTCTCTTGTCGCATCTCTCCTTTTTTTTCTTACAATCAACCACCTTACTATGTTCTCTCGAGCTCTTTTGTTTCTCCCTATGACTAATTGAGTAGCAGAGTTCTGAAAGGTCACACTCATAATGATATCAACCAGGAAAGGCCCCGGGCAATCAAAAGTGCAATGTTCATTGAGAAGAAGTTGAGGGCTCGTTCGAAAGTGTTTAAGACCGGTAACGTCATACAAAGCCATCCAAATGCATGCTCGGGAAAAGGAGCACATGGGGTTGAAGACAACACGTCAATGAACAAGTTTCATGTTGGGGTCAAAGACTGAAAAAACTTAGTTCTACGTGATAAAGTAGATCGAAGATTGCCTTGCCCAATCAGACAAGCAATGGCCTACCGGACGCGTCCTATCGGACGTCCGGTAGAAATCTCTCTGCATCCAGACGCACTTACCGGACGTCCAGAAGGGTCGTTCGATACGACCTATTTTTGCGCGATTTTATTCCCTTTTTACTAGAATTCTTTTTTTTGGCAAGTTTGTTATTTTAGGACTCTTTGATTTCGTATTTTCCATATTTCTTAGGATTTATTGCGTTAGTATAAATAGGTTTATTTTCATTGTAAAACACAACAACTTTGATATGAATTAAATTGAGATTTTCTCTCCAATGTTCTTGAATGAACACAAATCGAACTTATCAAATATTTAATTATATTTGTGGCGTTCAAATATCGGATCGTGGGTTCTTCATTGTGTAATCAAGTTGTTCAACGCATCTTTGTTGTCGTTGGTTTTTTGGTTCACCTCGTTGGGTTCAAGTCCAAAACTTAGAACTTATCAAAGGATTAGGCAACCTTTGTGACGTTCGCAAATCGAGGTTCGTTGATTTTGTGATCAAGAGATTTTTCAAGCTCCGTTCTTGCTTGGTTACTTGGTTCAATAATCTCCGGGTCGAGATCCTATCATCTACAACATGAATTTGGGATTTCCCGGCATTTTCAAAATCAATTCCGCGAGTTCCACGATATTCCCTAACCGGGATCTCATCACATAATCCAACATAGTCCTTTTGATTGACGTACTAACAACATGCCCCACAAACGGTATTATCTCTCTCCCTCGAATAGCCAACTCTACTATATCTTCTAGGCTCATTTCGAAATTACCGATCACACCTATCCTTCCTACAAAAATGATTAGGCCCATAACGCTTCCTCATAATATTCCTCAACTCAACCCAAGTTTCAATACGCTTCTCACCATTCCTTCGCCTAGATGTTGTTAACTGATCCCACCAAATAATTTCATAATCTACAAAAGTGTTCACAACTAACTTTAATTTTATCTCTCCGGAGTAATCATGACAATTAAACACTAATTCTACCCTTTCTTCCCATACCAAGTATGCTTCGGGATCGTTCATTCCCTTAAATTGTGGATTCGTCAACTTCACATTCTCCAAATTACCATCAACTTTACCTCCATGATTATTTCTACCCCGTCGTTCAAACCTATCTATTCTATGACTCATACCCTCAAGCAATCTTTCCATTCGCCGGATCACACCATTCGACATTGAGATTTGTAATCAAGGAGACTCGAGAAAGAAGAAAAATGATGGGATAAAATTTTGAATAGGCACTATGAAAATTCAAGAAAGTGGTTCTTGAATTTGGATTGGATTGAACACAAAGGGATTTGGGAATTAAGATAGATAATAGAAAATTGATAATTCCAAGATAAATCAAAATAGTTTTTTTTTAATATCTTCGGGTGAACAGTACCGATATATATATATATTTTTACAAAACTCGAAAATTCAACTAAAAAATTGACAAAGAAAACGAAAGTTGATCTGGACTCAAATTGAGCGCAAAAACAACTGTTGACTATTTTTTTTTGGAAATTTTGGATCAAAGACTCTAAAAAATTACTGGACACAAGAACGCGAAGAACATAAGAAAAGGAAAACAAAGACTCAACAAGAAAAAAAATAAAGATAGAACCTGAATCTGGAGCGCGAGCTCTCATACCACTTGATGCGATCCCAGTTGGGGGAATCTCATACAACTCGCGGAATATATTGCAAACACCGAAAAAGCCCAAATTCAAGTTGTAGACGATAGGATCTCGACCCGAGCTTCACGAACCAAGAACCAAAGGTATATTAAACTTTAGACCCGTTGATATGCGAAAACAAGAACCTCGATTTGTGAACCCACAAAGGGTGTCTAATCATTTGATAAGTTCTAGGTTTTGGATTTGAACCCAACGAAGTGAACCAAAAAATCCAACGATAACGAAGATACGTTGAACCCCTTGATTACACAATGAAGAACCCACGATCCGATATTTGAACGCCACAAATATAATTAAATATTTGATAAGTCCGATTTGTGTTCTTTCAAGAACATTGGAGAGAAAAATCTCAATTTAATTCATATCAAAAGTTAATGTTTATAATGAAATAAAATCCCTATTTATACTAAAGCAATAAACCCTAAGAAATATGGAAAATACGAAATCAAAGAGTCCGAAAATAACAAACTTGTCAAAAATAGGAAATCTAGAAAAAAGGAAATAAATTGCGAAAATTACGTTTCTACCGGACATCTAGTATGGCACGTTCGGTCGTCCGGTAAGATTATTTCGGACGTCCGGTTTGGCAGAGCTTTTTGTTCCTATTTTTGACTTCATCTGGACATCCGGTCGTTCGGTTTGGCAGAACCTTGCTCTTGTTTTCAACCAACTTTATCACGTTGATTCAAGTCTTATCGGTCTTCGACCCCAACATGAAACTTGTCTATTGACATGTCCATATACCCCGTTTCCCGAGCATGTATTTGTATGGCTTTTTACGACATTGTTAACTTGAATTAGTCTCGACCGAGCCCTTTGCATCTTCTCCACGAACTTTGCATTTGCTTTCGGCTTTGGCCTATCCCGGATCATATCAGAAGAGGCAAGGATTTGAAATAACCAAAGATAAAGCCCTGATGTTTAAGGGCCGACTGTGCGTACCAAAGGATGAAGTATTGAGAGATGAGATCATGACTGGAGCTCATTCTGCTCCTTGCGCAGCACACCCAAGTAGAACTAAAATGTATAAGGATTTATGTGACACATTTTGGTGGAGAAATATGAAGGGAAAGATAGCTCTATTTGTCTCCAAATGCATGGTTTGTCAACCGGTGAAGGCTGAACATCAAAGGCTGTCAAGTCTGTTGAATCCCATGGACATATCCCAATGGAAATGGGAGAAGATTGCAATGGATTTTGTTGTCGATTTTCCTAGATCAGCAAGAGGTCATGATGCGATCTGGGTGATCATGAATTGACTTACAAAATCTGCTCATTTCTTGCCAGTTCGGACAACCTATAGCTTAGAATAACTCGCACAAATTTATGTCAGAGAAATTATGCAGCTTCATGGTATTCCAGTTTCTATCGTATCAGATAGAGACTCGATGTTTACTTCTAAGTTTTGGATAAGCCTTCATAGAGTTATGGGTACCAAGTTAACATTTAGTACCGCATACCATCCTCAGACTGATGGACAATCTGAACGAACTATCTAAGTTCTTGAAGATATGTTGAGAGCTTGTGTCCTGGATTTGGGTGGTAAATGGGAAGATCATTTGTTGTTAGTTGAATTTGCATACAACAATAGCTTCCAAGCAACCATTGACATGGCACCATATGAGGCCTTGTATGGTCGACGATGTCGTTCGCCATTATACTGGGATGAAGTTGGTGAAAGGAGAGTTTTGGGTCCAGAATTGGTTGAGAAGACTGTGGAGGCTATACACAAATTAGATCAAGAAATAAAACTGCCCAAGATCATCAAAAGAGCTATGCCGACAAAAGGAGAAGAGAATTGACTTTTGAGATTGGAGATAAATTATTTCTCAAAGTGGCGCCAATGAAAGGAATACTACGATTTGGAAAGAAAGGAAAATTGAGTCCTAGATTTATGGGTCCATTTGAGATTCTTGAAAGGATTGGGAATGTGGCATATCGTTTATTGCCACCTGAACTTTCCACAGTAAACAATGTATTTCACATTTCAATGTTAAGAAAGTATATCCTAGTCATGTGGTGAATGTTTGTTCAATGGATGTCCAGAGTGATATGATATACGAAGAAGCTCCTGCAATAATTTTGGAGAGAAATGATCATGTTCTAAGAAATCGAAAGATTCCATTAGTCAAAGTCCAGTGGGATAAAGATGGTGAGGATGAGACTACTTGGAAAAGAGAAGAAGACATTTTAGCCAAGTATCCCGATCTCCTTAAACAAGTAAATTAAATTTCGATGACGAAATTATATTAAGTTGGGAGAGTTGTAGCAACCGAGAAAATAAAATATAATAAAACCTTGTGTTTCATTTTAAAAATAATTTTTTCTTGTATAAATCGAAAAATAAATTTAGATTATGTTAATTCGTCGCTACGACACTTTCTAAGAGTTCAAATTAAAGATTTTGTCACGATAGTAAATTTGCGTGTACTTCTCTTTTAAGGTGTCGAATTTATACTAATGTTTATGATGGCATATTTTAAGTTCCTAAAACTTTAAAAATTAGATAATTCGGATATTGTGTACCAAACGACCCCTAATTTATCTCCATTTATTTCTTAAATTATTTTTATATTCCATCAACCCGACCTTTCATTTTTCTTCACTATATTTACCATTTGAATCATTTACTAAATGACATAATTTCCAAATCACTTAATGCCATTATGGTGATTATAAACAAAACTTCCATTCAGATGAAAGGGTGCCTACACGTTTTTCCCCATAACTCACCATTTATACACCTAATTCATATTCCACTACCATTGTTTTAAATTCCATTTTGCTTACTACCAATTACCATCATCATTTTTGCATTTGAAAATTAGTAATCTTCTGTAACCTCTAAAGCCACATTTCCTTCCTCAAACTGTTATACCCAAACATAAATTATTTTTCTTTTCTTCCCATAGACTAGGGCACTTTGAATCTACAATTTTTTTTAAAGAAGAAGTGAAGAGAACGCTGTATTTTATTGAGAGCAAGAGGTTATTCAAACTCCAAGTGTTTTAAGGTAGGGATATATCTTACGACACTTTTGTAATTAGAGTAAAATTATTTGTTTTCGAATTGCATTAACGTGATATTGTGTTGCTCATGATGGAAGCACCCTTTGGGTGGTTCAAATAAGAGATAAAGAGATTATGAAAGGGGTTATTTAAAACTCGGGATGAAGAGATTAAGAAACGAGTTATCAAAACCTGAGAGCAAGCGGACTGATTGATCACCGGTTCACTAGAAATTGACAGTGACACAAATGACCATACTTGCATCTTTGAAAATATGTAATTTATAACATTTACTTGAGTGTTTTTCTACTGAGTATTACTTGTGATACTCACTCCTACATACAAAAATTTCAAGTAAAATGAAGGCGTAGCAGTGGCATGGTGTGGTGGCAAGTGCTCGGTGATTTAGAATGCATTTAACCTTCTAGTAAAACTTTCATTGGTTTAAATATCTTATGACCATTTAGACAACACTTTTAATATGTTTAACTTTCTGTTTGGATTAATTATATTTACATTTCATGTCGACTAAAATTTAGAAACGATTGAATGATTGCGTATCAAGTTTATTTAATGCTGTAATGAATTTCAGTTTCTGTCTACCTGTTTAAAAATGGTATAACTTGGGCTACGGTGCATGGTTTTGAGTGAAATTAGTGGGGTTTAAAATATCTATGAGTCTTATAATAGTGGTTTTTGGAATTACTGTAAAATAATATCTAGAGAAAAAGTTATGTCCATTTTGGTAGACTGCGTCGAGTTAGTTCCGAATTTTCAGTGCAGCATAGTCGAACAATATTTTCATGTTACAAAATTTATCATCGAGACCCCAAAGTTTTATATGAGGTATGTATATGAGTGTCATAGCCTCTGTTAAAATTTCATAATTTTTAGTCAATGTTTACTAGGCCAAACATAGATTTTCTTCCGCTGCTACGAAACTGAAAGTTGCTGAATTTTCACAAGTTGTTTTCCAAAAAATCAATTTACACCATAATTTTATAAAAGTCTATATGGACATATATCTTTCATTATAATTTTATATGCATCAAACTCCAAAATTTATCTTAATTAAAATTTATTTTGGTTAGCATCAAAGAGGTCAAACGAAGAGTAGAATTTTTAACACTTCGATTTCCAAGAATTTGGGGCGTTACATCGGTTGATTTTTCTTTACTTTCTTGATCATTGGGCTCCTTCGTTTGTTCTTCATTAGGCACTTCCTTGTTTTGGTCTTGAATGTTCATTTGATCAAAATGAGCTTCCAAACCTACATCATCATCAATACATTTCTCATGATCAAGTAAGTTAGTTTCATCAAATGTGATATGCATGGATTCTTCAGTGACTAGAGTTCTTTTGTTGAAAACTCTAAAAGCTTTTGATAGTCGATGAATTTCCTAAGAAAATTTCAATATCGGATTTTGAATCGAACTTCCCCAAATTATCTTTTGTGTTCAAAATAAAATATTTGCAACCGAAAACTTTAAAGTAACTAATATTAGGAATTCTATTTTTCTAAAGCTTATGACTAACCAAAAGTCTATTGATAATATAACATGCGGTGTTAATGGCTACAACCCAAAAATACTTTCGTAGATTATTTTCATTTAGCATGATTCTAGCCATTTCTTGCAATGCTTCTTCATTTCTATTACACCATTTTGTTGAGGAGTTCTAGGAGCCAAGAAATTATGTTCAATCCATTTTCGTTACAAAAATTATCAAAAGCGATATTATCAAATTCTCCGCCATGGTCACTTCTAATAATTGTAATGGTATAACCTTTTTCTTTTTCATTTTCAACTTTCTTACAAAAGTATTTAAAAGCTTTTAAGGCTTCATCCTTTAATATTAAAAATATGATCCAAGTAAATCTTGAAAAATTGTCGACGATAACGAAAACGTAATGTTTACTGTCTAGGCTAACTGTTTTAGATGGTCCAAAAAGATCCATGTGGAGAAGTTGTAACGGCTTTGTAGTTGAAGAATAAATTTTAGGTTTGAAAGAACTTTTTACTTATTTTCCAAATTGACATTTGTCACAAATTTTTATCTTTTTCAAATTTCAAATTCGGCAATCTTTTCATAAATTAATTTTTGAATTTTTTTGAAATAGATCCATGCTAACATGACATAGTCTTCTATATCATGGCCATGTTTTATCCTTCAAGCCAAGTAAACAATGCTCATTATTTTCATATTCAATATTTATGATGTAAACATTTTTACTTCGGCTTCCTATGAAAATCACTTCTTTTGATGTAGCATCCTTAATTTGGTACTAGGAAGAATCGAATTTTAAATTATAACCTTTATCACATAATTGACTAATACTTAGTAAATTATGTTTGAGGTTATCAACTAATAACACGTTTTCAATAGAGGGGAGTGATTGATTACCAATGTAACCAATGCCGATAATTTTTCCTTTTCCATTGTCTCCGAAGGTTACATGACCTTCATTCTTCTTTTTGAAGCTTGATAATAGCGATCGATCTCCAGTCATGTGCTTCGAACATCCGCTATCCAAGAACCATTTACTTTTTGTTTTCTTTGGTACCAACAAGAACAATTTATTTATTTATTTTTTTAATTTTTGGTACCCATGCAAACTTGGGTCCTTGATAGTTAGTTTTTGAGGATTCTCGAATCCACTTATATTTGTTTTCAAAATGTAGCTTCTTTTTAGTTAAGCAATTAAAAGCAACATATCCACTTTTATTACAAAAATTACAAATAATGTTTGAATTTGATGCTTTAACAAACATGTTTTTGGGATATTTTTGTTTCATGGGGGGCTTGAATCCAATTCCTTCTTTGTCAAAAATGCATTTTTGATTTTTAAGCATTAAATCAAAAAAATTATTCCCTTCGGTGAATTTATAAATGAGTTTTGTCGAATCTTCAACTTCCTCTTTTAGAAAATTGTTTTCTTTAACTAATAAATCGTAATCAACATTTCCCTTTTGTTTATCCAAGATTATCTTTATTTCATCTTTCGATAAAGAAATTTTCTTTTTAAGAATGGAGTGGCTCAAGGCAAACTTTTCGAATTCTTCAAGCATTTCACCATATGAATTAGATAACTCATCACAGGAACAATTTTCATTTGAACTTACCTCATCTTCAATCGCCATGAAGCACATGTTTGTAATTTCATCTTGGCTATCGTTTTCATTTTAACCTTCATCATCGCTATCATCCCATGTAGTTTGGAGTGCTTTTTTCTTGATATTCTTCTTTTTGTTCAGGAACTCGGTTCTTTTGTGACCTGATTTGTCACAATCGTAGCAAATAATTTGTTTGCTTCTTTCTTCTCCTTTGTCATCCTTCTTTTGAAATTTTTTACTGTTCCGAAACCCACTCCATTTCTTGACAAGGAGGACTAAATTATCGAGATCTTCATCACTCATGTTACTTGTTGTTCCTTCATCGATTGTCAATTTTAGAGCAATTTGGGGCTTTGGAGCCTCATTTGATTCCTATTTGCTTCTTATTATTTTATCCTTGATTTCAGCATTGTTAAGTCCGTAGGTCATCAAGGTTCCATAGAGTTCTTCCAAAGGATATGTATTCACATCCTTGGTGTTCTCTATCAACATCCTTATAGGGCTCCATTCCTCCAAGAGCGACTTAAGGATTTTGCTCACAAGTTCACCGTTAGTAAATTTGCTATCGAATCCTTTTAAACCATTCACAATATTGGTAAAACGAGTAATCATATTAACAATAGATTCATCTTGTTTCATAAAAAAAAATTCAAATTCTTTGACTAACATGTTAATTTTAGTTTCTTTAACTTTACTAGTGTCAACATGAGTAACTTCAAGTGCATGCCAAATATCATAAGCCGAATCACATGTACTAATCCGATTAAATTCATTTCTATCTAGTGCACAATAAAGTAAATTCTTGGCTTTAGCATTTAAGGACAATTTTCTTTAATCTTCTTCATCGTATTCCTCTCTAGTTTTAGGGATAGTTTGATCGGGTTTCCCATCAATCATAATAGTTTTGGTAGGCACATAAGGACCATATTCAATAATTTCCCAAATATTGTAATCAATTGATTGAATATAAATCATCATCACAACCTTCCAATAATTATAATGTGTGCCATCAAAGAAGAGAGATTGATTTGTGGAATGCCCCTCAAAATTTTGAAACATGGAGTTAGTCATTACTCAAGATTGTGAAATCTTTATAAATGAGCACCTTGCTCTGATACCAATTAAAAGCCCAAGAGTAACTAATCAAGAGGAGGTAAATTGGTTTTTAAAAATTTTCGTAAATGAATTCAAGTTTTAAAGTAATAGACAATGAAATAATATAAGATAACTATGCACAAATACAAAATCAATCAATACAAAGTAATTTGCACAAAGTAAAAGCGTTAAGTAAAAGGGCGAGAGAATGCAAACAATATATTTGTGGAGGTTAGATCTAAAGCAATGATCTACATCCGCCGTTACCAAGCTCTCCAATATGACCAAGACCTTTTTCACTATGTTGAATGACTTATAGTACAATCCAACCATTTATAAAGCTTCCGGTGACTTACAAACCAATGATCATCGATCCTTTTACAACATTGAGCTTTCCAAAACCTCAACACGACCCATAATTCAAATAAATTTTACAAATGAAATCTTTTTTGCTTAACGAATGATAACTTTAAATGTTAGATTTGAAAAGTTTTGATGAAGTGATTTTCAAAGTTAAGATCAATCAAAGATTTTTCAAAAGCAATGGATTAAATAAGATAAATAAATAGTAAAAATCAAATATTTTATCTCAAAGGAACCTCTCTTTAATGTTCTAAGAATTGTGTATACAATGTTTGAAATGAGGTGATATTTATAGTAGTCCAACAGCCAAAATTTGGTCAAATCGGACGACCCCTACCGGACGTCCAGTACGGCAAAATTTGTACTAATTTTCGTCTTTTATTATTTTAACAAATGTAATCACTTGAAGGGCGTTTTTACATAATTTTTCAAGATAAGTGACATTTTCCAAATATAAGTTTGAGGTCTTTACCTTTGAAAAATATTTTTTTTGTGCAAAACGTTTTGTATCGTGATTTTTCATCCGTAAAATCAAACTTGAGCTTTTCATGATTCATTACCAAGTATCAAAATATTTTACCTTTACATATGATTACAAAAATGTGTAAGCGATGTACATGCTTGATAATACTTCGACTTTTATCCCTATTTTCATTGATGCATCTTTTTGCGAATCTCTCGAATTTTAATTTCTACAACCCTGTTCGATCAATTTTGTTTCCATGTCGATAGTCGTATGCAATTCACTTGATCTCGAGCTTCGAGTCTTCAATTTTATTTATTTGCAATAATCTATAAAAACACTTAAAATCAATTTGTTAGAAATAATTGCAATTTGTTTGTGATAATCAAAACGAGACGTCAACCATAGGTCAACAACAGCTGCTTAGAGACAAAATCCCATGAGCGGAATGCTCGCAAGACCCCAATTTCCAAAACCCGAGGCTGACTTTGGTGATCAGCGACGAGCAAGGAAATAGGTAACGCACTTGCAACACTTATCCCAACATATGAATCAACATTTTTCTTCTACGTTTCAAACTCTTTTGAACCCAATTTTGACGTGATTTTGACATATTTTTCGAGTCCTATAAATATAGAACTTGGCAAAACATTGAGGATCTCTCTCTAACCTCTTAATACACATTCTTATCATAAAATTCATAAACAACAAGAGGCCAATTCACACATTTTTGGGAGAGAAGATCAAACTTAGAAAAAATTGAAATACAATTACATCGAGATCGGAGGTTAAAGATCAAGAACAAGAAATTGCTTCTACATACTTCTTATCTCCATATTCATTTCGGGTGATGATTTTCCATTATTTTTTTGTGTAATATAATCAAAATAATTATAGGCTAGATATTTATTTGTATTGGATGAAGATGAACTCTATTACTTATTTCAATTCAAGACAAGTAGTACATAAGCTCTGACATGACAACTGCCTTCTCAACCACGAAGTGAGCTGCAATACTTTATTCTCTTCCTCTATAAACTTAGCTAATTCTTGTGCTTCTTGATTAATATTGCATTCTCGTTGCATTATTTAATTGATTGACCATCAATTAGGGAACTAGTTACTTATTGTAGTACTGAAAAACTCACAATTAATTATAACACTACATGATTAACATATGGGCAACATATGTTATGAATAACAAATATCGCACTTGTAATCACCTCGATAATTGTATAATTAAATGCATTCAACTCATTTGAATTCAAAAATGACTATGATTGAATCGTGTTTAGAATAGACTTAATTTAACATGAAAAAGAAATTTAAATATCATAGGATTATCGATTGTCGAGAATGCATGAATAAAACTAGATTGCATAATTGAGAAATGAAAGTAGATAACAATAGTCTAATTTGTAGTCCAATAAAATCATTTTAAAATTTATTCTTTGCGAGATGATACTCTGACTCATCACATATTACTTGTCAATGATCCTGTTCACTTACGGGTTTCACTCGAGAAATTTTTTGACGTCATTGTTGAGGAATAAGTATTTAATTTGAATTTATTAGTTTAATATAAGATTAGAAGTTTTTATTTGTTTTAGGCTATTAATCACATACCCAATTTCTCTTTTATTTGATTTTCTTATTCAGATGTAGCCTAGCATTTTATGCAAGATTGTGATGAAATCGAGCTCCTATCGTTGGATCCCGAAATTGAAAGAACATTCAGACAAAAAAAGAAGCGAACAGAGAATAGCAAGAGAATGAGAAACAAAAATGGCAGAAAATCATAATCAAAACCAAATTCAATTATTACAAGATCCGCCATTACAGCCAGTTTTGCTAATAGCTATTGCCAATGATAGCGAAGTAGTAATACACAATTGTGTGATTCCTACTCGAGCTCCTTGCAACCTACAATTTATCGACATTTTGTGTAGGTCAACTTTCGGGTTAATACCCTCAAATAGTCACTGAACTTTGTCAAAGTACCTAGGAATGTCACTGAACTTCAAAACGTCCCTAAATAATCACTGAACTTTGCCAAAAGTTTCCATGAGGTCACTGAACTTCAAAACTTCTCTAGATAGTCACTCAACTTTGCAAAAACTTCCCTAAATAGTCACTAAACTTTGCAAATTTTGACCCCATACATCACCTAACTTTGCCAATATTAGTGATCTCTTAAGAATATTTTGCATAGTTCCATGACTATTTAGAGAAATTTTGAAGTTCAATGACCTCTTGGGAACTTTTGGCAAAATTCGGTGACTATTTAGGGACGTTTTGAAATTCAATGACCTTCCTGGGCACTTTTGGCAAAGTTCAGTAACTATTTGGGGTATTAACCCTCAACTTTCACATTCGAACAAATGTCATCAACTTATTTCAAAATCATCAGAGCATTAGGTTATTGGAGCAACCAACTAAAAATTTGCATGAGCACTTTCAAGCTTTTCCGATGTTGTGTAAAGAAATCAATCACTAGGGGCTATCAGCAAATGCCTTTTGAATACACTTATTCCCTCATACTTGAAGGATGGCGTACAAGAATGGCTAGAAAGCATTGTTTCTTGGAATTACTTGGTACACAAATTCACCTTGAGATTCTTCCCGACGACTTGAGTTCACAAATGAAATTTATACTTTCAAGCAAAAAGATCTCGAGAGGTATCTAGAAGTATGAGGAAGATTAAAAAATTATTTTAGAAAATGTCTTAATCTGGACATTCTTGAAAACGTCCATCAACATGTTCTATTCAGACATACAACCTAAATACCGTATCAATACTTCATCAGGAAGATCAATAATTAATATGCTCGTGGACAATGCTTTATGATCTTTATAGAAAATTGCAGAAAATCAGTCTATGTGGCCAACTGAAAAGAAAACTCCAAGGAAAATACTGGGTATTCACAACATAAATGTAGTTACAACATTGGCAGCCCGGATAGAAGTACTAACAAAGAAGTTGGACAATGTGAATATGGTGCACCAGCTAGCACCAGTCTGGGAGGGTTGGAAGACAGACCATACAACTGTAAGCTGCCCTTTAGTCTCTATGTATGTTTATGAGTCTGAAAGGTTAGTTATGCATATCTCAAAGGCAACATAACAACCTTTATTCAAACACGTATAATCCAGGTTAGAGGAATCATTCGAACATCTAATGCGCTAATAATTAGGGTCAGAGAAATCAGATTCAAGGGAACTCACAAGGATTTCAGTACAACTAGAAAATAAGTCGTCTTTGGAGGATCTAATGGTCCAGTACATTACAAAGATTGAGACTACAGTCTAAAATCGGCAAGTTTCTATAAAACATTTGGAAAATCGAGTTGTGTAGATAGCGAATACATTGTCTAACAGAACACGGGTGAATGGCATGTACAAGATAAAGATACATGCCATGCAAGTCTAAAGCATATGACCATGCCCTGATACTGTTGGATTTTTGAGTCAAAAGCTTTATCAAGAAAGCTCCAACATTGTTGTATTTTTTATGTCAAGGAGGAGGTGATAACCGGTACTAAACTGACCGGATTCTACAACAAAAATAAGCATAAACATACATATATACTCTGGTTTTCTGGGAGAAAACCAGAGGAGAAGAAGTGATTTTAGAGACTACATTTTGATGTATTAACTTCATAAATCCGAGTTACATAAAGGCTCCATTATATAGAACAAGTTGAGGAGAAGAAGTGATTTTAGAGACTACATTTTGATGTATTAACTTCATAAATCCGAGTTACATAAAGGCTCCATTATATAGAACAAGTTGCTAGACTTTCTACCAGTCATTCTGTAATACTCCGAAATTTTATGCTCGTTTAAATTTTTTTAGGATAGCAATTTAACTTTCAATATTCTATCGGCCAAAGGAAAAGGGGGGCGCCACCTTTGCAGTAATTAATGCTAGAGGTAGTTAATGAATGCATGCATGAAGTGCTAAATGTTGTGTATGCATGAAGTAGATTATTTTATAAGGACTTCAATTGACCAAATTTAATTTTAGGATACACTTTGCTAATAATGAAAGTTAGAGGGACTAGGTTATATTTTTTTTGGAAATGAGAGATTTCCTTTGTAAATCTAGAATTTGTGGCCACTTATTATCCTAAAATCAAACCACTTGTCATTTATCATTATCAAACACTCATGCACTAAGCTAAAAACGTGTTGAAGCAAGAAAAAATGAGAAAAATAAAAAAATAAATGGAAGTTAGCAAAAGTGAGGCGGTGGGATCAAATTCAATCCATTATCCTTATTATATATATACATATCCATTGCCATAGCATAATTACTTTCACTTTGCAAAACACTTGCACACAAAAATAGAGAGGAAATCGACAAGAAGGAGAGAAAAATCGATAAGAAGAGAAAAGAAAAGGAAAGGAAGAAAAGGAAGCGAAACCTAGCACTCTCAATTCATCTGTCAACCGAAATTTCTCCAAGTTTTATTGTAAGATACTTTCTTTGCTTAAATGGTAGGATTTCATGGTAATATTTATGCTTAAGTTATGCATGAAAATCATAACATGAAATATGTGGACAAGTCCACAAAGTTAGATATCTATGCCTTAGGACAAGTCCGAAGGGCACCGGCAAGCCGGAATGTGCAAGTATGTGTTTGAATGCTTTCTTTTGCGTAGTATTAACATGTTATATCCAAGCATGTTATCTTACTGAGTATTCTTTATACTCATAATATTCTATACTAAATTTTCAGATCCATAAGATGTGAAGTTGGTAGTAGTCAGTCTGCGAAATCGATGATGGGTTAAGGACAAAGTTAATTTGCATCGAAGTTTTGTTTTTGCATGTTTTGTTCGACTGCTTCATATATATTTTTCCTATGGTATTGTATAAAAATTTGTATAAGACATGATGTAATATGGTACCGGAAGTAAATTAAGTAGTTATGTCTTTCATGTTATGCTAAGAGACATATTTATAGACCTTTTTTTTTTCGAATGACCAAAAGAGGCAGAATCCGGGCAGTTTCTAGGTCAACTTCAAAATATTATTTCCAACTCTATAGAAGTCCATTTGAGACTCTAAAAATACTTCTGCGTTCCTCTTCAAGTTGTCTAAATAAGGGCACAAGAATAACTCAATTTGGATGTCTATGACCTGAGATATGAATTTTTAAACATTGAAGGGTCAATCTAGATTTTCTGTGCAACACTACACTGTTTTCAGTAAAACGTCCATAATATATGATCTCAGAAAATTCTCATATTTTAACCTATGAAACAAATTGAAATTATCTTTCTAATGCCACAAATTTCATAGAAAACGGAGTTGGGATGAATTTTATAAAAATAGTTGAACCTATTGCCCCAACTAAACGTGGCTGCACCGAGTCCCTTTTTTGTAAAATAAAAATTTCACGTCGGTGTGCGCTTCTGCTGGCCATTATATTTTAAGAGAAATATTTTACCAAATTGAAAATAAGTTTCTAACATGTAATACTTCTGTTTAAGAGTATTTACATGTACCAAAGGCAGAACCTATTATGATTAGTACGTGACCCTCGAAGTTTAAGTTCGGGGTGTCACACATTCTACCCACTAGTCATGCTCCTACATACTAGACAATACACTTACATATAGAACAAACATTACAAGTACATTTTGACAGCATACTCTACTACAATATAGGCCTAACTTTCATCATATCATAGTTAGCCTTCAACCAAATTAAATGTCACAATTCCAACACTCCCCCATGACCTTTTTGTTGGAACCTCAAAGAATTCTCCATGTTTTTGAACCATTCTTATTTGGCGACTACAAGCTTGAAATTCTTTTATTTTTTATTTGACCGAAACACCTTGGTTGCAACTCTCTTTCGTAGTTGATCAACATCTATTGCATTCGAATCAACCTCATACAAAAAACTTTCATTCTTGCATCTTTCCTCAGATTTTTGAAAGCTGAAACAGGGCTGCTATTGAAGCTTGCTGGATTTCGATTTTTTCAGCCATTTTTCTTCATCATTAGATTAAATTTTTTTAGGGGCAGTTGCTGATTTTGCACATGATATATAACTTTAACTTGCCGGGTTTCGAGCTTACTAGCTTTAACTGGATTCACTCCTTCTTCGCTAATCGGATTTTGCTTCTTCATCATACCAGTTTTCATTAGCAAATTTTAGATTCAAACCATTTTTTTATGACAACAAGTTTGAAATTTCTTGTTTTCCATTTGATGTGGCCTTCTTTGTTGAAACTCTACATCATAGTTGTTAACTCTTTTAGCCAAGGACCAACCACATACAAAGAAAAACTTTCGACTTGCAACATTAATTTCCTCAGTTTGTTGCTGAATATTTTCAAAAAATGAGCTTACTGGATTCCATTTTGAGCTTACCAGATTTTACAATGCTTAGGCTGAACTTACCATATATAGTTTTACCATATTTCAGAAATTTTAGGCAGTGGATTTCAGCCTTGGCATACCGGTTTTAGGCACTTATCGGATTTCAGCCTTGGCATACCGATTTTAGGCACTTATCAGATTTCAGCCTTGACATACCGGTTTTAGGCACTTACCGAATTTCAGCTTCCTTGGCACTTACCGGATGTTGAATCAAAGAGAATGAAAGATTTGATCTTTACCGGAGTAATACTGAACATACCGTATTTCAAATCCTTACCGGGATTGTTCTTATCGTATTTGAATGGAAGCTTACCGGAATAGCTTACCGTATGTCAAATTACCGGTTCCAGAAAGTACCGTATTTCAGTTAAGAAGAAAATAATATTTCTTCACTTACCGGTATTTGATTTAAACTCACCGTTTTTTGCCATTTTTATACCGGATTTTAAGCTTCTTCTTCAACATCATATACCGATTTTTTCACAGCCATTTAAACAACAAATTAAATTATTTTTCATCAATTTCTTCTTCAACATTTAACTCCCCTTGCTCAGCTTCAAACTTTGTTAGATTCTTTAGATGAGCCCCTATCTGTAACATCAGATTTTTCAATTTTTTTCAACACCAGGTTTTCTCATTTTTCCAGCATTTTATCAGGACCTTCACAACAACTTTCCACCATTTTTGCAGCTCCTTTTCATAGCAACTTTGCAACCATTTCAACATGTCGGTTTTGCTTTGTTTTCAGCCATTTCCAACACCATCAATGATCAAATCTGACTCTCAGGACTGCTACTGAAACTTTGCATTCAGACTAGATTTTTCCAACATTTTTGGCTGCCCTTTTTCTTCATTTTTTTGCACTTTTTTCAGGCCCCTTAAGAAAATTTTTCAGGCCCTTCTAAGATCATTTCAGCTCTGATACCATGTTGGATTTTTTAGTCAAAAGTTTTATCAAGAAAACTCTAACATTGTTGTATTTTTTATGTCAATGAGAAGGTGATAATCAGTACTAAACTGATCGGATTCTACAACAAAAATAAGCATAAACATACATATGTATCTAGTTTTCTGGGAGAAAACCAAAGGAGAAGAAGTGATTTTAGATACTACATTTTGATGTATTAACTTCATAAATTTGAGTTACACAAAGGCTCCATTATATAGAGCAAGTTGCTAAACTTTCTATCAACTATTCTACCCACTAGTCATGCTCCTACATACTAGACAATACACTTACCTATAAAACAATACATTACAAGTACATTTTGACAGCATACTCTACTACAATATAGGCCTAATTTTCATTATATCATAGTTAGCCTTCAACCAAATAAATAACTAAATCAAAACCGAAAGTTACAATAATTTTATGACAACAAAAATGTCACAATTCCAACAGATACCAACTACCATGCCTCCATACTGAATTATCCTAGTGAACTTGAAACGCGATATGTACAGATAGTAAAAGCCAACTAAGCATTGGACCCACCCATGTCCAAGGTTAACTTTAACCTATGATAACTAGAATGAACTTAATATAAGTTTTGACACAGCTTTTCCATCTAAAATGGACAAAATCAATCTGAAAAGGAAACAAATTATTTTCCAATCATATAAATACAATATAAATAGGGGACCACTTGTCCCTTTAACACATACAACTCAAAATAAAATGTAGCCAACCTGACATTTTGATAGTCTTTACAAAAGGTAGTCCCAGAAGATCAAATGTTTACAAACATGCAACAGTCTATTTGATTTTATACATATACTAGAAATGACGTAATCTAAATGATAAACTTATTCCCAAAAAGAATAAAAACTACATGATCTAAAGAAGGAGTCACACAAACTAAATATATCATAAGGCGCGACTTGTTGGATCAACATGCTCCAAAAGTTGCTCTAACTCAATTAGATAAGAACAAAAATGTGACAATATATGAGCTTGTAAATCAGTGAGTGAAAAGCTCACAAATATGAATACTTTTCTTAGATGTAATTTTTTACTAATAATTATGTTTATGTTATTATGTATTTAATTGTAAAATTTGATAAGTAATTTTAATTCACTCCTAGTAACATTCGTGATATAATTAGCTAAATATGATTCCTTATACCCAATAAAAGTGTTACATGCTAGAGAACAAAGAATATGAATAGTTTTTCCTTGAAGAAATAATCTGAAAAGAATGGCCATGCGATAATACTCTAAGCTGAAATTTATATAATGTAAATTGCTTGAATTGAAATATGTATCATGTAAACTAATGAGTTAAATGTACACTATAAATTGAAATATATATCTTGTAAACTAATCAGTCAAATGTATACTAAGAGAATCTCACTAAAAGGTACCCAATGAATAACTTGCTATTCAAATATGATAATCGAGTCTCACACACCTTTATACATGGCTTATAGCCCCTCTATACATTAGGATTTGACCACACACTCGAGCACACAGCCTAAGTCCCTCTATTCGAGGTACAACCATCGAGTACTTCCTGATAGTTTTAAGAATTTAACTTTACAGGTATGGAAATAGGTAACGCTGATTTTATAAGTTAAACAAATTATTTAATTGATTGAACTAACGTTCAAAAGGACTTGTGTATGAACTTCATGCTTATCTAAATAATTATTTGAAAATAAGTATATCTTGGAATTTGCATAATATACTAAAGGAACTTAAAATAAATAAATAATTGTTTTTATAATATATAGATACACACTTATTTTCTGAAAAATAAGTTTTCTCACTTATCAAATTATAGACCGCGAAATAGGACTGGCGATAGAC
The DNA here is from genome assembly GCA_019395295.1 of Osmanthus fragrans. Taxonomy (NCBI): domain Eukaryota; kingdom Viridiplantae; phylum Streptophyta; class Magnoliopsida; order Lamiales; family Oleaceae; genus Osmanthus; species Osmanthus fragrans. The sequence goes on from CM033348.1 coordinate 7,033,318, forward strand.
TTTTCTAACCGAGTAGTCATTGCCTAAAATATGATATAGAGCACAAACTAACAATCATATTAAGTAGCCCTAATAATTTAGTGAGTAATACTAAAACTTAATCTTTCCATACTTGAGCAAATCCCCAAATTGTCGGATCCACTGATATGTGTGCTGGGATGATTTTGCTCGAGGTGGAGAAATCTTCCAGGATCACTCTGGTTGTTGCATTTGTACATTTTTCTCATCTTATGGTAGTTTTCATATGCTCGAGGATGAGCTGTGAGCCAGCCTTGATGGGATCCTTCTTGCGCATCGACTTGGACTCTAGGGTTTACAGATATTGGCATATTCTTCAGTGGAAAAAGCCACTTTGCCCGAATTTTGGTGACAACTCGGTTGACCGACCCTCACATTGCGCATGGGTCCGGTGTGAATTAAAAATGCCGACTCCCCCATTGTGTGTGTTCGGTCATCTCCTATGTCAACCCCTATGTTCGTGTTGCTCGGTCCTTCTTCTATTGTGGAGGAGGTCTGGCTCTATCCTGGCTACCTTTAGACAATTCCAGCATCTAGTCGGCGTGACACTATTTCCCATTTTAAGTGATAAATGAGATTTTTCCCCTCTTATTTTTGAGGCTATCTTGCTATTTCAAGATTATGAACAAGTTTGGACAATTCTCCTTCCATGAATATTATATCCATCCGACCACCGCCCATGCTTCAACATCTAAATTTTTACTAGGAAAAATAAAATTTCAGTATGGAAAAAGAATTGGCAATGTAGAAAGATTAGATCTTGTTCGACATTCTACCTCAATGGAGAAATTTATGGATCCCAAAGCATCTATTTTTCAAAAGAAAATTTTAGAGAAAAACTAGGTTAGTGACCCACTAGCTATAGAGGGATGAGAGCGACTCATAGAATGTGGAAAAGTCGAATGCTCTTCCACTTGTACGGAAGTTTGAGTGCATTAGTGTGAATAAATGCTGGTTTATCCTTTTTATAGGATAATCATCTTCATAGTGAAGAACAAGGCAAATCGAGGGGAGTTGGAGCTCAACTTTAGCTCAACAAAATGGAGTTAAACAACTCAATAAAAGTGTGGTTTCATAAGGGGAAGAAAGGCAGTAAACATAAACATTAAAACATAAATAATAAACATAAAAATATACAAACATAAACCTCACTCTGCTGGTATTTTCGACCAGCAGAGGAGTAAAGGGAAAACCTTCTAAAGACTACATCTTGAAGGTTCTTTGAATATATTTTTTGTATTCATTTTCTTGTGTACATCGAGCTCCACAAATGTGAGCATATATATAGAAAGATATGGCAGTCATCCTACTACCTAATCTACATGTCACTCCCCTTAATTTATGGACTAGTTGTCCAATATTTAAATCTTTTCATCACATGTCTTAGTTGGTTTCTAACCAAACTAGACTTACAATATTGAAACCACAAATTACAACTTAATTTGTTTAACATCAAAGTGTCAGTAACCAACAAACTCCCCTTTGACACTTAGATTGGAAAACAAATTTGTGTGTTAAAGTCTTCAAAATTTCGATCTATTTTTCATCAATTTGTTCTTCACTTTCTTCATTTTATCTGGCCTTTGCTTCTGCTGAAAGCTTGCTGAAATGTGCCTTTGAAAATACCGGATTTTCTTCCTTTTTTTATGCATACCGGATTTACAGTTTTTTTTTAACTTGCCGGATTTGAACTTTGCATACTGGATTTGGATTTAACCAACTTACCAGATTTTTCAATGCATACTAGATATCAACTTTGGCTTACCGGATTTCAATTTGTTTTGGTAGCATACTGGATTTGGACAATACCGAATTTGAGTTGCATACCGTATTTCAGCTTTGGCATACCCATTTTGGCACTTACCGGATATCAACTTGTCATATATCGGATTTGGTTTGCATACCGGATTTCAAGTTTTTGTTGCATACCGGATACGGACTTTACATACTGTTTATGTCTTACGCTTACCGGATTTGAACAGAACCAAATTTTAGAACTGCATATCGGATTTCAACATTTTAACCACCGATTTTGAGTCATTTTCAGCTTCTTCTTTGATAATAGCACATTTGTTACGTTTTTCACCCTTTAATATTTTCATTTATATAATTATTTGACACCGAAATGCACTAAATGTTTTTATATCTTGGTTTAGGTGGCAAATGGGTGAAACAGGTGAAAAATGGAAAAAACAGGTGAAAAGGGATCAAAATGGAAGAAACAAAAGTTCAAGGACCAAATTGAAAATACCAAAAGATGACTCGGAAGGCAAAATGAACATATGAAGATTTGAGGGTGTTCGGCATCAATTGGATGAGGAAAGAAGTCGACGGGATGAAATATAGTCAAAACGTCATCACATATGCTGAAAAATTTTGCATCGATTTTCAGCCTCATATTTAGATCATTTTCACATGGTATAAGATCGAATTGGAAGTTGACATCTGAATGAAAGTTGTAGCCATCGAGTCAGCTTTCCAACGCACTTTGAATCATCTCAATCGGATATTGAGAGAGAAAGATATGACTAAAACACTGAAGGCTGTCCGGCGAAAAATTGGTAAAAACATGCGGTCGCATAATTATAAATCCATGCGCCCGCATGGCTATTACCGAGAGCTTTAGGGTTGAATTACTTTGTTCCATGCGACCGCATGGAGGTCGCATAGGTATAAACTGGGCCAAAAATCTTTTATTTCCGGAAATCAACCCAATCAACTATGGAAAGTTTTTGGACGCGTTTTTCTCACCCTAAAGTCGACCAGAAGAAGAAAATTCGACCATTCTTCATCTCCGAGACCTCTCAAACATCTCTTGGGCTCAAGAAAACTCCATGGAAGGCTAAAGAATTATGTGAAGCAGAGAAGGAACTCACCAATTTTGGGGATTTCATGTCAATTGTTCAATTCCTTTGGTATTTATCTTATTTAAAACACTTGTAGATCTAGGGTTTCATTCTTATATGTATATGTGGAATTGGTTTAATATTTACTAGATTTCTCATAGACTTAATCATGTTTCTTCTATCGTGGAATTAAACTAATCATTGAATTTCAATTTCATATAAGTTTATTGATGGATTTGTTGTGAATTTGGTTTAATTTGTATTAGGTTTTCATAGGATTAATCACGTTCTTCCTATTGATTAATCGAAATACTTATTGAATTTTCATTACTTGGATATTATTGGTGTGATTATTTACAATTTTATGCTATATGTATAGGGTTGATTTGTAATCTAATTCCAATAATTGCTTGCAAAAATTGTGAAAGGAAATTAGGATCTACAAGTACAATTGTGAATTACATTGATCTTAAACATCAAATCATCCGGTTAAAGTACCGGGATGAAAGCCTTTAATTGAATTAATAAATTGGATAATTGACACTGAACGATCCAAACCAGGTGAGGGAATTCCGAGCTTCACTATCTTTCACTATTGAATTTTATCTTAAAATTTTGATATTGATCTAATCAACATTGACATCTTTAAACAATTTTGGGTGAACGAGCACCTTTTTAGAGACTCCTTAATTTAATTTCCATCTCCCTGTGGATACGACACCCCAAAGCTACACTACAACACCGCGTAACACTTTGGGCGTAATCAAATTTTGGCGTCGTTGCCGGGGAGACGGTACAACAAATTGAAGGATCTTCTATCAAAAGGGTGACTTCGTCCCTTTTTCAATTTCATTCTTAGTTAGTTTATTTATTTTCGTTATTATCTCTTGTTTCTCACATTATCTCCTTTCAATTGCGTTTTATGAGCAGGTATCGAGACGAGCTAGGAAGATTCGTGGAAGCGCCTCTCATAGAGTTTAAACATTTCTTTAACCCTGTCTTTGACACTGCATCTGCTAACACTAACACGAACACCACATCACACAACACAATGTCTGATAGTGAGCATGATGCACCTTATCGAACCTTGCATGATTACTTACACCCTACACGCACATCTACACCATCATGTATCATGTTTCCACCTAATATGCCACGGGAAGACTTTAAACCAGGAATGATCCAACTTCTTCCCAATTTTCATGGACTTGAGAATGAGAACCCGTATGTGCATGTTAGGGAGTTTGAAGAGGTAGTAGCGACCTTTCACAATCAACATGGTACAATGGATGCAATTAGGCTTAAATTCTTCCCATTTTCTCTAAATGAAAGGGCGAAGAGCTGGTTATATTCATTGAGACCACGTTCAATTGGAACTTGGGCTGAAATGACTCAGGCATTCTTTGGTAAATACTTTTCACATCATAAGACTAGTGCCTTGAAAAAGCAAATCAATTCCTTTGCCGAAAAAAATAGTGAAACCATATACCAAGCGTGGGAAAGATACAAAGAGTTGCAAGCCCTTTGTCCCCACCATGGTTATGAGAGCTGGCGCATTGTGAGCTATTTCTTTGAAGGGTTGACACCTAGGGAGGGCCAGTTTGTAGAGATGATGTGTAATGGTGAGTTCCTATAGAAAGATCCAGATAAGGCCATAGGATATTTAGATGACTTAGCTGAAAAAGCCCATACCTGGACTGGACCTAGTGCTACTGAGAGTACTAATAGATCACGACCCACAAATAACCCCCCTAGCATAGGTATTTATCATCTTAGGGAGGAGGATAGCCTTAGGGCAAAGGTAGAAGCCCTAACTAAAGAACTTGAAGCCTTACGTGCTAGAGACTCGAAATCTGTACATAGTGCATCCCGTGTTGAGTCTAGTGGAAATTGTTTTGTGTGTGGAGGAAGCGAACTCCCAGCGCAAGAGTGTGCCACTTACACTGAGATGAGGGGAGTGTATGAGGAACACTGTAATGCTTTAGGCATGTACCAAAAGCCATACGCCCCCTTTTTTGAAACCTACAATAAAGGGTGGCGAAATCATCCCAATTTCAGCTGGAAGTCTGACAACCAGCAACTTACCCAGCCACCTAGGACTTTCAATACTCCTTCATATCAACCTACAACCTCTAGGAACTCTTTGGAAGACACCTTACATGCTTTTATAGAGGCTCAGGGTAAAACCAATCAAAAGTTTGAAATCATGATCAATTAGGTTGTTGAGGATAACAATGAAATGAAAAGCCACATGTCCGAATTGACCAATGCCCTAACTGTAGGGGAGCGTGAGAAATTCCCAGCTCAATCCCAACCAAACCCTAAGGGACAACACATGGCTCAGACCTCAGGTTCAGAAGGGAATAACTTTAAGGAAGTCAATGCCATCACCACTAGATCTGGCAAGGTTATAGAACCAATCATAAAGTCTAGGGAGTCGAGGGAAAAGGAAAAAGATTCTAGAAATTCTGAGAAGAGTACCCCTAGTGAGGAGGTAGTAGAAATTCCTACTAAAGTACCTTTCCCTCAAGCCCTCAAGCCCATCTCAAAATCAACCGGTCAACAAAATGAAATCCTAGAACACCTTAGGCAAGTAAAAATCAATCTACCCCTCTTGCATGTGATTTCACAAATTCCCACATATGCTAAAGTCCTTAAGGACTTATGTACTGTAAAGAGGAAACATCATATTAAGAAAACAGCTTTCTTAACTGAACAAGTTAGCGCTGTAATTGAACAAAGGACCCCACCTAAGTACAAAGATCCCGAATGTCCCACCATTTCTTGCATTATTGGGAGCCATGAGTTTGCACAAGCCCTTCTGGACTTAGGAGCTAATGTCAACCTTATGCTTTATGCTATCTACTCATTGTTAGGATTAGGTGAGATAAAACCTACATCTGTAGTCTTACAATTGGCTGATCGGTCCACAGTTAGGCCTAGAGGAATGGTAGAGGATGTGTTAGTTCAAGTTGATAAGTTCTACTACCCCGTCGATTTATTGATACTAGACTTGAAGGTTGATGTGAAGGTTGATTCCAAAATTCCTATAATTCTTAGAAGACCTTTTCTTGCCACTACTAATGCTCTTATCAATTGCAGGAATGGTCTAATGAAGTTGTCCTTTGGAAATATGACTTTAGAAGTCAATATTTTTCACATTGCTAAGCAGCCACAAGAGGATGATGAGTGTCATCAAACATTTATGATTGATGCACTCGCTCAAGAGGAGGCACCTGCAACTACAGATTTTGATCCCTTGAATTCATTCCTCTTAAATTCTAAAATTTCATCTAACTTTGATGATGAAGAGTATACTGATATTTGTGCTATTTTTGCTAAAATGCAGGATTATGGAGCATCACCATGGCAACCTAAGTTTGAAGAGTTACCAGAAAGGAGTGGAGAACAACAACCATCAAGTATTGTGAGCCCCAAACCTGAATTGAAACCGCTGCCTCAAAGGCTGAAACATGAATTTCTTGGACCAGGTGATACCTTTCCTGTTATTATATCTTCATAATTGAATGCATCACAGTGTAAGCAACTTTTACATATTCTGAATGAACACAAATCTGCATTGGGATGGACTATAGCTGATATCAAGGGTATCAACCCTTAATTTGCTCACATAGGATTCATCTAGAGGAGGGAACTAGTCCTAAAAGAGACCCACAACGTAGGCTAAACCCCACAATGAAAGAGGTAGTGAAAAATGAAGTACTAAAATTGCTAGATGCAGGTATCATTTATCCTATCGCAGGTATCATTTATCCTATCGCCGATAATAAATGGGTTAGTCCTACACAGGTAGTCCTTAAGAAGTCAGGAGTTACAGTGGTGAAAAACGAACTGGGTGAAATGGTTCCCACAAAAACAGTGACTGGATGGCGCATGTGCATAGACTATAGGAATTGAATGCTACCACTCACAAGGACCACTTTCCCCTTCCTTTTTTAGACCAAATTCTTGAGCGTGTGGCAGGCCATCCCTTTTACTGTTTTCTGGATGGGTATTCTAGTTACTATCAAATTGAAATTGTTTTAGAAGACCATGATAAAACCACATTTACTTGTCCTTTTAGCACTTTTGCATTTCATAGGATGCCATTTGGACTTTGTAACGCTCCTGCCACGTTTCAAAGATGCATGACCAGCATGTTTAGTGACATGGTAGAGAATTGCATGGAAGTGTTTATGGATGATCTAACTGTCTTTGGAACTTCATTTGATGCATGCTTGTTAAATTTGAAACGAGTTCTAACTCGATGTGAGGAAAAGTGATTAGTGTTGAATTGGGAGAAATGTATAGGGTTGATATGTAATCTAATTCCAATAATTGCTTGCAAAAATTGTGAAAGGAAATTAGGATCTACAAGTACAATTGTGAATTACATTGATCTTAAACATCAAATCATCCGGTTAAAGTGCCGGGATGAAAGCCTTTAATTGAGTTAATAAATTGGATAATTGACATTGAACTATCCAAACCGGGTGAGGGAATTCCGAGCTTCACTATCTTACACTATTGAATTTTATCTTAAAATTTTGATATTGATCTAATCAACATTGATATCTTTAGACAATTTTTGGGTGAACGAGCACCTATTTAGAGACTCCTTAATTTAATTTCCATCTCCCTGTGGATACGACACCCCAAAACTACACTACAACACCACGTAACACTTTGGGCGTAATCATTCTTCAACATTTATCTCCCCTTGTCTGGTTTCTCTCTTGCTTGTTTTTTTTAAAAAGATCACCCATTTAACCAATGAAGGCTGCTGGTACGCCTATGATTTTTCTCCATCATTTTGCAACATTGAAACACAGGATCTTTTACCTGATTTTGTCCAAGAGTCCTTGAGCCATTCTCAGGCTGTCACTACAAGGTTCCAATGGCTATTTGCACCACTTGAAACACAATACCTTTAAACTGGTTTTATCCAAGAGTACTTGAGCCATTTTTAAGAGAACTGTCACTACAAGGTTCCAAGAGGATGCTGCTAATAAAAAATGAGACTCCTTCCACTTAAGACAGAGCTCGAAAAAATTGGTCACTTGATGTGAACCCGACCAAGAACAGGCTTGGGAACCCACGAACAAGAAGAACAAACCCAAGAAAGCTAGAAATCACGCCGAGCAAAGCTTCAACCCGACCCTTCGTTCGACCCGTACCAAGAACCCAGATTCCACGCCAGGAATCTGACCCGTTGATTACCCGGAACTAGAACCGTGTAGTGGGAACACCACAAAAGGACTGCAATCTCCTTTTGATGAGTTCAAAATTAAGTCTTTAAACTACCAAGAAATTGGAGGAGAAAAACTCACAAATTTATATAAATCTCAATAATGTCAAAAGGTGCTTAACAATGAAAAAGAACTCCTATTTATACTAAACATGATAAAACCCTAAAAGCCACGAATTTAGGGTCCAAAATATGCAAAATATGGAAATAAAAAATAGAGTTTTAACCAAATAAGGAAACTTGCGAAAATTAACGATTTTGCCTCGGAAAAGTACTATACGGTGCATAGTGCATTTTCATGCGGCCGCATAGTTCATTTGGTTGAACTCCAGCCGCTCTCTGACCATTGCATGCGGCTACATGCGTCCTCCAACTATGCGGCCGCATAGTTGGCTGTTTGGCCCCCTTTTTCCTCCTTGCTCGTTTGGCTCGTTTTCAATGCCTTCCGTCGCTTTGTGGCTTCTACCCCCAACATGAAAGCTGGTCCTTGATGTGTTGACTCCAACATGTTGTGCTCCGCTTCTCGAACAAGTGCTTGTATGCCTTTTATTGATGATTAGAAGACTCGATCCCAGCTTAGCTCTCTTTCCAATGTTCGCCCAATTCTCATGGATTCGTTGCGCATCCCGGATCACATCATCACTTTTCCTCACTCTGAAAGTGCCGAAATACGGGTTGTTAGCTACTTGTTAACTTGGCTTGATTCTTTGATCTTCCCAGACCTTGATCTCTAACAACAGAGCTTTAAAGAGCTCGAACAAAGCTAACCATTACAGGGCCCGATCCCAAGGATTTTTCCTTTGCTGCTTGTCATTGTAGCAACTCTCCTGGAGAATGCATAAAAAGATTTAAAAAAACACAAACTAAGTGGATTTTTGAAATCAGTTTTTGTTCACAGAGTTTGGCAGCGTTTTGAAGCATTTTTCTTTTGGCCTTAAGATCATTTAAAGCTCTAATACTAATTGATAAAATGTGGAAGAGTCGAATGGTCTTCCACTTGTTCGAAAGTTTGAGTGCATTGGTGTGAAGAAGTGTTAGTTCATCCTTTCTACAGGATGACCATCTTCAGAGTGAAGAACAAGGTAGATCGAGGGGAGTTGGAGCTCGGCGTTTGCTCAACAAAATGGAGTTAAACAACTCAATAAAAGTGTGGTTCCATAAAGGGAAGAAAGGCAGTAAACAAAAACATTAAAACATAAATAATAAACATAAAAATATACAAACATAAACTCACTCTGCTGGTATTTTCGACCAACAGAGGAGTGGAGGGAAAACCTCCTAAAGACTACATCTTGAAGGTTCTTTGAATATATTTTTTGTATTGATTTTCTTGTTTACATCGAGCTCCACAAATGTGAACATATATATAGAAAGATATGGCAGTCATCCTACTACCTAATCTACATGCTACTCCCCTTAATTTATGGACTAATTGCCCAATATTTGAATTTTTTCATCACATGTCTTAGTTGGTTTCTAACTAAACTAGACTTACTATATTGAAACTACAAATTACAACTTAATTTGTTTGATATCAAAGTGTCAATACCCAACAGCAACGTTGTTATCAGGAGTACGTCCCTCTTGACTTGCTCTCATGACTTAAACGCACTTGTACAAATAGACAACCATGGGCTTCCTAGTTTAGAGACTATTAGGTTTTCTTGTTTCTTTTTTCATATTTGTATAGGAGATAGTACCTCCTCATTACTGCTTTCAGCTTTTATTCATTTGACTAGAGGATAGGTATGTGTCCTCTATGTTGTACTCATTTATTTATATTTATATTATGGTAAGAGAATCTTAGGGTCCGTTTGATAGAACGATGAAAAATAGATGACAAATAAAATGTTTGGCAGGGAAGTGATTTGCCTGGAATTTGTTTGAGAGGTAAAAGTGTTTGATTGGTATAATTTTTCATCTAGCAAATTTTTCGTTTGACTTTATTTTTTACGCAAATTGTCAATTAAATGGATAATCTTTTTTACCATTGACTTTGGAATATGTTCCAATTGCTAATAAAAAAATTCGGTCAAAAGCTGAAAAATATTTTTCCACCAATTTTGGTGGAAAAATATTTTCCAGCTTTTGTGCATCAACAACTTGTACCCAGAAAAATTTGGAAAAAATTTGCCCTAGAAAATTTGTGCAATCAAACAAGTGAATAGTAAAAAGACGGAAAAAAATTTCCTAGTTCCATGGCAAATTTGTGCAATCAAACAGGGCCTTAGGATATGTCTGATAAGCCTTTTTTTCCCCCAAAAACTAGGAATTTAGATTTCATTTCCAACTTTTTGGTATTTGATGGCACAAATTTTCCATGAAAATGATTTTCCTATTTTTGCTCACACGTGCATTTTCTTGGTTTTTGAAGAAAATGCTTTCCCACCGAAGTGGTGGGAAAACAAATTCCAGTTTTTTTTTTTTTTTTTGGGAACAAATTCTAGATTCAATGCTAAAAAAATTATCACTTTTATTGATAATTTTCATGCAAAACAAAGTCAAACGAACAACCAAAAAATTAAATTTTTTTTTTAAACATTTTGGCAATCCAAACAAATTTTATACCCAATTGTAAAATAAAAAAAATAAAAAATAAAAAAAATTATCCCAAAAACAAACTATTTGCATGAAAAATAAAGTCAAATGGATTAGGTGAAAAATTATATCAATCAAACATCTTCGATTATAATTCCCAGTAAAACAAATTCTAGACAATTTAATTTTCTGTAATTCATTTTTTTTTTCCACCCAAATTCAACATTTCCATCAAACGGACCCTTAATCTCTTCTATCATGTCTTGGTGAAGCCTAAAAACACATGAGAGTTGTGATGCTGCTTTATTAAAAAAAAAAAAAAAATCCAAATCTCCAAACTCCTTTAGTTTGTTAGAGCTAATTTTACTTTCTAGTCTATTGGTTGATCTTTACTTGGTCAAAAATACCATCATTCTGTACCATCTACCGTGGAAGAAACAAACATGAGGTTTAAAAATTCTAATCGTGCTTAATTTCGAATTTAATTAACTAGCTCAAGAATCCTAAAAAGTCAACCAATATTTTCTTCATTTAACTTGACTGGTTAGATTATTACACTTAAATCAACCATTTCCCATGCATAAAATTCAAATTCAAACTAATAATGAAAAAAATCCTATAAGTCCTCATTTGACTTCGACTTCGACTTCAATCAATTAATTTTTTTAATTTGACTAAATAGTTTTTACTTTGACTAGTACAAAATGGGATGTGACGATGTGCCTACATACCTTGAGGGGAACAAACTACACTCATCCTAAAAGTTCATATCTATTGATCAGATGGATCAAGAACATGAACATGAACATGAACACGAGATCTAGGAATAGATTCAAGAGATTGTTTATCTTGTCCTAATCTTCCAACTTGTGACATATCTGCTTGTAAAGTCATTGTCCAAACATAAATTTGACTTGCATTGAGAACTCATTAGGTATTGAATACATGAGTAATTGATGACGTGCAAGTAGAAAAATATTAATGTTATTCCTTAAGTCCAATTGTTGAGACGACATAACGACTTTACAATTTATAAATAACTTAATATAAATTATCCCTAGTCATTAGTAACTACGAGACACGGATATTGTAACTAGGGAAACACCAACATGTATTGTATTGCTTTTTATGAATAGAGTAGTTGATCTCACAAGCTAAAATGTGAAGACATTTAAATTGATATGTGGATGAGCTGTTAGAGAATAGTTTATTGGATGACCTACAACAGGGATTTTTGCATGGATAATTATTTTAGTGTCAGTAGAAATCTCTAAGTGTTAGGACTATGATTTGGTTCTTTGACTTAAAGTCATCATATATTCTTATACGACGACCGTCACACTTCATTGACGTTGGATGTTACTTTGTATAAGCTAATTAGAACAATGTCATACAAGTGTGTCGAGAATCATATAAAAATTGATAATGACCAACACAAGATTTATCACTCTTAGATAGTGAAAGATTGACCAACATTTCATCTACCAAAATTGATAGATGAATCCCTCGACAGTGGTGGAATAATGTGTTGAAAGGGGTTTCAACTACATCTTATAGCAACATGTCATAACACGACATTTTCTATCATATGGATTGCCTTGACATATTGCAGGATGTTAATTTTGGATGACAATATGAGTTAATTAATTTAGGTAAATTAATGATAAATTAAATTGAGAATTTAGATTTATCTTATTCTTATGAGATCAAGATAATAATATTATGACATTTTTCAATGTGAATGAGAACCTAATAAGTCAAATACAAAAGATGAGAATTGGGAATTTGGAGTTGGACCGAATCCAAGTTAGAGGTTTTAAGTATTAGTCCGATGCCCAATTGTTTGGTGGACTTAATAATTACTACTAGACCTTTTGTATTGGGCTAAGTTTAATTGGAAAATTTCATAAGTAAGATGATATGTATTGTCTATTTCAATAATAAGACAATACGTTTCAACTTTCAAAATTCAGATTTTTATTAAAATTTATTTATTTATGATTTAATTAATTAATTATATATTTAATTAATTAAATATATAAAAGTCACAGATATATACAATTTAGTCACAAATTTATTTATTTGTCACATATTGTCAAATTAATTAGTCACAAATTATTTCGATGTCACAAATCAAATATTTTATAGGTCACAGTTTATTTCTGAGGTCACAAATCAGAATTTTCGTAAGTCACAAATTATTTGACAGCCACGATTCAAAAATTTTATAAGTCACATTTGTTCATCGTTCACAAATCACAATTATTATAAGTCACAACTTATTATACAGTCCCAAATTATCAGATTATTGATCACAGATTAACAATTTCTTATGTCACATATTATTTCTTAGTCACAAATTAACTTTATCATTGGTCACATATTGTTTATTGGTCACAAATTAACTAATTTAGTTATCACAGTCAACCAAATAATCTGTGACCACCACCAACACTTGCGACCATCGTCTCCACAACACCACACCACCATGACCAACCAAAAAATTCTCAAACCTACAATCACCGTCGCCGCTGCCACCACTAAGACCACCACTAACACCCTCACCTCCACAATCCACAATCGCCGCCGCCACCGCCACCTGCTTTACCACACAAAAACCACCACCAGAACGCCACCACCAAAAATTTTGTAGCCACAACTCCACCGCCGCACCACAACCTACAAATTTATCACCATCACCACAACCACTCAGATTCGCCACCACACCACAACCACCATCTCCACTAAAAAATCCCCAAACCGTAGCCACCACCAGGACCTCTACGGCCAAATATTATCACAACCACCACTCCACCACTGCAACACAATCCACAGATCCACCACCATCACCACAACCATGCAAATCTGCCACCATCACGCAACCATTACAGTAGCTAGAGTTGTTCCCATCTTCACCACCACATTACCACTGCCAACATCGCCACCACATCACCACCATAGCCATTACCACTGCTACCACAAACAAAACGCATCCCAAAACCACAATAATAGTCAGACTCGTTCCCACCTAGACGAGTGTGTTTTACTCACAAGTTTTATTCTACTTTTGATTTAATTATAAGCTAGATTCTACAAGAAGGGAACGTTTTTTATATGTTCATTAGCATTGCCTTGTAGATGGTGAAAAGGGGATGAAGGGATGATAAAACGAGCCTATTAGCGTGGAATGAGAAGAAATAAAGGACAAAAGGGCAAAAGGGTCAAAGCATCTCTTAGAGAAGACGAACAGTGTTGTGGCGCCACAACGCTAAGAACTCAAGAGGTGGCACTGCGGTGCCACCACCCGAATGCATGGCACTGCAGCACCATGATCACAACGCCATGTCAAATTATATGCGGCGCCACCTTGTTACATAATTGGCCGAAAATTTTATTTCTTTAGAGGCCCATAAAACCCCTATTTTGAGGAAAAACGAGGAAGGAAGTATAAATAGAGATCTATGAGACTTGGCAAAAGGTTACACTTGGAGAGGCATAATACACTTTGAAAAGACACAACAGGCTTGGAGAGAGTTTTTGAAAAGGAGAAAATGGCTCAAGACACAAGGAAATGAATTGATTTCAAGACGATTGACAACATTTTTGGAGAAGAATTCAAGCGGCTAAACGAGTTTTTCTTATTCTTTTATTCTTTTCCATGTTCATTAGTTTTAATTTCATCATGTCAATCCTTACAATTATGAACTAACTTTCTAGATCTAGGGTTAATGCAACCTATTTGAAACATGTTTTGATACTTATATGTTATTTCCATTCGAACTTTCCATGAATTTATTTATATTGATTTGTGCATAATGCTTTCAATTACCTGATCAATAATTGAATGATTTGATGTTTTAAATTTCAGCACTCAAGAGAGGGAAATTTAGGCGTGATCTTATAATTCAACATAACTTAGAATTTGTAAATTTCGAGAGAAAGTAAAAACCTTTGAGGTGCATTCAAATTAAGAACCACGTGTATTGATAATTTCTATACATTTAATTCGGAATAGAGATATTGAAATTGAATCATAGAGATAAATTCTATTCGGCACTTGAGAGAGGGAATAGAATTAACTTAGGATTCTTGCCTATAAATCTAGGAAAATATGATGGAAATAAAGATATAGGTTGATAAACACGTTGATTGTATGGTGAAATCATTCCATAGAATTTTATTGCTTCATTTATTTCATCTACATTAAATTAGTATAAATTGATCAATACAAACTTTGATTGTCTAAATAAAGTGAAAACTAAAACATTACAGTAATCAATAGGATTCGAATTTCAATCCCTATAGGTTCGACACTTTTCTTTTCACTACTATATTACAAAACTTGACACCGTGCACTTGCGGTATAATCACGTTACATAAATCGCGTGACAAGTTTTTGGTGCCATTGCCGGGGATTAATTTATTTGAACTATATTTATATTGCTACCAATTAGTTTTTACTTTAATTTAGAATTTTTATTTTTAGTTATATTCATTCCACTTTGTCTCTAATAGTTCTGTAGTCTTGATTTCAACTGTTTATATGAAGGGAGAGAAATAGAAACCTACTACCTGCAAATCCTGAAACACACATTTCAGTATCGAAGGAAGATACAGAGAAACAAACGTGAGACAATAGCTGAATAAAATGCAATAGCAGCAAATGAAAATCATCAATAAAGAACTATTCGGGACTATGTTAGGCCCATTGTCAGTGATAATTATTCCGGCATCGCACGCCCGCCAAGCTGTAAACAACTTCAAACTGAAGCTAGGACTGATACACATGGTACAACAAAATCAGTTTGGGGAGCTGTAATAGAATATCCAAATGCTCATTTAGGATCTTTCTTAGAAATTTGTGATATGGTGAAGGTGAATGGAGTCACCGATGATGCAATTAAGCTTCACCTATTCTCTTTGTCCTTAAGGGATAAGTCAAAACCTTGTTTCCAGTCACTACCGTACAGGTCAATTACAACTTGGGATGACTTAGCTCAGAAGTTCATCACCAAATACTTTCCTCCATCCAAATTAGCTCAACTTCGAAGTGAGATTGGCAAATTCAGACAATCTGACTTCGAACCATTTTATGAAGCTTGGGAATGATTCAAAGACTTGCTTAGAAGATGTCGTCAACATGGCTTTCAGAGTTGGATGCAGATTGAGATCTTCTACAACAGGCTAAATGGACAGACAATACCATAGTAGATGCAGCTGTAGGAGGCACTCTAATGGCTAAAACAACAGATGATGCATACTCCTTGTTGGACGACATAGCTGTAAATAGTTACCAATGGCCGAGTGAGAGATCAATCATTAAGAAAGTGGTAGGACTTCATGAAGTAGACCCCATCACAGCATTAGCAGCTCAGGTCTCATCATTTACTAATCAGATAGCTGTATTTACCACTCAAGGAAATCAACAGAAATCAGATTCCGTTATGGCTGCTTCCTCGTTACATCAAGAGACAGAGATAGGGAATGAGCAAGCTCAATATGACAACAGTAGGAACTACAATCAGAGGAGAAACTACTCTTCAAATCATTATGACCTAGGGCTAATGAATTAAGAGAATTTATCATATAGCAATAACAGAAATACACTCTAACCTCCACCTGGGTTCAGCACTCAAAATTCTGAAAGAAAGTCATCCTTAGAGGACATCCTTGAAAATTTCATTTTAGAGACAAGATCACGATTCAACAAAGATGAGACATGCTTGGATAACATCGAAACACATGTGTTAAACATGGGAGCCACAATGAAAAATCTAGAGGTTCAGATGAGGCAGTTGGCGACATCAATGAAGTCTCAACAACATGGAAAGTTCCCAAGTGATACAGAGATCAACCCAAAGGAGCACTGCAAGGCCATTACACTGAGGAGTGGTAAACAGATTGGAGAAAGTATGCCCGAAGAAGCAACAAGTCATGCACCTGATAAAGAGGCAGATCAAGTAGTAGCAGAACAAGAGACTGAGGAAGCTCAAAGGGCTCACAAGCCTCACTCCATATCATTCTCTGATAACCCACCAATCATTAAACCAGCACTTCCTTTTCCACAATGACGCAAACCTCGTAGTAACAGTGACTACGAAACCCACAATTAGATTGATGTAGAACCCAATAACGCCAAGAAAATTCGATTTTGGACTTCAACCCAACGAAGTGAACCAAAAAACCAAAGATAACAAAATGCGCTGAACTCCTTGATTACACAATGAAAAATGCTCGTACCGATGTTTGAACACACAAGAATTGATCTTGAAAGTTCGATTTGTTGTTTAATGAAGAACAAAGTAAAAAAGCAAATAGCCTTTCAATTTAATTCAATTGTCAAAAGTCCTAAAAATAACAAAAATATTAAGTATTTATACTAGAACCATAAACCTAGTAAAACGTGCATAAAGCAACAAATAATGTCAAAATATGTAATGAATTAGAATTCTAGTAAAAAAAGAAAACAAATCGCGTAAAATATGTCGCTACTGGACGACTTGTGGGACATCCGGTAGATCTCGTCCGGTAGAGCGGCTCGCGTCCGGATTGGCAGAGAATTCAAGTCTTGGGCTACCGGACGTCCTGTTGGTGCTTCCGGTTGGTCGTTGCTCGTCCGATTGGCTAGGGTTTTCTTTGTCAAGCTTTATCACGTTGATCCAAGTCTTTTCGACCTTCGACCCCAACTTGAAACTTGCTCCATTTTGCGTCCCGAACATGGTTTCATCAATATTGGCTTTGACGAGCATCCTTAATGCCTCTTTGACTTGTTTTGCTCTCGATCGTGTCATTACTCCTTCTTCGATAATCAACGGGTCTCGATTTAAGCTTGCATTGGTGACTCCTGCATCCTGGATCATATCATCCCTTCCCTCTTCAAAAGGATTCGTCCTCGAATCTGTATCTGCATCAACCAGAGAAAGATCAGCAACATTAAATGTAACTAAAAAATTATACTGACCTTAGAGATCCACTTTGTATACATTGTCATTGATCCTCTTGATGACTTGGAACGGACTTTCACTACGTAGCTGCAACTTAGACTTCCTCTGTTCTAGAAAATGCTCCTTTCTGAGATGTGCCTAGATCCAATCTCCTGGTTCAAATACCACGCGTCTTCGCCCTTTGTTCGCTTTCTGTGCAACGAGTTTACCTTTCTTTTCAATTTGCATCTTGACTTTCTTATGCAGTGACTTGAGCAATTCTGTTTTCCTTTTACCATCCAAGCTTCCCTGTTTATTTACAGGCAACGATAACAAATCCAATGGTGTTAGTGGATTAAACCCATAAACAATTTCAAACGGTAAAAACGTAGTAGTAGAGTGTACAGCCCTATTATAAGCAAATTCAATAAAGGATAAACACTCCTCCCAACTCTTTAAGTTCTTATTTATCACCGTACGAAGTAATTGAGTCATGGTTCTATTGACCACCTTAGTTTATCTATCAGCTTGGGGTGACAAGTCGTAGAAAACAACAATTTAGTTCCTAACTTATTCCATAGAACACGCCAAAAATGACTCAAAAACTTCACATCCCGATCTGACATTATACTTTTAGAAAACCCATACAAACGTACTATTTCTCTAGAGAATAAATTTGCAATATTGGTGGCATCATCGATTTCGTGACATGGTATAAAGTGTGTCATTTTACTAAACATGTCTACCACAACAAATATGGAGTTCCGACCCTTTTTAGTCCTAGGTAAACCCAACACGAAATCCATTGAAATATCCACGCAAGGTTCACTAGGTACAGGTAAAGGAGTATACAGACCATGAGGTAAAACCTTAGACTTAGCCTTTTTACAAGTTATGCACTTCCCACAAATGTGTTCTACATCACCTCTCATTTTAGGCTAGTAAAAATGTTTCCCCAATATGTTTAAAGTCTTTTGTACCCCAAAATGACTCATTAGACTACCACTGTGTGCTTCCCTTACCAATAATTCACATATAGGACAATTAGGAAGACATAACTTATTTTCCCTAAACAGATAATCCTCATGCTTATAAAATTTATCAATAGCCCATTTATTTCATGTTTCATAAATATCAGAGAAATCAATATCACTCACATACATGCTTTTAATATGTTCAAAATAAATAACCGTACATGTAAGGAATTTAGAAGTATGTACCTTCGTGACAACGTATCTGCAACCACATTTTCCTTACCTTGTTTATACCTGATGACGTAGGAAAATGACTCTAGGAAATTCATCCACCTCGCATGTCTTTTGTTCAACTTACCTTGACCCTGTAAGTACTTCAACGACTCGTGATCGATGTGTATCACGAACTCCTTAGGTCACAAGTAGTGTTGTTAAGTTTCCAATGCTCAAACAAGCGCATACAACTCCTTGTCATATGTAGGATAGTTTAAGGCAGCTACACTCAACTTCTCACTGAAATAAGTTATGGGCCTACGGTCCTGCATCAACACTGCTCCAATACCTATTCTTGATACATCACACTCAATCTCGAAGCTTTTGTCAAAGTTAGGTAATGCCAAAACATGTGCTTTATACAATCTATCCTTAATAGTATTAAATGCATGTTCTTGTGCATCACCCCAATGAAAACCTTCGCTCTTCTTAACAATTTCAGTGAGTGGTGTAGTGATTGTGCTAAAATCTTTCACAAAAACGCCTATAAAAACTAGCCAATCTACGGAAACTCCTAACTTCAGTTATGCTTTTAGGTGTTGGCCAATCCATAATAGCCTTAATTTTCTCCTCATCCACTTCTACCCCATTAACACCAACCACAAATCCTAGAAAGACAAGTTTTTTCATGCAAAAAGTACATTTCTTGAAATTAGCATACAACTGTTATTTCCTAAGTATCACAAGCACACAATTCAAATGTTCCAAATGCTCAACTATGGTTGTGCTATAGATTGAGATATCATCAAAATAGACTACAACAAATTTTCCCATGAAAGCACGCAAAACATGATTCATCAAACGTATAAAAGTGCTTGGTGCATTAGTGAGGCCAAACGACATAACCAACCATTCATACAATCCATATTTAGTTTTAAACGTCGTTATCCATTCATCACCCTCCCGCATACGAATTTGATGGTACCCACTTTTAAGATCAATCTTACTAAAAATACAAGTATCATGCAATTCATCAAGCATATCATCTAATCTAGCTATAGGGTGACGATACTTTACCGTTATGTTGTTGATAGCCCTGTAGTCCACACATATCCTCCACGCCCATCTTTCTTCGGTACCAATAGGATAGGTAAAGCACATGGACTCATGCTCTCCTTCACATAGCCTTTGTTCATCAACTCTTCCACTTGCTTTTGAAGCTCATTTGTCTCCTCGGGATTGCTTCACTAAGCTGGTCGATTTGGAAGGGCAGCTCCTGGTATGAAGTTAATTTGGTGTTCGATGCCTCGAATTGGTGGCAATCCACTTGGCATGTCCTCCGAAAACACGTCTTCAAATTCCTGTAACAAAGACTCAATCAAACTAGAGAGGGGTGTGTTAGATTCCTCAAAGTTGATGAGTGATTCTTTGTATACCAACAACAACACTGTTCTTTTATCAATTATAACCTTTTGTAGCTCACTCCTACTAGCAAAGAAGTTCGCTTTTGGCTTTTCTCTCCTCTCAACTGGCTCTTTTTCTCTCCTCTCATGTAGCCTCTCTTTCTTCTCCCCACTCTAGGCCACCTCACCATTTTCTCTCTTACTCACTAGCTCACTGTTTTCTCTCCTTTTTTCGGACTTTCTTACTCTTTTCTCTTCAACATCTCTCAATTGAATTTGGTCGTCATAAACTTGTGCTGGTGTTAATGGCGCAAGAGTAATAGACCTTCCCTCTTTGACAAAGCTATACCTATTTCTATACCCATCATGGTTAACCTTTTTATCATACTACCATGGTCTTCCCAAAAAAATATGACCCGCTTGCATAGGTACCCCATCGTATACAACCTTGTCACTATAACCCCCGATCGAGAAAGAAATCATCACTTGTTTATTCACCCTAACTTCCCCACGATCATTTAACCATTGTAATTTATAAGGCCTATGGTGTTTAATTAGTACCAATCCCAATTTCTCAACTAAGGTTGTGCTAGCTACATTTGTACAGCTACCTCCATCAATGATCATACTACATACCTTATCATAGATGTGGCATCGTGTATGGAATATGTTCTCCCTCTACTGCTCCGTATCTCTGCTTTGACTTGAGTGTTAAGAGCTCTCATTGTGACCATTAACTTCGCAACAGGAGCAAATTTCATTGTGTCCCCATAATCACTAACATTTTCCAATGGTGGCATGTCTTCAAATTCATCCTCACCGTCAGTCTCCAATTCTCCATCGCGTAGAATCATTATCCTTTTGTTTAAACATTGAGAAGAGATGTGTCATTTCCCCAAACACCTAAAACACTGGATATCCCGATTTTTGGTTGGCTGTGACTCTGCCTTTGGTGCTATCCTGTTAGTATTTTCAATTCTCCCTTTCGACTCAGCTCCATCCCCTTTGTTATCCTACCTCGATTTCCAGTTTGAGTTAGAACCCGAATTACTGAAGGATTGCCTAGTTGTTCCCTTCCTCTTCAACTGCTTCTCAATTTTAATGGCCACATGCAACATATCCTCCAACTGCAAGTGCATAGTGTCGAAGTTTTATAATAAAGTAATGAGAAGAGTATCATCCTCAGGGATTGGGTTCTTACTTTTGACAAGTACCAAAATTATGCTAATCTCAATTTTATTTAGAAAACTCACTAAGATTTTTGTAGTTGTAAATTGAAATAAAATCAACTCTAAGAAAATTGTTTAAAGAAAGAGAAAGATTATGGTTGAAGATTTATGGAGATAGAAACTTCTAGGAAAATCGATTTCACCTAGTTCTTCACTATGCCTTTTTCATCTAGCTAATTGAATTCAATTCTCTTTATTTGTTAACAAATCGTCAATTCATTCAAAGCCTCTTTCGACGGTCAATTAAATGTTATTCTTGTTTATCAAATCACATAAGTGTATGCAAAGTTAATAAAACAAGAAATCAAATAGATCAATGATTTTAACGCCACATAGGTTCATATAAGTCTTTCGATCTCTATATTTACCTATGCCGAATTATCCAAGATCTACCCTATAATTCCCTTTTTCGACAGCAAATTACAAGATTGAAATCATCTAATTAATGGCCAGTTAATTAAAAACATTAAACTCAGAATAATCCAAACAAACATAAACGAGAATCAAATCAATTTAGCATAGACAATCAAACATAGTTCAGATCCAGATTACATCGTCTTCCTAGAAGTAAAATAAAATTAGCTCATACTAAACATTGAAATCTAAATAAACGAATTCACCATGTTTTCTTGAGAAGAATAGAAGGAAAATCAAATTGAAAGTGCAGTAGCAGTCGCAGTCGCAGCCAAGAATTCCCAGCAACTCCTCTTTGTCTTCTTCTTCAAATCTAAAAAACTTGATTGGTGCAAAACTACAAGTGCACAGTGTCGAAGTTTTATAATAAAGTGATTAGAAGAGTATTGTTCTCAGGGATTGGGTTCTTACTTTTGACAAGTACCAAAATTATGCTAATCTCAATTTTATTTAGAAAACTCACTAAGATTTTTGTAGTTGTAAATTGAAATAAAATCAACTCTAAGAAAATTGTTTAAAGAAAGAGAAAGATTGTGGTTGAAGATTTATCGAGATAGAAACTTCAAGGAAAATCGACTTCACCTAGTTCTTCACTATGCGTTTTTCATCTAGCTAATTGAATTCAATTCTCTTTATTTGTTAACAAATCGTCAATTCATCTAAAGCATCTTTCGACAGTCAATTGAATATTATTCTTGTTTATCAAATCACATAAGAGTATGCAAAGTTAATAAAACAAGAAATCAAACCAACCAATGATTTTAACGCCACATAGGTTCATATAAGCCTTTCGATCTCTATATTTACCTATGCTGAATTGTCCAAGATCTACCCTATAATTCCTATTTCGACAGCAAATTACAAGATTGAAATCATCTAATTAATGGCCTGTTAATTAGAAGCATTAAATTCAGAATAATCCAGACAAACATAAACGAGAATCAAATCAATTTAGCATAGACAATCAAGCATAGTTCAAATCTAGATTACATCGTCTTCCTAGAAATAAAATAAAATTATCTCATACAAAACATTGAAATCAAAATAAACGAATTCACGATATTTTCTTGAGAAGAATAGAAGGAAAATCAAACTGAAAGTGCAAAAGCAGTCGCAGTCGGGGCCAAGAATTCCCAGCAACTCCTCTTTGTCTTTTTCTTCAAATCTCAATCTTCTTTTACAAAATTCGGTTGCCAAAGTTTACTACGTTCCTTTTGAATCCAGCAGCCAATAATACCCTTTGTTAGGTTTTCACAATGGTTTTTATATCCTTGGAGTGTTTGGACCGATTTGGACTCAATTGGGCCAAGAAAATATTTCGAAAACGTAAGTCTCGATTTTCGCGCACAAGTGGTGCCATGGCGCCCGTAGCGCCGCGTGTTTTGTTGGCTTATCTCGCATCTCATTTTTCCTGATTTTTTTGGACGCCGTGGAATCCAAGGTTCTGCCTTGATTTCCTTTGTTCCATTTTCAAGCCTTTTTACTAGCTCTTTCTCATTTTTCTTCACTAACATTCCATGCCTCTTTTTGTGATCCATCTTCAACTTCCATTCAAGCTTTAAAATGTGTCATATTCTCCCAAGTTGTCAAGGCTACAAAATAACACGAACACATACATCAAAACGTTCAAAAGTGCCCGAGAACAAACCGAAAACTATGGTTTAGAGGCATTTGTTCGATGAATAAATCATACTCATCATGAGCCTCCACCTACCAGTTCACAGACTGATGACATTACGGGTAAGATTGAGGCGTTGCAACTATAGGTCACAGAGATGTACAACTAGTTGGAATCAAAGAATCAAGAGAGGTCCACAGGTTTCAGAATCAAATTGAACACATGCGGTCCTCTATGACTGATCAGTGTCACCAGCTGTAGAACTCCATGTATACATAATTTCAATATCAAAATGAGTTCTTCTCGATGTTGGCATCTGCATATCCCAACATGTCTTTTCCTCCGCCGCTATACTTTCAATATCATCCGTCCAACTAGGATCCATCTCAACAGGGCGATGGCGACGACACCCGATGATGTACTCAGGGAAGTCTTACCCCTTCTTCGTATTTATTTTTTTACATTGAAGACAATGTTTACCTTAAGTTTTGGGGGGTAAACAACATTTGGGTTCATTTCTATTGCCTTTATTAGTTGTGTTTAGGTGTTTGTGTGACGTTAGTTATGTTTGTGTGCTTGTGTGATGAGACTTAACATCGTGTGTTTGTTTTTCAAAAAAAAAAAATTTGTATGCTTGTGTGAGTTAGATAGTTTTGTCGGCATTGATGAACATGATTGAGGACCATGTGTTAGTTTATGAATTGTGGATAAATTGTGTACTCGAGTGAGATTTCTGCTTATTCATGTGGAACAAAAAATATCCATGTAGGTGATTAGAGTGTGATGTTGTACATGAATAGGTTGATTCACATTTATAAGTTGAATTAGAGATCCTAAATGTCAAAACTCAACAACCATTAAACACCATATCCTTAAACCAAATTTTAGATGTTTGGAAGGTTGAACTGTTGTCGGGAAACTTGGAGATAAATGTGGATTCCATGCATACTAAACTTTGTGTGGATTATCTGAGACCAATAGGATGAAATTAGGTGAGAACCTTAAGTTAGGGGTCAAGTATTCGATAAGGGACATTGCACTAATCATTGCGTTAAAAGGGAAAAACTGTCTTGTTGTGAAGCTACCATAAAAAGATCCCAATGAGGACAACGTTTTTTTCGTAGCCTTTATGACTTGAGTGATTAAGCCTGCAAGAGTTTAAAATCCGATGCCCTAAAGTTGTCTGATTTGGGAGTCATCAGCCTAAAACTCGCTACAGGGGTTATTTAGAAAACTTAATGGAGAGACGTCTGTACAAAAACAAAAAAAAATGCTTATATATGAAAAATCAGGTATATGAAACAGAAGACGCACCAAATGTCTTGATTAAGCCTCAAACACTTGTTTTAGAGAATTGAGCCTTTGATAATGGGTTAGTAACCTGATTGAATCTTAGGGGTTGAAGCGGTCGAAAATAAGGAGAATCCTCGTTTGTTGATATGTTGAACAACAATTAGTAAACTCCTACCAAACAATGTGAGAAGTTAGTGTTACAAATCAAATGTATAATACACCTCGGGTAGTGAAAAAAAAAGTTTGGGGTGTGTGAATCTCACGAGCGAAGTAAGGATATACTTGAGTTTTAAGGTCGAGAATTGAATCAACTTGTTACTGTACAGCGTTACATTTAATTATTGTCACACACACACACCCATTTTGCATTGATTAGGTGGAATTTTAACTCTTCCATTACAATTTGAAGCCACTGATGAATATGATATAATGTTCTCAACGCTGAGCCAATGGCAAACTATCTAACTGAATATTTGTTTATGTCTCTAGTTATTTTCTTTTTGTTTGCTCGAGGCTAGCAAATTGATAAGTTTGGGGGTATTTGACGAGTGTGTTTTACTCACGAGTTTAATTCTATTTTTGACTTAATTATAAGCTAGATTCTATGAGAAGTGAACGCTTTTTGTATGTTTATTAGTATTGTCTGGTAGATGATGAAAAAAAGATGAAGGGATGATAAAGGGAGGCTATTGGCATGGAATGAGAAGAAATAAAGGACAAAATGGCAAAAGGGTCAAAGCATCTCTTGGAGAAGATGAACGACGACACGGCACCGAGAACTCAGGAGGTGGCGCTGTGGCGCCATGGCACCATGATCACGGCACTGTGGCGCCATGTCAAATTATACACGGCGCCGCCCTGTTGCGTAATTAGCTGAAATTTTTATTTCTTTAGAGGTCCATAAAAACCCTATTTTGAGGAAAAACGAGGGAGAAAGTATAAATAGAAATCTTTGAGACTTGGCAAAAGGTTACACACTTGGAGAGGCATAAGACACTTTGAGAAGACACGAGAGGCTTCGAGAGAGTTTTTGAAGAGGAGAAAACTGCTCAAGACACAAGGAAAGGAATTGATTTCAAAACGATTGACAATATTTTGGGAGAAGAATTGAAGCGGCTAAACCAGTTTTTCTTATTCTTTTATTCTTCTCCATGTTCATTAGTTTTAATTTCATCATATCAATCCTTACAATTATGAACAAACTTTCTAGATCTAGGGTTTAATGTAACTTATTGGAAACATGTTTTGATTCTTATATGTTATTTCCATTCGAACTTTCCATGAATTTATTTATACTGATTTGTGCGTAATGCTTTCAATTACCTTATCAATAATTGAATGATTTGATGTTTTAAAATTCGGCACTCGAGAGAAGAAAATTTAGGCGTGATCTTATAATTCAAAGTAACTTAGAGTTTGTAAATTTCGAAAGAAAGTACGAACCTTCAAGTTGCATTCAAATTAAGAACCACGTGCACTAATAATTTCTATACATTTAATTTGGAATAGAGCTATTGTAATTGAAGCATAGAGATAAATTCTATTCGGCGCTCAAGAGAGGGAATAGAATTAACTTAGGGTTTTTGCCTATAAATCTAGGAAAAATTGATGGAAATAAAGATACGGGTTGATAAACATGTTGATTGTATGGTGAAATCATTCCCTAGAATTTCATAATCTAATAAACTCTTCATAAATCGCATTCGTTAAATTGCTTCATTTATTTCATCTACATTAGATTAGTATAAATTGATCAATACAAAGTTTGATTGTCCAAATAAAGTGAAGCTAAAACATTACAGTAATCAATAGGATTCAAATTTCAATCTTTATGGGTTCAACACTTTTCTTTTCACTACTATATTACAAAACTTGACACCGTGCACTTGCGGCATAATCACATTACATAAAATGTGTGACACACCTCTTCCACCACATCACCACTGCAGCCGCCACCACCACCAACAAAATCACTCCACAAACTAGATCTAAAAAATGACATCATCTGAGGTAAAGAGCTGAGTGCACACAGTGACTGTAGCAGAGAGCCAACGAACCAAGGCTGTAGTAAAGACCTGCATCGATCTGTACAGAACCACCAGTTGGCGGTGGTGTCGTGGCATCGATCTGTGCAGAACCAACGGTGTCGATCTGTGCAGAGCCACCAGCGCCGGATCGATCTGTGCAGAGCCACCAACGTTGATTTGGAGGAATATCAGCATCGATCTGTACAAAACCACCGACGTCGATCTTGCAGAACCACCGATGTCGTCGGTGTCGT
The DNA here is from genome assembly GCA_019395295.1 of Osmanthus fragrans. Taxonomy (NCBI): domain Eukaryota; kingdom Viridiplantae; phylum Streptophyta; class Magnoliopsida; order Lamiales; family Oleaceae; genus Osmanthus; species Osmanthus fragrans. The sequence continues at coordinate 7,060,316 of CM033348.1, forward strand.
AGTGGTGGGCAGCGACGTCGGCGGTGTCGTGGTGGACTGGTGGTGGTAGAGAGAGAGTGTGACAGTTTGTGCATGTGGTGGAATGAATTAGGTTTAGGAAATTTTATAGTAATAATATTATAAAATAATATTTTAATATTAAAATATTTTATAATATTAATATTAATATCTGATTTTTGTATAATCAAACATTGCCTCTTATTTTTTAAATTGGATCTTGAAAGATAGGGTCTTGTATAATTTCCACTTTACTAATCCCTAATGGTATTAGAATTTGGAATAACCTATAAATACGTGGCTTATGCTTATAATTTTATTACTTTGTCTTGATTACTTGATAGCACAAAAAAAAAAAAAAATAGCGGCAAAAATCTTTATTATTATTCTTCTAAAATCCGACCATCCTTGTGGTAATGGAATTTCAAGTTTGTTCTTTCTATGTAGATTATCATTGGAGGTTGGACATTCATGGAATGATTAGATCATGGTGGATCATATTTGTTATCTTCAATGGTATAATCTTATTCACATATTGTTTTTGGACACAAAGGTGATCCTAGTTTGGACGTTGAAATTATTTAATTTCAATGTGCATGATTAAGTAAATAACTAACAAGTTTTACATAATTTTATTATAACAATAACATTTTTAGTTGAGTATGTTGAAGCAAATGTTAAATATTATCAGTGTCCGTTAATGATAAATTGTAGATCAAACAATCGAATAAAAAATTTTAAGTGCTATCATATAACTTTGTATTAACTATAAGATGCAGGCTTGAACCATTATTATATGTCGCGTGGTAAACAACAGTATTTCAAGCACCCAATTTGTCTTCCATATAAGCCAACGATAGAATAAATCTCTACTATATACAGTTTCAAACTAAACCATAATTTGCTCTTCAAATAGAAATTCTTCTCAAATCTAACTAGAATTCTTTTGGTTATGAAGGTTTCACCTATAGGAGAACATGGAACAAAAGAGCTCTTCCCTTTTTCACTTGACTCATTAGTGTTATGAACATCGATTGTAAAAATTAGTGATTTCTCTTCTACTGCTAATTATTGCCCAACTTAGAACATATTGTTAATGCATTCCACTTATTATATACGGTTCTATGGATGTTAAATCTGCCTTTAGGATAATCTCGTAGTATAGCTGCAACATCTTATCCAAAGTCCTGCGTGCATTTGTTACTTTTATACTTGCTGGCCCATGTGAGGGTGAGGCTACTTAAGGGCCATGTGGGTGGCATGTTTCAAATGATATCAGAGTGGGCTCGGTCGGACATTATGTTCTCGATTGCAGGAGATCAACGACATGCATTGTTGCAAAAACGATTTTGGACAGCGAAATATATGGCAAAAGGGCCGGCAAGCTAGCGAAATTAATGACGAAAGCTTTGGAGATGATGGAAGCTAAAGGTGAGCATTGTGCGATTGAGCTTATTTGCATGCCCATTTGTTTCGTAGAGCACATTAAATATTTTAGAGGAAATCACAATTATGGACATCTTGTATTGTTGCTTCAACATGCGCAAGGACACTGTGTTAGGTGTCATCCATCCAAAGCATGTGCGAGGAGTATAGTGCGGATTCCCATCCATCAGGTGGTATTGCCGCAGTTGTACGTAGAAAACTTTCTTAACCAACTGCATGGAGGATGCAATGTAAGGGTTACTCGATAATATTGAGGTACACGGTTTGCTACAAAGGTGTTAGTGAATTGGATGTAGGAGCTAATCACATGACTAGCAAATTTTCCTACATGTGTGGTGACAAGATTGCTAATAGATGGTTGTATACTTTATATTACCAAAAAGTGCACTAATAATGTCATCATATGTAAGTATAGTTGCAACATCCTACCCAAAATATTGTGTACATTGTCTTGTGTTTATGTTTGCCAAGGGGGAGGCTGCCCTCGAGCCTTGCAAGACCTTGGGTGGCCGTGCAGGGAGTCCGTTTCACAACCTATAGGCGGAAATGATGAGGTCGTCCATGAATTTTCTTTTGTTTTCTTTGGTCACATTTCTCTCAAAGTGTTGAAAGAAGATAATACTATTGTGTATGAACATTTACATAATATGGAAATAACATCCAATTTAAAAATTCAATTGATGCCAAACACTGATTTGAGCAAAAATCTAAAAAAAATTAGTATAATTTGCCCAAAATAGAATAGAAACTCCAAGTAATATGTTTGCAAGCTGTGATCAATACATCACTTATATTCTCCAATGAGGTCACGAGTAGTAATCACGAACTTAATAGCGCGTGATACTACTTAGACCTTCCATGAATAGAAATTGCTAATTCCAAACTAATCTTCGACCTACCAAATCAATGTACAAACATTTAACCACATTGTGCAATATTAAATGTTATACACTGTGCAAAATAAATTGTACCTTCTCTCTAAATAATACAAAAACAGTATTTTTGTTATCAGACACAAAACAGAAAGAGGGGAAACCGAATTAGAGCGATCAGCAAGAGAAAACAAAGAAAAGCAGGTTCAATTTTCTGATTCAGAAAATAAAACTGAAGCGAAAAAGCAGAAATTTAAAAATGCAAGTAAAATTTAAAAGGTAAAAGAGCAAATTGAAGAAGAAGTTACACGGGTTTCAAGAACAAGCGTGAATTCAAGAAAATAATAGCTGAGTGTTTTTGTGATTGTTATTTGGCTGAATCGAATCAGGAGCTTCAATAAGGTCAGCCCAATAATTTTCTCCTCTGTGATATGATATTTTTCTCAATGTTTGAAGTTTCTGTTCTTTTATGATTCGGTTACTTCATTCAAGTTTGAATTCTGTGAATGAAAATCTGAATTTAAACTTAAGAATTCAAGCTTGAAACTTTTATTGAAAAATTGGCATTTGGGTTATTGCGGAATTTTGTGGAAATACATACACTGTGGTGGGCTTACTTGGAGTTGCAGGGAGGTATCTTTAATGGGGTTATGAAGCTTAGTTAAATGAAAGGGTTTGTGCATTTTAGTTGGGGTTTTGGGCATAGTGTGGAAAGCTTGGAAGTTTTTTGGATTGGGGTTTTGGAGGGAGAGTTAATTTAATTGAAAATTTGAGATCTCTGGGCCAAGCTTTTTGTAACAATTGAGCTTTTTGGAGATGGGTTTCAATTTGACGTCGTTAGGGTTGTTATCAGAAGGATTAAATGTTGTTTGGAAGATGGGTTTTTGGAATTGGAATGGAATTTAATTTGAGGTTCTCTATCATTGTTGTCTTGAAGAGTGCTTCTTTTACATGGATTTTGAGTGTTGAAAGAGCCAGAGAAATGCAACCACCACATCATCATTCGCGGATCAGTCTTACTGAGTTTAAAGTTCAGATTGTGAGGAAACTTGGGCCGGAGATGTCCAAGCAGTATTTTCATTACTTGAATAGCTTCTTCAGTTTGAAGCTGAATAAGGTAGAGTTCAATAAGCTTTGTCTTAGCATTCTTGGGCGAGAGAATATTCCACTACACAATCTGTTTATTCGATCAATACTGAAAAATGCTTGTAGTGCAAAAGTCCCACCACAGGCAACTTACGATGATGTGAAGCACAGTACACAAGTTAATATCAAGGAGATTCCGACTGATGGTTATTGTCAAAATAAACCTCAATCCACCATGACCCAGGCTTCTGGTTTGCCAGGTTCAGCTTATGGAGGTGACATATTACCTGTTTCACCCAAAAAAGCCAGGACAGGCTCCCATGATCGGAGGACTGGAGAACGCCGTAGTGCACTTGGACCAAATGGTGAAACACATTTTGCTTCTCAGCACTCGACTGCTGCACAGTCGAGCGATTTCAATGTCATCTTGGAGAATGGGACTATGAATCCACTTGATATTGTGAGGCCAATGCAGCATCATCAAGAACTCATGCAGCAAGCTGGGAATGAAAAGATAAAGACATCATCAAATGGTCCAGTTTCTGTACATAACAATGACTCGACTGAATTGCTTGTAAGAGATGAAGAGAAACAGGTCTATTCAAAGAAACTTCTTAGAGCTCCACTTGGGATTCCACTATGCCCAGTCAGCATTGGCGGGGGGCGCAAAGCTCTGCCTTTTTCAAGTAGCAGTAGATATTTTAGCACTTATAACAATGGTGCTTTGTTAGACAATCTAACATTAAGGGAAAGAATGGAGCAGATTGCTGCCACACAAGGTCTCGAAGGGGTGTCAATAGACTGTGCCAACATACTGAACCATGGTTTGGATTGTTACATGAAAAATTTAATCAAGTCTTGCATTGAACTTGTTGGTGCTAGGTCTGGGCATGATCTAACAAAAAGTAATATCCACAAACACCAGGCATATATGAAGCTTGTTAATAGTGTCAGACCAGGTCATCAACAGCAGATGCAAATTAGTGGTCAGCCTTTGGATTTTCAAGAACAGAGAGCCCACTGCCCCATTTCCTTGCAGGATTTTAGGGTTGCCATGGAGTTGAATCCTCAGCAACTAGGCGAAGACTGGTCGTTGCTGCTAGAGAAAATATGTACTCATGCATTTGAAGAATAAAGGGTCTTGAGCTCATCATTTTTCTCCAGTTAAGTATAAATACGTTCTTGTTAAATCAGAAAGGCATGCTTCTGATGTTTTCCTGCTGGGCCACTGGATGGCCTTGATATGGTGATTTCTCCTACATTAGCCTTTTGAACCAGTGCCATTAAACTCTATCTCTTACAAGATGACAGGGACAAGAGCAGGTATTGGTATTTCATCCTGCTACACAGCTTCACTTCCTTGGGAAGTAGCTGATCATCAGCAACCATGAATTCAGATGAGAAGATACCCATATTTGGTTGCAATGTTGTACAATTAGCTTATTTCTCACTTCACTGTTCCGCTTTCTCCTGTAATTTACAGAGTCTAGAAAGTTTAGAACAGGTTTGCAGGAATAATTTGTGTAGTTCAATATTTCAGCCAAAAAAGGTGGAATTGCAATGCAAGAGCCATGTGAATGTACCAAGATTAAGATTGATTGGTATCGGAATATTAGCAACATGTCGTCATATAATTTACTTTCCCTAGCTTTATACTGAAGTTTGCATATTGGTTTACTGTACATATCATGATCTTCATTTTGTATTTCTCTGAATTTATTATATAAATTGTATAATTGTTGAATCCATCTTCTTGTCTTGACTCTCTTCACTACTAAGAAAAATTGATTGAGTTTCAGCTTTAAGGGGCCCTGGAAATGGAAAGAATTTGTAGAAGAGTGCCACTTGCATGCTGAAGAAAGAAGAATAACTTGTTACAGAGATTGTAACGAAGAACTACGTCGTATCTAAGGACTACTTTCCACTGCCTTTTGGAAAGAGCTCGTTCGTGAGTGCTGGAGCTATACACTATCTGATGGAAGGTTGTCTCCCATAAATCATCATCTCCTTTCTGTGTCAAAATCTCCTCATTATTCATAGTGGTGACAATTCTTCTCAGCAGATCTGAGATTGCAACTGGCAACTTTGAGTCCCGTATACTCCCAATTCAGCCTTCAGCACATCTCCATTCTCCTCAGTATTCGCAACCAAAACGCCCACAAGCTAGGGCTTTCTGATATGGGCTCAAGGAAATGTAGATACACTTGTATTAGAACTTCCATAGAAATCTTAAGAGTTCCTTCCATGCTTCTTGTTTCTCTCTCTGTTTTCTCTTCTCGAGTACTCGGGCATATTTTTGTGTAAATCATTGACCATAGTAAATATCACATTATAAAACGAGTTAATACAGTTTTGATGTGAATAAGAATTCCTTGGCTTGTATGAAGTTTTTCTGTAGAGACGTGACAGCGTGGTTTCTTCTTCTCTCAGGGCTAAGGTTGTCCTTTTAAAGATTCTCCAAAGCTTTGAAAAAATGTAATGAGATTACGACTTCTTGAATATTGTTCTGCAGAAGAGCTACTTCTGTTGCTTCTAGAACTTGCATTACTTCCAGGATCTGAATATCCACTTCAATGCCATTGAACGAGCAATTTTGCCAAATTTTCCATCAAATTCATTACTTTCATATTCTTTTCGATTGGGCTGTTTCTGAGTGCTACAAAACCAAATGCAAAGTCAATGCAGTAGGAATAGTTTGTCGGTGAAATGTGGATTTCATCCGACATGAATCTGATTAGGGCCTCAACCCATTATCCTTTGTTTCTGGTTGCGATTTCTCTGGAATTCCACAATGATTTTGCTTGCCGACTGCAATAGGAACTCACAAGTATCGAAGATTTCTTTTTCCATCGTCCTCATAAAAACAGTGGACTTCAACAGGAGCTCCTCAACTGTCTTGAATTGGCACGAAGCAAAGAAGCTAGAGACACATCTTCATCTGGGCTACAGTGGCCTTCTCAATTAACGGAATAGGCGAAAATAGAGGAAGTTGTGTGACCTCCAGCAAGTAATCGTGATAATGTGGCCAAAATGTTGAGAATCTGTGCGTATTGGCTTGAGGCAATGGCACAGATTAGATCCCAACAGTTTCTTCCTCCTCAATTGGAGTGCTGATTTTTTGGCCTTCACCTGCAGCAGAAAATACAAGAAAGCGCTCGAGATTAGGCTATGAATCATCGAGTAAACTAACACAAGTGCTGAAAATGTTCCCAAGATTCCGTTCAAATTCACTGACACCATTATCTAGAGAATGTTTTACTCTTTCCAGTAGCAGGAAACTTAGAAACTGGCCCATTATGCCAGAATTCGGGCGTCTGCCTCCGAATTTAGGATCATGACTGGGAATAGAAACCTGGTTCCGATCTTTCTTGAGCTGGGAAGTCAGAATCTGAATCTGAAGCATTATCACGCTCGGTAACAGATTGAGGAAGTAACTTGAGCCTTTTGAACTTCAATAAGCAGTCAATGATGGTTCTTCAACCTCCTTGGACGGAATTCTTGAATGTATTTGCAATTGTGAAAAATGCCAAAGTAGCCATTTTTGGTATCATTAACGAAATCATACAAAATTTCATCTGCAGATGCATAAGGATTTAGCAACGTCGTTAATTTGCAGAATGTGGAAAGATGTTTATCAAGAGTGTCTTCAAGTCCATACTGAGCTTTTGTAGCTATTGAAAACAATGCTTCTATGCTGTCATGGAGGTTTTCTTCTTTACCAGAATGTTCCAATATTGGTGCAAGTGTTGCCACTGAGGGTCCAGCAGTAGCAGTAAACATATCTCGTCTGTTCGATAAGATAAGATGGAAGCATGAATAAACATTGAGAACCAACTATATAGCATCTATATCTGGAATGAATCATAATATTCTGTGATCAATCGGTATAAACATCAACAGCTATGAATCCGATTAGTTTCTCCTCAACAAATAGGTGCTTGGGCCACTAAAAATCCAACCTAATGGAGAGATCGTTGGAGAGGTGACAAAACCCTATACTTTTCATTGCAAAACCAATAAAGGAGGAACAACACCTAATCATGATAAGGGGCCGCTTCTAAGAGAATTAAGTGAAGATAAATTTTCTAAAAAACATTCATGAACCAGGAGGTGACAAGGCCAAAACGGACACAAACATGAGAACCAATTGCGTTCGAAAGGAACTGTATGACTTCTATTGTCTAGGTTTACACGAACGGCTGACTGTTTAAAGCATTTTGGTAATGATTGGCTAAGTAAATTCGATAGTTTTTACTAGGAAAAGTTCAAGGTCTTTGGCCACTTTTCCCGATGCAGTTTTCTTCAATTTTACTTCAAAAAAACATATATGAGGTTGCTTTTGGAAAAGGCCGATATTTCATTCATGTAAGGGATTGTTGGAAAAATGGTTTAATATTAGTGAAATGGGTCAACTTTGAGTCCAAATTCCAGTGGAACCCATGCCTTAATTTTAACGGGACCTAACATATTCACGATTTACTTCACGAGATGATTAACTTGATATATTTATTTATCGAAAACCATTTAGAATTGAATAAAATATTTAATGTCAAAGTAACCCACTTAAAACTAGAAACTAGTGAAGAATTTAATATATTGAAAATTGCCAAACATTTATCCCACATAGGAAAGTTGGAAACTTTGGTGTGGTTTATATCAATGCTCTAAAAGGCGTAATGCGTGGCAAGGCGTCGAGGTCGAGAATCAAGAATCACAAGTTTAGGCATGTCAATGCGAAGAATAAGCGCCATAATGCTTTTCGTATTTTTAATATTATTTTAATTATTTTTAAGACATTAAATATATTTTTATATAAAAAATAGATTTTTTAATTTTTACTATATCATAAAAAAAAATGTGGCCCAAGTTTTTTTTTTTTTTTTAATGTTAGACCTATACATAGGCCTTGGCCCAAAATTGAAGAGGCCCAAATGCATTTCAAGTTTTCAACCCCAATCCTCTTCCACATTTCGACCACAGCTCCATTCCATTTCACTCGAGGCTTCAAACTTCTCCAGTTCTCCTCCCGTCTCCACTTTCCACCACCGCTGGCCTCGTGTACTGCTAATTTCTCAGGGACCGGACAGGGACAAACCTTCAGTCCTACGCCTGGGCCTGCAACAGCACCTTCGAGCAGCCGAACCCTAGACGCAGCTACTTCAAAACTTCACACCTTCACACCTTCGAACGGTCGAGCCCTCAACGCAGTCACGATTCACGCCTTTGGTAAAGAAATATGTACTTGTTTTGATTCTGATTTTGATTTGCTTTTCAATTCATCTTGAAATTAGACCTGGATTAATTCTAATGTTGGCATAATTGGAAGCATGAGTTTTCTTCAATGGAGGTTTTTGATGTGTAGACTGTGTAGTAATTGAATTTGATGATACAGATTATGATTGAACGCTTACCACTTGATGCTGAACCTGTTGAATTACTTGGAGATAAAATTGGCAAAGGGCATAATGTTCTAGCATAACCCCCTTTGGATTTGGATTTTTTTTTTTGGGCATATCAGTATCCCACATCGAAAGTTCTCCTAAAAATTAAAGGGGTGTGCTTCTTATAAAGATTCTCTTACCAGGAGAGAGTTAACAATTACTGAATGAGCCTTTCACTTATGGGCCCAATAAATTAGTCTTAAAATTTTAAATAACAATGGCCCGATTTTGCTGGGTTTTTAGTGGTCAATGCAACGTTGACCGCATTTTTACACGCATTGGGGGTATGCGAGGCGTTTTCACCACGCCTCGTGCCTAGGCTCGCCTATGCGGCGCATTAGACCGCCTTTTAGAACACTGGTTTATATAGTGTAAGTTTGGAAATCGGGTTTTGGCTCCAAGGGATACCAATAGTCTTTGGAAGGGGGAGACCTATATCCTATCAGGTTCAATCCTAAGCCCACACGCTCACGCCACCGTCGCTGTCCGACAATCCGTCCGGTTCGGTTCGTGGTCGGGTGCGGGTGCTTCCTTGTACTATATTAACTTTTTGGATAAAAAATTATTTAAATTTTTTTGGCCAAATTGCAATTAATCAAATTCTTGGGTACTTTATGAAATTAATTTTGATTGGCTTATTTTCAGGTAATATTTTGGTCTGGATAGTCTGTTAACCGACTAAACAGTCGTCTGTTAACAATCGTCTATTTAACAGTTACATGTTAACTGTTTTAACCATTGCAGTACTAAACAGTGTTGTCTGTTCGAGTTTGGAAACTGTTCTGAAAAGGCTTGAAGGATATTCGAATGGCCACAAACGATTCTATAAATAGTCAGCCCCGCTGTCAAAATTATTACACCATTTTCATTGCAAATATTCTCTGTTTTGAATCTTATTCTCCCTCTAATATTATTCTCGAAGTGAATGCACTTCATTGAATTCGTTGGAACTCTTGCGGATTGTTGTGTTGCTTCCATAGGAGACGAAATTTGTTCTATACTGGGAAACAATTGCTGAACGTCTTTAGCACCTTTGAATGCAGCAAATTCGTTTAAAGGAAATATCGTGAAGTCGTTGGGCTAAAATTGATGTTCTAATTCTATTGATCATACTGTTACGTTGTACAAATTACGTTGAAGTAATTCTGTCAGATTGTTCGAAGGAGAAACTTATACTCCAGACATAACAATCTTAAAACAAATTTTTCTATTCTGGTTTAATCTGTTTTTACTCTTTTATATTGATTATCTTCTAATTGTGTTTCAGAAATGGCAACTTCAAGTACGACACTTCCTAATACGACCAGAGAAAAACCAGAGAAATTTAATTGGTCGGATTTTAAGCGTTGGCAACAGAAAATGTTTTTATCTAACAACATTAAGTTTGACAAAATTTCTCAAGGAAGATGCGCTTACATATACCGAAGAAGATAGTGACGTTGAGAAATTGGCTGCGGTTTATGTTTGGAAGCACTCTGACTTTCTGTGCGGAAACTATGTACTCAACGGACTAGACAACACATCGTATAAATATGTACTGCAATGTGAAGTTTGCAAAAGAATTGCGGGAATCTTTTGATACCAAGTACAAAATCGAAGATGTCAGCAAGAAGAAATTCATTGTCGGTCGTTTTTTGGATTACAAAATGGTTGACACCAAGACTGTCATATTCCAAGTTCAAGAACTTCAAATTATACTCAGTGACATCCATGCTGAAGGAATCAAACTAAGTGAATCATTTCAGGTTGCTGCACTAATTGATAAATTACCGCCTTCCTGGAAGGACTTCAAGAATTATCTAAAGCATAAGCGGAATGAAATGAAACTTAAAGATATCATTGTTCGGTTGAGAATAGAAGAAGACAATCGCTAATCTGAAAAGAGGAGTGGTGCATCTCATTCGATGGAATCAAAGGTCAACCTTGTTGAAGAAGGTGTAAAGACTAGCAAAAATAGAAAACACAATGGCGAAGGGCAAACTGATTCTTCAAAGACTCCTAAAAAGTTCAAAGGCAACTGTTACAACTGCGACAAGGTTGGACATCGATCCAAGGACTGTCGAAAGCCAAACAATTTCAAAGGAAAACCTCATAAGCCAATGTAACAAAACATGACAAACATTTCTGATAAGGTGCAAGAAATTAATCTTTTAGCGATCATTTCTGAATGCAACTTAGTTGGAAACACTAATGAATGGTGGGCGGATACTGGAGTCACTCGTTACATATGCTCGAACTGCGGGATGTTCTCTACCTACAAACCGATGGATCATGATGAACAACTCTACATGGAAAACTCTTCATCTTCCAAAGTTGAAGGACATGGAAAGATAGTGCTGGAAATGACTAGTGGAAATGAGCTCACTTTGAATGAAGTTCTTCATGTGCCTGATATTCGAAAGAATTTAGTATCTGGTTCCCTATTAAGTAAAGACAAATTTGTACTTACAAAGAATGACATGTTTGTAGGAAAGGGCTACCTGAATGAGGAGCTTTTTAAGTTGAATGTAATGACTATTGTACCTCCTATTACGATTTATGAATAGAACTACATCTTCTTCTTACTTGCTTGAGTCGTTTAATATTTGGCATGAACGATTAGGACATACAAATTATAATACTTTGCGTAGACTAATCAAATTAGATTTATTACCAAAGTGCGATTTAGATCCTAATCACAAATGTGATATATGTGTAGAAGCGAAAATGGCTCGCTTACCCTTTCATTCTGTCGAAAGAAGTACCGAACCCCTAGATTTAATTCACACTGATATTTGTGATTTAAAGTTTGTTCAAACTAGAGGCGGTAAAAAATACTTTCTCACTTTTATCGATGATTGCATTCGATATTGCTATGTGTATTTACTCAAAAGTAAAGACGAAGCAATTAAAGTGTTTAAACACTATAAGTTAGAAGTTGAGAATCAACTTAGCAAAAAGATTAAGGCTATAAGAAGTGATAGAGGCGGTGAATATAATTCTCCGTTTGAACAATTCTATTCGGAACATGGAATTATTCATCAAACTACTGCGTCTTTTTCTCCTCAATCTAATGGCATTGTTGAATGGAGGAATCGAACATTGAAGGAGATGATGAATGCTATGTTGATAAGTTCTGGATTACTGCAAAACTTGTGGGAGAAAACTTTGCTTTCTGCCAATTATATTCTCAATAAATTACCACATCGAAAAACGCACAAGATACCTTATGAATTATGGAAAGGCCACAAACCTAACTTTAAATATTTGAGGGTATGAGGATGTTTGGCTAAGGCAGTGGTTCCTAACCTAAAAAGGTTAAGATAGGACCTAAAATCATTGATTGTGCATTCATTGGTTATGCCTATTATAGTAGTGCATATAGATTTATAGTACATAAGTCTGAAATACCCGAAGTGCATGTTAATACAATTATTGAATTGAGGGATGCTACATTTTTCAAAAATATTTTTCCTTATAACTTACAAAGTAAATCAAATTCACTAAAAAGACCTCGTGATTATAAGGAGGCTGTAGATCAAGAATCTATAAATGAATAAGGACTAGGACGACAACCTCCTTTGGGCCTGATTTTCTAACATATTTGTTAGAAAATGAACCCCAAAGTTTTAAAGAGGCTATGTCATCAACTAAAGTTTCATTTTGGAAAGAAGCAGTTAACAGTGAAATTGAATCCATACTACAAAATCATACATGGGAATTAGTAGACCTTTCTCCTAGCAATAAGTCATTGGGGTGTAAATGAATTTTCAAAAGGAAAATGAAAGTAGATGAATCAATTGATAAATATAAAGCTAGACTTGTCGCTAAATGCTACAAGCAAAAGGAAGTTCTTGATTATTTCAATACATATTAATCAGTAACAAGAATTATGTCCATACATATGCTAATTGCGGTAGCAACACTGAATGGTTTGTATATTCATCAAATGGATGTAAAAAAACCTTTTTGAATGGTGAATTAGATGAAGAAATTTATATGGAGTAACCTGAAAGATTTGTGGCCTCAGTACAAGAAAAGAAAGTGTGTCGACTTGTTAAATCGCTTTATGGATTAAATCAGGCTCCTAAAAAATGGCATGAAAAATTTGACACAGTAATGATGTCAAATGGTTTCAAAATTAATGAGCGTGACAAATGTGTGTATGTCAAGAGCACTTAAAATGGATATGTCATGGTATGTTTATACGTAGATGACATGCTGATTATAGGTAACAATGATACCATAATTCAAACTACTAAAAGGTTGTTAACAAATAAGTTTGAAATGAAGGATTTAGATGTGGCCGATGTTATATTAGGAATTAAAATTTCTAGAACATCCGGTGGTCTATCTTATCTCAATCACACTATGTTGAGAAGATTCTTGATAATTCAATAAATATAATATTATTCCTATGAAAACACCTAGGGATGCGAGTATGCATCTTGTTTTCAATACTTGTGACAGTAAGTCTCAATTGAAATACTCTCGCATTATTGGCAGTTTAATGTATGTCATGAACTGCACTCAACCCGATATTGCTTACTCAATTAGTAGGCTAAGTTGATATACGAGTAATCCAAGCACTGAGCAATAGAAGGTAATTGTTAGATTTTTAGGGTATTTAAAACATACCAAAAACTTTGGATTGCACTATTCGAGATATCCAACAGTACTTGAAGGATACTGTTATGCAAATTGGATATCAGATACTAAAGACTCCAAATCGACAAGTGGATATGTTTTTATACTTGGAGGTGCTGCAGTGTCATGGAAATATTCAAAACAAATATGTATAGCTAGATCAACGATGGAATCTGAATTCATTGCGTTAGACAAAGTTGGGGAAGAAGCCGAATGGCTACGAAATTTTTTAGAAGATATTCCGTGTTGGACAAAACTTGTGCCTACTATATATATCCATTGCTATAGTCAATCAGCAATTGGTAGGGCACAGAATGCTATGTATAATGGTAAATCTCGACATATACATTGTAGACACAATATCGTTAGACAATTACTCTCTTCTGGTATTATCTCTATAGATTATGTAAAATCAAAATAGAATATTGCGGATCAACTAACTAAAGGTTTGATGAGAGAGCAAGTCGAAAGTTCATCGAATGGGATAGGGTTAAAACCGATAAAATAATTAAGAATTTTCATGGTGGCAACCCAACCTAATTGACTGAAGATCCCAAAATCTAGGTTCAATGGGACAACCGAACTGTGAAAAACTCAGTACGCACTAGGGAGATTTTACTCATACCCATTCCTATGATGAGTCAGTGCCTAATTGCCGCGCAATAAGTTAAGTTACACTTTTAATGATTTCTATATCTTGATTCATTCAAGTGGAGTATAGTAGAATACTCTTTATGGAGATCACCTATGTGAGTGAGTAGGGGCCACTTCTAAGAGAATTAAGTGAAGATAAATTCTCTGAAAAACACTCATAAACCAGGAGGTGTTTAAGGCTAAAATGGACACAAATGTGAGAATCTATTGTGTTCGAATAGAACTGTGTGACTTCTATTGTCTGGGTTTATACGAACGGCTGACTATTCAAAACATCTTGCTACTGATTGGTTAAGTAAATCCGATAGATTTTACTAGAGAAAGTTCAAGGTCTTTGGCCACTTATCCCGATTCAGTTTTCTTCAATTTTACTTCAAAAAAACATATCAGATGTTGTTTTTGGAAAAAGCCGATATTTCATTCATGTGGGGGATTGTTGAAAAAATGGTTTAATATTAGTGAAATGGGTCAACTTTGAGCCCAAATTTCGATGGGACCCGTGCCCTAATTTTAACGGGTACTGGGATATTCACGATCTACACCGTGAGATGATTAACTTAATATATTTATTTATCGAAAATCATTTAGAATTTAATGAAATATTTAATATCAAATTAACTCACTTGAAACTAGAAACTAGTGAAGAATTTGATGTATTGAAAATTGCCAAACATTTATCCCACATATGAAAGTTAGGAAACTTCGGTGTGGTTTATAAAGTGTAAGTTTGAGAATTAGGTTTGGACCCCAAGGGATACCAATAGTTTTTAGAAGGGGAGACATATATCTTATCGGGTTCAGTCTTAAGCCCACATGCACGCATCACCCCTGTCCGTTCATTTGACCGGCTCGACACTAGCGCGAGCACGTGCCCAAGTCTGGTCTGGTTCGTGCTCGGGTGCAGTGGGTCTTTGTACTATATTAACTTTTTTGACAAATTTTATTTAAATTTTTGGGCCAAATTGCAATTAATCAAATTCTTGTGTACTTTATGAAATTAATTATGATAGGATTATTTTTGGGTAATATTTTGATCTGGATAGTTTGTTAACCGACTAAACAATCGTCTGTTAACTGTTTCAACCGTTGCAGTTCTGAACAGTGCTGTCTATTCAGGTTTTGGAGGCTATTTTGAAAAGGCATGAAGGATGTTTGAATGGTTATGAATGATTCTATAAATAGTCTGCCCCGCTATTAAAATAATTACACCATTTTCATTGCAAATATTCTCTGTTTTGAATCTCATTCTCCCACTCTCTCGTTCTGATATTATTCTCGAAGTGAATACACTTCATTGAGTTCGTTGGAACTCCTGCAAATTGCTGTGCTGTTTCCATAGGAGACGAAATTCGTTCTATTCTGAAAAATGATTGTTGAACGTCTTTAGCACCTTTGAAGACAACAAATTCGTTTTAAGGAAATATAGTGAAGTCGGTGGGCTCGAATTGATTTTCTGATCTTGTTGATCATACTGTTACACTGTACAGATTACGTTAATGTAATTGTGTCAAATTGTTCGAAGGAGAAACTTATACTCCAGACATAACAATTTTTTCAATTGCTCATTCAAGAATTAAGATCTTTAGCTCTAAAACTGAACTATTCAATTATTCTTTCATCAAATATCCTAAGTCGGAGTATTTTCAGGATTGATTGAAAGGCCACAAGGTTGCAGTATCTGGAATATCATCACTTGGCATTACATCAAGAAACGGAGATAGATATAACGATGGATCGATTCTTTGTCATCGTGTTGAGGATTGAACATAGAGGTTCTTACAGATTTTAAGAATTGTAATACTAAAAAAAATATACATCAGGAGTGATAAAATTGCAGGAGAACTCAATCCAGGGCCACGAGTTACAACTAGAATAGCTCCTACTTCTGTGTTTAACATGCATGACATGATTTTATGTATCAAAAATCCCTTTCTATATGTATGCATAGATCTATACATGCACACATTTACTACATTATATTAATTGACTCTAATTAATTATCAATTTGTTCATTTCATGCTACTAGAAGAAAAAGTAGAGAAAGACTGTTGAAAAAATATACTGATTTTACTGTGCAACAATTTATATTCAAATAGCGAATAAATTGGGTAGAATTTCGACTTACAGAATGAACGGAATAAAGAATAATAATGGTCGAGGCAATAGTTTGACTCTTTCTCCTTAAGACGATAATGCTCCGCACTGGTGTTGAAGGTCTTACGACATTCGTCTCCCAAGATACAACGACCTTGACTTGTAATAGTAGCACTCCAAATTACAAGACTTATCAAACTTACTAATGTTTTGATTGGTCTAAACTGGAGGATTAAAATGCACGAAATTAATATTTGGGACTAACATGCACAATATAAAATAATGTAGGACGAAAGGATTATAACTTGCAAAGAAAGAAAATCACGAAAGATTTGGAATGAATAAAATCCGAGATATGGGGACATATTTATAGAAATTGAAATATTGTGTCCAAAATACACAACAACTGAAAAGTTGTGTCTAGAACAGACAACCCGTTTGGACAGGTAGTTTTAAATGTCAACTGCCAGTTTCCAAAAGATGTCATGTGTTGGGCACAGAAAAATTCGGGATATTATTTTACCAAAAATATATATACCAACTTGGCCCAAGCCCAAGCTACGACCCGTGCCCGTATCGTGCCAAGCCGACCGGTCAGACGGACGACGGCAAGCAGATTTTGACTCAACCTACTAGCATGTAAGTCTTCTTTCCCTCTAAAGACTATTCATGTCCTCTGGAGTCCAAACTCGAGTCCAAACTCAAGTTCCAAATTTGAGCAATATAAAGTGGTTTCTATTCTTCTAGTTTTCTTATGTGAGATTGGAATTTTCCAATCTCCCACCAATTTTTTTTATTCCCAAATTATTTCAACTTCAAGTGGTCATTTGTTTACCTTAATTTCTCATTCACCCTTAATTAGTTTTGAGAAAATAAATTCATACATTAATCTACTTATGGAGTAGAATACACTTGGCCCAAAAAATTATTTATCCAACTAATGGGACCCACTTAAATAATTGGTCAAAAGTTGGTCAAATCAACTAATTAAACCAATTTTCCAATAAAGATCAGACAAATAACCAGAATGTTTGCTAAAGAAGAAGATTGAATTTTTGTTTTTGGAAAATTTGTTTATCAATTGAATAGCTTTTAAGCTTAATAACTAAACTGATTCAAAGCCAAAAATACTAGCTTTTTTTACTTATAAGCTTGTCTTGATTTCGCTTATTTTAATAATTCTGTGTTTGCCAAAAATCATATGAAGCAATTGATTATGTTCAAGAATCTAAAATTGGGCCTCTAGTTTAGGGATGACGAAATTTCCCGTCCGGATGGGGGTGGGCCGGGGGCGGGGGGGGGGGGGGGGGGGGGGGGGGGCAAGAACAGGATATCTGCTCCCAACTAGCCTCCACTCCTTTTATATATAAAAAAATTACATCATGTTTACTTGAATTATCTTTAAAATATTTTTAGATTCTCAAAAGCAATCATGCTGGAAGTCAAAATATTTTGTGCCTTCATTATCTTTTTATATTCTCACACACACAAACATTTGGATCAGAACTCATCAATACTTGCAATGAGTTAAATTGGCTCATCAGACTTTTTATTTATGACAGTAAGAGTAGTTCAAGGATCATGATAGAACATCATGAATATTTACAGATGACTTCTTGGCAGTAAGAGTAGTTCAAGGATCATGATAAAACATCATGAATATTTACAAATGACTTCTTGACAGTAAGAGTAGTTCACTTCAAGGATCATGATAAAACATCATGAATATTTACAAATGACTTCATTGCCAAGAAGTCATTTCAAGATCCAACGTTTTCTCGTACCATATCCACAAAAACATTAGATATGTAAACTTTCTGCGCAACTTCATATCAGACGAGGGCGTTATTGTTGTAGTAAGTGAACCACGCAAGTAACGTTCCTCATTGCGTATGACCTGAAAAGGACGAAGCTTCACCATGGTTCGATCCCACGAAATTCCTCCAAAACCATCGATTCTTGCGCTTTTCATGGCGAGACATTATTTCTGTTTCTGTTCTTAACATATTCCACATTATCTGCACATCCTCGTACCCACAAGTTTGGATGTCATCGCGAAGTTTCAGAAGCCCGCCACCTAAAAACGGAAAAAGCACCCAAGTTTTTTTCTCAAACTTAATCTGAAATAAAGCAACGTGCACAAGAAGAGAGCAAAATAAAGCAAGATTCTATGCTTAGAGCATTCAGTATTCTACGATACTGTTGAAATTGATGCTAAGACGATAGTACTGTCCAGTGATAGGCCAAAATTGATCATCATCGGTTGCTTTCACCCCGGAAAAAAAAAAAGGATATATAAGAATTATCTTTAGACCTTAGTTTTCATGGCTGACATATCAAGGTATTGGATTCCTTCAATATGAGCAGTAGAACTTTATGTTATAACTTTATTCCAAGTTGTTCGACAATAATTCACAGTGATACATAGAGTAAATTGTGATGTAAACGTCCTTCGGTGTAAATATGAGAGTGGCCTATGTGCATACTATGTAGGTTTCACTTCAAAATATTTCAGTACCAATCCATTATTTGAAGAAGCCAGAATTCTTAGATTTAACCCTCCACCCTTACTCCCACCCCAACATGCACACGAACGCATGTAATAACAAAGAATAATCCAAAAATATCGATCTTAATACTAAGAGTATGTTTGATACACTAACTATCGAGTACGACTTGACAGTACATATTACCAAATAAATCAATGGTCCATAACATGTAGATTTCGAATTCAAATTATTTCACTATAAATCCAATATTCCAACCCAACCCAACCCCACCTACCCCACACACAAAATAACAAAGAATGAAAGAATAGTCCAATAAACAAGATATTAATTATGGTCCATTAAATTTGCACAAAAGTGGGACATTATTTTGGTAGTTAGCAGCTTGGTATAGTACCAACTTGGTTCTTAACACAATTTAATGTCTTTTAAGTGGAATTGATCTAGCGGATGTAAGCATCCATTAGTGGATTTTTCATGTGTTCACTATTATAATATGCCCCAAATAATTAAAAATAGTACAAAGCCATCATTATTAAAAACTACGAAATATTAGTACTCGAAATTGTGTGCATTATAAGAGCATATCCTATTCAAAAGTTCCGAAAATCAATAATCAGGTTATTATGCTAATATAGAAATCCAAACACACTCTAGACAATGTATGTTGCTATCATTAGAATTTTGGCTATTTTTATTTAGTGCATATAAATCCAATAGGTGTGACGTAATCTCATTGTGTAAACAATCATTCAAAAAATACTCTAAAATTAGCTACACGGCGTCTTAACTTTTTTCACGACCGGATAAAAGGGACCCATTTAAGTCGAGTAAACACTGGATAAACGTCCCTCAAAGGCTACCAACCACCTCATGACCACGCAAAAGTTTTGAGCTCGCAACCAATCCTAGTTGTGGGGTCCATCCATGGCTCCCTCATGTCATGTCAGACCTTGACTTCACATCAATCTTTGGCCTTAGTCGACTAAGTTATCTGATAGTCAAATACTATATACCAGACTATCAAGGTAAGCCACACCAAAGACCACAATCTAATTTTTGCAAAGGTAACTGAAATCCCAATACTTTATCCAAAACTCTATCTGATCCTTTTATCTAATAAAACACTAAGACACTTAAGGATCATCGAGTTTTCGGCCATTGTCCATCCTTTTTTTTTTCCAGCGGTCGAGCAGTCTAACTTCCTATTATTGCCTAGGCATCCATGGAAGTCAAAACAAGAAAAAGAACCCTTTATGCTGCACTAATAAAAAAGAATGAGGAATCTCCTACATAAAGCTAGCTAAGAAGATTTATATCAACTAACTTTTCTTTGAAAACAAGAAGGCCGCAACAAATTGCTTAATTATGTATTCTTCGGTAGCTTCCTCGGTAAATTATGTCAAAAATTAACAAATTAATCCTCATACCATTCAATAGATTAATCTTCCAGACGCAGTTGTCCAATATACCTTACATGGGAAAATGAATTCAGACCGCGAGGGAGTATTAAAGACATAATTTATAAAAGAAATTTCTCCCTTGTTTAAGGGCTTAAGCTTTCAAAAAGGATTACAATACTTGTATGATTAAGAAAAAAAATGAAAAACAGAGCAAGAAAAAACAAGAATATATTTTGCCACAAATTAGAAAAAATTTCAATTTAATGTAGAAAGTTATGTCCAAGTTGAACCACCTCGTGTAAAAATTCATTTATGTAATCTTTAGTACCAAGTTTCACACACAAGACGAATTTAATTTTTTGATATTATGACACTTTTATTTATTTATTTATATCTACTCTCCCTGTCCCAAAAATCCCAGGCAGGGCGGGGGACAGGAAGAGTTCCTATTGTCATCCCTACACAAAAGCACAGACATGGGGAGAGAGAGAGAGCTACAAATGACTGACCATTTTTGCGAGTCTTGACACGAGCAGTAAAAGCACACCAGACTCTTCTAACAGGGAAAACCATTTTCTGCAACCACTCCATCACCATAATCTTCACCTTCCTCCGCCGATTCCCTCCTCCGAGTCGACTCAATGCCACCCGTAACCCGGCCAGCCCTACTCTCTCTCTCTCTCTCTCTCTCTCTCTCTCTCTCTCACGCGGAGCTTTTAGAGAGATTAGTTAGTTCTTGAGAGTCTTGTGAGAGTTTCTTTTTGCTAGTGTGAACCTTTAACGGTTATTATGGAGTTAATTATTTCAATCCTTACTGAACTTTGTAATGTGTCACGTTTCACTCATCGAACTTTGAGTTACACCCTATTACTTACTGAACTTTGAAAAAATTGCACTCCAGCACTCCATTACTCACTAGCTTAATTCCTTCCACGCCATATGCTTACATGGAGGATGGCGTTGCCATTTGACAGTTAAATTACTTCAATTAACTGATGAATATGCTATGTCATTAATCCCCAAAACGTCTCGCCCATTTTACACTTAAATCATTTTGTTAGAACCCTAGGCTCTCCAACAACGCTCGAAATTGAAGGTTGACAAAACGATTTCAATGTAAAAATGGACGAGACGTGTTTGTTGATTAATGACATGGCATATTCATCAGTTAATTGAAGTAATTTAACTGTCAAATGGCAACGTCGTCCTCCATGTAGGCAAATGACGTGGAAGGAGTTAAGCCGATGAGTAATAGAGTGCAGTTTTTTCAAAATTCAGTGAGTGATGGGGTGCAATTTAAAGTTCGATGAGTGAAACGTGACACATTGTAAAGTTCAGTGAGTATTAAAACAATTAACTCGTTATTATGTCACTTGAGCGTGGGCTCTGTTTTTTTTTTTCTTTTTCTTTTTTTCATTTTTTAAGTAAAAATAAAAAATTATTTGATTTAATTTCAGAAATAATCATTGATGTTCAAGTAAAATTTCAAATTGATCATTAAAGTATTTGAACCATCTATTTAGTCACTAAATGATAAATAATATTACGTGATTGGTTACTATTCTACCAATCCCACTTCAAAACTATCATCGACTTGTTAAACCATGATATATATTAACGATTGTTGTGTCTAGTTCATGAAATATCGGATCTTCAAAATAAAACTCGATTCTTAAGAGAATAAACATCGTGTTTAACCAAAAAAATCATAGATCATTCCCTTTAATCCTACTTTATATTTTTGATCAATAATAACAAATTAAAAAGACATGACAACTAAAACAGAAAGTTGGCTTTGAGGGACTCAATCGCTTTAGTAGTCATTCATTACTCAACAGGGGCGAAACCAGAGGAGACAAAAAAAAAATACTAATTCCGGGGGACGTATTACAATGAATATGGTCTTAATTCAGGCTAAAGAATAATCAAATATGCAACAATTTAAACTTTATGATTTATTGGTCATATAAATACTTGAATGACCAATTTAAAGTTTTGCTGGAACTTTCCTGACCATAGTGAAATTAACCCTTTATTAGTTTCTTCACCGACAAGTGACGTTTCAGGTTTTTTAATGTTTTATTTTAGTTGGGAAATGAAAATTTGAAGACGTTTGTCTATGTGGATCTTTGATTATTATCTTGATTTTATTGTCCATGTTGACTTTTACTTGTTTGATTAATGTGTCATTAGAAAAGTGGAAAATGAGTAAACAGTCACTCACAATATTGTCCAAATTCTTGTCGGGTTATGATAGTATTCTTAAGGGTGTTCATAATGTACACGTGATATAATATTATTGGAGGATTAAAAAATAACTTTGTCGACCCTCCAATAATGTTATATCACGTGTACATTATGAACACTTTTATAGACATCATAATGTACATATAGCATTATTCTTGTCGAAAATCTCCAAAAAAAATATAAATCATACTATTTGTACACTCTTTGTTGATAACTTCACACTTAGCAGATCACATTCATCTATTTTAAAAAATTGTTAAAAACTATTTTTTTAATCAACGGCTTGGATTTTAATAGTACCAAGATTTTTGTCAACAATGATTGTACAAATAGTTTAGTTGAAAGAATATTTACCATTTACAACATAAATATATAATAACAAATCATTATTCTCAATTAATTTAGCTTAGAAAGCTTTTTCTAAAATTATAATCTAGTCAAAATTTATTTTTACCACACATTTTTTAATACAACTTTATTCACTTTTTAACCAAACTTTTTATGAGACTCAAAAACTTATAATATCAAACCTTAAATTTGACATGAATTCATTCATCACTATGTAATATTCATGTGATGTAACAAATTTTAGGTAATCTTAAAGTATCAAAATTTTCTTTCTAATTTTAGGTAGTTGTTAACGTATTAAAATCCTGCTTTTTGTTTTTGATTGAGACCGACTGTCGAAAATGAATTTTCATATCAATTAGATTTCTTTAACACAATATCTATGTTCTTTTGCGTTTTCATGATTATTTAGGTTTCTTATCTTATTTTAGTCTCACTTGAAACCCATCAACATAGTGAGTTTGACATTCTTATCGAGATATGCAGAATGGTTGAATATTGTAAGACTTGAAGATCAAAGATGGAGGTGTGAGTGAATGTCACTAGTGTAATGCTATTTATAGTTACTAGCCCCATTATCAATTAAACTAGTGCTCATCCCAAATGATGATAAATAACAATACTCATTACACTTCAATATTCTATTCCGTTCACATTCCAAGATAAGTTAACGAACTCGCATACTGGTGTTCGCACTTGGCGACAAAACTCCAAGCACTCCACAATGTCTTTGAGCTTGAGCTCTAATCATTACTTATTATTAATATTTCAATTCTTAAGAATGAACGAAAACATTATTAATCGCCATAAGCCAACCATTTATTATATCACATGCATATGATCAAATAATTCTTTAGAAATTTCGTGGAGGGACATAAAGACACCTAAATTACAACAATATTTCAATCAACTAAATAAAGATGATTTTGAGGTGCGTCAACTGTTAATGCATCATCTTGTACGAAAAACATGTCAACATTCAATTTATAATTGGCATATTGGCATGGAGATTAATTAGCACAAAACAGCATTATTTTACAATGTTATTCTGCAAAATATCCTTACCTCTCATTTTTTTTGAGATTTTCACCCCTATTTTCACATTTCACTGAAGAAAAAGTCATTTTCATCACATTTTTCAATAATAAAAAATATAAAATGACAAATATACCCTCATATCTAAATAAAACAAAAAAAAAAAGAACAAATTGCAGATATACTTTCAAACTTTTTTAAAAACTGCAAAATGAGTCCAAATAAATTATTACAAGTGTAATTAGCACAAAACGTCTATATCTTTATTGTGCAAAACGTTCATATCTTTCATTTTTTTGACATTTTCACCATTATTATCACATTTTAGTGTGAAAATCATCATTTCATCTATTTTTCGATTAAAAGCTGTAAAATAATGAATATATCCTCTTATTTAAATAAAAAATAAAAACAAAGAACAAATTGCAACTATGCTCTCAAATTTTTCAAAAAAGTAAAAATAAATTTCAAATAAATAATTTAAAAATTTTTAAAAATCACTTTTGCTTTTAATTATTTATTTGAAATTTATTTGTACTTTTTTTTGAAAATTTTGGGTGTATAGTTACAATTTGTTCTGTATTTTTCTTTTATTTATTTTTATTCTATATATATATTCGTCATTTTACATCTTTTTATTGAAAAATGTATGAAAATATTGATTTTCACAATATAATGTGAAAATAAGGGTGAAAATGTCAAAAACGAAAGGTATAGACGTTGTGTACAATAATATTGAAAAGTATGAACGTTTTGTGCTAATTACCATTTTAATAATTTATTTGAACTCATTTGCAGTTTTTTAAAAGTTTGAGACTATAATTGCAATTTTTTCTCTTTTTTTGTTCTTTTTTTTCCCTTTTTGTATTTAAATATGAGGGTATGCTTGTCATTTTATATTTTTTATTGAAAAATTTGATGAAAATGACATTTTCCGCAATGAAATGTGAAAATAGGGGTAAAAATGTCAAAAAAATGAAAGATAAGGACTTTTGCACAATAACATTGAAATGTAAGAACGTTTTGATCATTGGCATAAATGGTCATAAACCTTTGGTCATCTTGCATATTTTATTCAAATTTTTGAATCTTGGTGCAAATGGTCACAAACCTTTACATTCTTGGCAAAGTTAGTCTCTTTGGACGGACTTTGTCCGAAAGGACAGCTAATTCTTAGTGCGAAATGCACTTTTGTTTGAAAATAAATTGTATTCATAGTCCCAACTTTGATGAAAGTAGAAATCATGTACTTAACTAATTTTTTGTTAGTTTTCTTATTTATAATCTTTGAGAAATAGTAAAGTCGATCCTTCAACCAATGAATTTGACCAATGTGTTTGACAAACGATCCAATGCTTAAAGTATATGATCATCAGTTTAGATTCAACAAAACAAAATAATTATTAAAAAAAAAAACGCGTCATCTACTGTACTTATCCCTTATGTACCCACCTACGCACCCCACCAAGACCACTACACCATCTCCACCTTCACAACCAACACCACATTGTCACCACTGCCACCACCTTCATCAAGAGGGATTTCTCCCTCGGATCACCAACAAACAATGGAAGTCGATGAACCGGGGAAGGGGGGGGGGGGGGTCCTCCCCCCTTCCTCCCAAATTTGCAAAACTAGATGATTCTTACAAAATGAAATAGTGATGTCTTGAAAAATATTTATCTCGATATTGCCCTCTTAAAATTAAAATTATGCAATCGCAACTTCATAGTCTAGATAAAATTGTTTTGTTTGGGATGAGAAGTGAGAAGTGTGGTGATGGTAGCAGGTTCAGGGTGGTGGTGGTGGTTTTCGCGGGTTAGGTGGATTGGTAGAATGGATAAATAGATGCATTTTGCTTTTTTCGTATCATTTTTTAAATTTTATTTAGTACTTTTTTGTTTAAAGACAAAAGCTGAAAAATGGATTGATTTTGCTATTTCTCAAAGATTAAGGACAAAAATCTGACTAAAATTTAGTAAAGAAAATATTGCTATTTCCGCCAAAGTAGAGACAACTTATGCAATTTATCTTTAAAGAGAGTACATTTCATGTAAAAATTAAAGGTCTTTTTGGACGGAGTCCATTCAAAAGAACCAATTATGTCAAGAACATAAATAATTGGGATCGTCTGAACTAAGTTTAGAGATTTGGACGAAAATGCAAAATGGGCAAAGGTTTGGGACCATTTACGTCAATTTTCCTTTATAATTTGGTCCCATAGATTTAACTGTGTATCGGCTTTTTAATTGACAAACTTTGAATTTTTGATCTAAAATCTTCTCCCAATCACTAGACGACATTTGGAAGAAACATAGGATATTTTTTATTCGTGAGAAATATTCTTTTCAAAATTAGTCCAACTAAAAAATGAATTAGGGAAATACATCTGAATGCCCAATGAAAAGTGTCAATGTGGAGAAATCCAGCTTTGTTTGAGGCTGTCGGGTCAAGAATTCGAATCCTGAAATATAGATTTGGCTCTTGGGTAAGTGCAAGTGTACAAGTAGTCTTCCACCGTGTACCCTTGGAGGCATAACCTGCGATTTACCTCCTTTACCAAGGCCCAGGACAGGGCAGGTAGGTACGCCAATAATGGGGTGTAATCCAAAAAAAAAAAGTGTCTTATTTAATAAATGGTCACCTTACTTTATCGAAATTAGCAAAATTTTCACTTTTCAACAAAATTACCAAAAAATATCCTTGAAGTTACATTTTTTCATAGAACTTAACCACTATTGATGTGCATAACTTCTGAAAAAAAGAATTCATAAAATCTAAACGAAGATTCATTTTTCGTGAAACGATTTGTTCACTGGATAAGTCGATTAATCAATACAGTTTCAACTGTTTTGAAGCAAATCTTGAAAACGTCCAAGAGAAAATTCATTTTCGCGAGACGTCGGGCTAGTTTGTAGATAGTCAAACTACTTTGAAAGAAAGTTTTACTTCAAATTTTGATTCAAAAGTCTTGATACCCACCAAATAACTTGTATGATTTTTGTCAACTAAAAATGGTATAATTGACATTTAAATATAAATGTAATCTTTTTCTCCCTCCAAAAAAAGGAGCTGATGTAGAAAAGGATGGTAGTGAACTAGTTTATGAACCGGCTCTTTGATTGATTTAATAGTGTAAAAACATGATTCCTTTAGGAGAATTCAACAACTTCAGCCAATCAAAAAATACAGCTATGCAAGAGCCTTTATCTACTGGTTATGCAACCGTTTCTGCTGGAATCTTCAACTATATGGAGCCTTAGTTAGTTAGGTAGTTAATAACTAATTTTTATACCTCTTTAAGTCTATAAATAACTGCATTTGTTGTATGAGTGGGTAAACTCGAGAGTGAAAGAAATTATGTAGTTCTGTAGTATGAAGTGGAGATTGGAGAGGAACAATCTGAAAAAGTCTTCTACTGATTCATATTGTATGAATGAAAAGTCTTGATGAATGAAAGGTCGAGAAAGATACTCTTCATGTTTTTAATTTGTTTTTCATTTCTGTTTCTGCAGATTTTCGAATCTATTCTTCTTCTCTATATCCATTCTACTGGTGCATTCTGTGCTTCCATTAAATCTGTATGAATTTCATAACTAAATAAAGCCATTAAGCCCTAACAATTGGTATCAGAGTTGGGCTTAAAATCTGCAAAGAATAATTCAAGAAATCTGATTTCCTGCCCTCAATTTTCTGTGATAACTGGAACAACAAATCTGGTGAAGGAAGATTCCTGACTAGAATCTTAACCACACCATGTCAACATCCAAGTTTGAAGTAGAAAAGTTTGATGGCAAGAATGATTTCAACCTATGGAGGGAAAAGATGATGGCACGCATTGACAATCTTGGATTGGATGAAGCGTTGAAAGAAAAATCTGAAACTGATGCTTTAACCAATGCTGACACCTTGAAAAATGCAAGAAACATAATCATTCTTAGCCTCAGTGATACGATTTTAAGGAAGGTAATCAAGGAGTAAACTAGAGGAGCTTTACCTCACTAAAGCTTTGCCAAATCGAATCTATTTGAAACACAAGTTCTACAGCTTCAAGATGGATGAATCGAAGTCAATCGATGACAACATTGATGAGTTTACAAAGCTGGTCTCAGATTTGGAAAATCTGGAAATCAAGATTGATGAAGAAGATCAAGCTATTTTCTTGTTAAATTCATTGTCACTAGCCTATGATCATCTAAGAGACACCATCAAATATAGCAAGGAATCCTTGACCCTCAAAGAAGTTGCTGCAGTAGCCTACTCAAAGGAATTGGATCTAAAGTTGAATGGAAGTCTTGCCAAGATAACAGGAGAAGTGCTAAGTATGCAAGGAAGGAAAGAAAAGAGAGTGTGCTAGATTTGTTATCAAGAAGGACCCTTTAGAAAGCATTGTCTACAAGGAAACAAGAGGTGGATGAAACAAGGAAACAACAAGCAAGATGGAGACTGTGCAAATGCATTTGGAGATTGCGAAGAGGTTGAAGTCTTTGCTACAACAAGAGCAACCCATAACAAGGTTTGGATAATGGACTCAGGTTGTCCATTCTATATGACACCAAGAAAGGAACTTTTCATTGATTACAACCCAGTTTATGAATGCAAAGTGCTATTGGCAAATGACAACACATGTGAAGTGATTGGTGTTGGTTCTATGATAAGTGTGCGTTTACACACTTATTGGACACTTTTTGACTTATAATTATTGATGAAATTGAGCATATTCTATGCATAATTGTGTATTATTTGATTTTATAGGCAAAAACCCCGACCAGACGAAGAAACGAGCTAAAGAGGAGCAAAATGACTAAAAGTGTACAATTTTGTGAAGTTGAGGACTGAATTGCACTTGACCAAAAGATGGAGGACTTTGACTGCAATTTAGTAAAGGTCTAAATGATATGAAGTTCAAAATCTGGGGACTGAAATGGACTAATTCAAAGATGAGGGATCAAAGTGCAAGACGGCCAGAATGATCAAGGACCTGAGCAGCAATTTTTGCTTGAACCATGTGACTGCATGCATTTTGCTTGTGCGATCGCGAAGTGGCCACATAATCCTTGTACCGTTTTAAGGTTCTTCTATGCGACCGCATAGAAATAGCCTATGCGGTCGCATAGAAGAAATTTTCAGAGGCGGTGAATTTTGCATTTTTCTCGAGTTTTGGCCAACATTTTGATTACATTTTGATTTGTTTATTACTTAAACTTATCTATATCTAATATTATATATTATATATATTATAATTAATAGCTTTAGTGGAGAGATACTTAGTGGAAAATTATGGGAATGGAGGATATAGGATAGAATTCATTAATTTTTGACTTATCACTTATCTTCATCTTCTCTTCCTCTCTCTTGCTTCTCTCCCGTAAAACTCTCTGCTCTTGAATTCTTTTGCTTGTTTTAATTTGTTTTTATTTTGTTTTGTAGGATAATTGAAGGGGTTGAAGGTGGTGAACAAAGAGAATCCATCAAAGGAGAATTTGGAGAACAAATGGAAGTTTTCAAAATTGTTATACAAGGGTTTTATCTATCCTTTTGACTTTCTTCCTTTAGTTTTCATGTTTATATTGTAATGGAACAAAATTCTCTTTGTTACACCACTTTTATAATGAGCTAAATAGTTTTATGTTGGAATTTATGTAGTAACTTAACCAAAAATTTCATTAGTATGTTGTTTTGTTTGGCAAGATGCATGTGTTATTAAGTTTTAGATGTTTTAATTATTGTATTTTATTGGCTATCATATACTTGATCAATATATGATATGGTTAAATGGTTGGTGCAATTATTGAGAAATTGTTGTACTAGCTAGATCAAGATAATTAAAATTCTAGGTTTGTATAGTTTCGACTATACTCGTTTAGGTGTTATAGGAATATACATCTACCCTAGGTGACCCTTAGAGTATTCTCACAACAATTTAATGCAATTGATTAAGTTGTATCCACATAGAGATATAGTGAATAGGTTAATCAATTAGGGTTAATTTCGCTCGGAAGAGGTTGTTAACTAAAATTGGAGAATCGGGTCTAATCTGACACTTTGGTAACACTAGCATCTTTATTTTATCGATTTTAATACTAATGAAACGATGGTTAAGTGAAAGCACAAATTCCAACATTTGTCAAATCAAAAACCCTTTTTATCATTTATTTTATCTTTTTAAAATTTAAATCAAGTCTTTTGTTTTATTTTCTCGCTTTTAAAATCAATTTTTAAAATGTGTGTGTCCATCGTTAATTTGAAACACTTTAACTTGTGATTGGAAAAACACTCCTCGTGAAATCGACTTGGGCTTAAAAAGCTCTATTATACTACTTGATCCGTACGCTTGCGGCATTCGTATTCGGCCCGATCATTCTATCAAGCTGAAAATGTGGGATGGATCTTCAAGAGTTCTAGGTGGAGTGAGCCATGTACCAGGGCTGAAAAGAAATCTCACTTGGAGCACTTGACAAAATCGATTGTGTGTATAAAGCTCAAGGTGGGGTGCTAAGTGTAATGGAAAAGTCTGTGGTGATCATGAAAGGAATCCTACAACAAGGCATTTATGTCTTGAAAGGAAATGAAGTTGAGGTTCCAACTGCAATTGGTCTCTAAATTCTCCTCAAGAATCAGGGTGGAGATTGTAAAAACATGATTCCTTTAGGAGAATTTGTTGAGAATCGAACCCTGCTTTATGCTTCAAAAGTTTTCACTTATGTCGCATTTTCTGGAAACACGATTTCTTTAGTTGGTTGCCTCGACTGGATCTTGACACTTGACACTTACTGGACCGTTGGATTGGCAATTCTAATAAGAGATTTAAATACAGGAATCGACTGTTCATTTTGACTAGGCTTTTCATTTGTCTTCTCATTTTCTCTCAAGTGAGGCGATTTAGAGTGTTCTTCAAATTTTCTAGGGTTTGCTTCTCTATACATTTCCTGTTGAATCTTTCATGAGAGATGTGAGATTATATGGTTAGAATATAGAATACTTTGGTTTTTCTTGTGTGAAAACTGTGAGATCTTGATAGATCTGGTGATGGAACTGCTAGTTCGAGATCTGTGTAATCTTGTGTGATTAGAGGCATATTTGGTGGTTCTTCTGTGAGAGATAAATCTCTTATTTGTATTCTATCTTTTCTTGAACATTCTTATAACCTTCGTTGCCAGTTTAAGGCGTTCTAGCGCAATCGAGCTATATCTATCTTTTGATGGATGCTCAACAGGGGACTAGGTGTTAAAAGGGTCACCGAACCTCTAGGGCTTCGGCCGAAAGAAATTCCTTGTGTTCAATCTTTAATTTCTGCAAGTTTTGATTTCTGATATTCAAAGATTGTTAATATCTTAAATTTAATACCATGTTAGGGCCTTTTCAGAATTCAACAACATCAGCCAATCAGAAAATAGAACTGTGCAGGAGCCTTTGCTTACTGGTTTTGCAACCGTTTCTGCTGGAATCTTCAACTATATGAAGCCTTAGTTAGTTAGGTAGTTAATAACTAATTTTGATACCTCTTTAAGTCTATAAATAGCTGCATTTGTTGTATGAGTGGGTAAACTCGAGAGTGAAAGAAATTTTGAAGTTCTGTATGAAGTGGAGATTGGAGAGGAACAATTTGAAAAAGTCTTGATGAATGAAAAATTGAGGAAGATACTCTTCCTGTTTGTAATCTGTTTTTCTTCTTCATATCCATTCTGCTGGTGCATTCTGTGCTTCCATTAAATCTGTATTAATTTCATAACTAAATGAAGCCATTAAGCCCTAACAAATAATTTTGCGATTTTTAGTGTTTTAGGTATAATCAATGGAGGAGCAACACGGTGTCTTGTGGGGACCATTGATCCAACATAATTTTGGAAGTCCCCCCCATCTCCCTCTTCCAAAATTTTCATTTTTACTCCTCTCTTTTTAGCACTGCGCAGAGCTTTTTCCTTACAGGCCAACATTTGAAATCACTAGTTAATTCCTTATTCTTAATCTATGGTTTGTCCCACCAAAATCTAATGTGTGTCAATGCTCAACTTGTCTCGACATCACAAATATTTAACTCACCACTCAAGCCTCAATCCACTGTTAAGTTATTTTTTATTTTTTAAATTAAATTATCCGACAATAAAAAATGTTTAGATCTATCATGGTGTATGATTGGACCATTTTCCAATTTTTAGTCGAAATGATTAGTCCAATACGGTTTTCAAAAATGGTTGATGTAAGATATTTTGTAATTTATTCTTACTTTATTATTTTAGGGAAAATCTATTGACAATCAAGAGTATCAGTGCTTCTATTTCAGAACCTTTTATTTTTTTAGTAGTAAATATCATTCATTGTGATTTTGATTTTATATTTTATGAAGTGAGAACTATTGTTTAACTTAATTTGTTGAGATGTCACAACCCTTGAAGATTTAAGTTTAAATCGCAAGAATATATAAATGGGTCACCTAGATGGTTCCATGAATATTGAATGCCCTAGTGCATGTTTGGTGAAAATTACATAATTACTATTATTAAGTTCACTTAAGAGGATTGGCCTGCTCCAATCCTCTTACGAAACTTTTGTTATTGAGTTAATCGTACACTTCACAAAAATTGTAGTGAAACTGTTGTTTGTCTTGCCAGTTTACGTAGGAGTTGATCACTTGGTTATGAATCATATTATCGAACATGCTTCAAAAAATAGGTATTTTTTTTTTACCTACATATAAGAGGGAAAATAAAGTAATATGTATAAACATATTCAAATATAATTTATTTAAAAGTATATTTGACTTATAAGCTACACCAAACATGTACATGGTCTTGAGAAGGACAAACAATTAATTAAAATTTTTGTGATTACTATGATTATGATTGGTCGGACAAAAATAATGTGATGAATGATTTAAAAATGTAGAAGGGTCCATTATAGTTACTATGAAAATATTGAAAAAACGTGCTTTGAATATGCTTATGTCTACATTATGAGGTTAGTTACACTGTCTAATCGTATTTCAAAACTAGTGATGATTGTAATTTCTTATGCTTGTTCATGACCGTTCGTTTATATTTACAGTTTTCATACAATCTCTTGCCAGTTCAGTTAGAATATACTTAAATTATAATGTTACATCTATTACTTATAAACTATTTGAATATTTTATTAAAAATTAATGATTTAATCCGCAAACTCGTCATGAATGAAAACATTTTATTTTTTTTAACTATGACTTAATTTTAAATCAAATTAAATTCTTAAAGAATGAGTGGGTTGGCTAGATTCTTAGAATGGAAATTATATCCTCACTTTATTTTTAACTTCTTAGTTCGAAAATAAGGTTTAAAAGTTTTTCATTCAAAAATTAGGTGATAATTCATCTTTTAAATATTAATAATAATATTATAAAAATAAATTATTCTACATACCCGCCCCACCCCACTCCACACCACCCCGCCCCGATCCTCCATTTATCTCAACCCAATTTCA
Organism: Osmanthus fragrans; assembly: GCA_019395295.1. Classification (NCBI taxonomy): domain Eukaryota; kingdom Viridiplantae; phylum Streptophyta; class Magnoliopsida; order Lamiales; family Oleaceae; genus Osmanthus; species Osmanthus fragrans. The sequence continues at coordinate 7,093,528 of CM033348.1, forward strand.
CTCCCACACCTTAAATCAACTCTCTCTCTTTCTCTCTCTCTCTCTCTCTCTCTCTCTCTCTCTCTCTCTCTCCACCCTTCCCACCCTACCTTGCAGATAAATGGTGTCTAGTGATGGCAAAAAAATTCACCTCGCTTTGACAGGTCCCTGCCCCGAATGGGGCCAAAAAAACACACCCCGATGGGGTTGGTTTGGTGGGGTGGGGGGTGGGGTGGGGCCGTAAGAAAAATTAAACTAGAATTTTGATAAATTGTTAGTTTTAAAATATTGTTGAATGTATTTACAATTTTATATCATGTTTCTAATCCAACAATTATATTATACAATTGTCAATTTAAAATTTTACATAACTAACAATTGTTTTATATAATTTATAAATTCGGTCATCCAATTTTTTTAGCGCGTGGGGCGGAGTGGGGTTGGGATGAGACGGGACGGGGTGGGGCGAGGGTGCCCGCTCCATTGCCATCCCTAATGGTGCCTCACTTGGCGCAACAAGGCGTTGCTATAAGCAAGAGCGAACCGTTGCGCCACAATGCACTTGCCCTGGCCCAATGTCATCCCTAATGGTGCCTCACTTGGCGCAGCAAGGCGTTGCTGTAAGCAGGAGCAAACCATTGCGCCACCTTGCTACGTGCATTGGTGTTCGTTGGTTTTTTTTTTATCTGATCTATTGCGGGTGGTTTGTTGGTAGATGTTTTTTTTTTTATCAAATCCCCTTCTTAGTCTGAGTTTTGGGGTAGTTCATGTTTCGCAAATGGTGGTGGTTATTTTTTGATCTGTAGGTAGGTGGTTTTCTGATCTGTGGGTAAGTGGTTGGTTGGTGGTTGTTTGTAGATGATGATGATAGTGGTGGTGAGGCGTTATGTTGTTGATGGTGTTAGGAGTAGTGGTTCTGCCAATAGTGGTGGTGGGGTTTGGGGTGGGGGAGTGTTTATCACTAATTATTTGAGTGATTGTAATTAATAAATTGGTTACTTTGTAATCGATAAATATATGTGACTGATAAAATATATAATTTATGACCAATAAATGATATATGACCTAAAAAATGTGAAATTGCTACTAAATTTATAATCGTAACTCGTAATTTGTTAAGTTGTGACCGATTAATTTGTGATTGTGGAATAAGTTGTGACTTATAAAATTTATGATTTGATCGAGAAATAATTCGTGAGCAATTAATTTGATAATTTGTGATCAATAAATAAATTATGACTTATGAAATTTGTGATTGTGATATTTTCTAATTGTGATAATAAATAGTATAGTATTGTGACTTTAATATATTTAATAATAATATATTTTTTAATTATCTATTTTAATTAATAAATTTTAATTATGACTTACTTTTTGAAGTTTTAAAACATGTTTGATAATTATGAAATGGTATCTTCTAACCACGTTAAATGTGTATTATTCCCTTCTTAGATCCCTTCTTAGAATGGGAAGATATGTACCATATTTTTGGGCATGAAAGTTAAGAATCTATAGGTTTGAATCAGATTGAATGCGAACTGATTGATAGTGCAACTATTTGACGAAACTTCAAAGTATTGAACATGTTCGATTAAGCTCAAAAATTGTATAAATAAATTTGAAATAAATCATTTTTGTTAGTTAAAGTTGAAAATCATTAATTTATTTTTAATAATATAACAATAGTTACTTTTAAAATAAATAATCTTTTTACTTGAATAAGAAATAAGTGTGTGTGAACGGAAAATCTTTTGTGAGAATATATAAATGGTTCTCTTAACCTCATGTTTATTGTGTGCCCTTGGATCAAAATAGATGGTGGAGATTGGTTGATAGATATTTTATCTATCTTGTTGAAGAAGCTTTACAATCCTATACAATTTGAATATAAAACCTACCAACTATCTCTCTCTGATGTGGGCTGTGGTAAGGCAAGAAAAAGGACCCATACCTTCTTCTACAACTCTCTCCTTTCTTCTCCAAGTCACTCTCTCGTTTTCTACCTGGTTCATTGAGTGAAGAGGTGAGTTTGAGGTGAGTTTTGGTGATAGAATACCTTGGTATCTTAGGCATGAAATAGGGCTAAGTAGAGTGGTGTTTCTTGAGAGTTTAGGGTCGGTTTTGGAGGGTTCTTTGCCGGTTCTTCTAGCTATCTCTTGGTGGGGTGATTTGCATTAACAAAGAGGAAGGAGCTGGCCATTTTCTGCCATTGTTGAAGCTTCCATTTTCAGTTTCATGTTCTTGGTTTTTGCATTGATGTTTGATGTAATGGTGTGTATTGTGGTAGATTAAACACCCATAATCCTAACAAACTGGTATCAGAGCTTGGTTGGGGTGTTTGTGATGCCAAAAAGGGACCAGAAAACGATCAGAAAACGTCTGAAAAAGAACCAGAAAACCGGAAAAGAAGCAGTCCCGAAATCTGTTGAAAAACTGAAACTTCAAACGCGATTTCCCGCCAAACCAGAAGGAATTTGGAAATTCCGAGACCACCAGAGTGCTCAGCAGGCCGAGGAGAACATTTTTAGGTGGCGCAAGAAAATCCGGTGGCGGACCCGTTTTCCGGCGACGGCGCGTGGACGATTTTCCGGCGATGGTCCCTTCAGGCAGAATCCTTATTTTGATGTCCTGAACGTATTGATGTATTTAGTTTTGTGTTTCAGGTTATACAAAAAAAGTTGGATGATTTTGCCCCTGACTTGACGTCTCCGGCAGTTCGGTTGTGAAACTTTGGTATATTTACTGCTTTTCAACAGTAGTTTGATAAGATTATTCTAAACTCTCCATTAGGATAGGTTTGATATTTTTTACCGGTTTATGCATGATTGCTTGGTTGCTTATTTGTGAATTCCGTTGATTGAATTCTTGTAATTAATTCGTGACCTGAAAGCATATTTAATTGCATTATACATGTTTCATCGTTGTGCTTCATTCCTGAACGTTGGCTTTTTTAACTTTGCATTTGTATTTTATTTGATCATCTGGAAAAGATTTTTTCAAAACCTTTTCTGTTATGTCCACGAGTACAGGCCACTCTTTTACAGAATCTGTAATGGGTTCGAGAGTCGAATTATCGCAATTCGATGGAAAGGGGGATTACTCGATTTGGAAATAGAAAATGAGGGCTATTTTGGTCCAACAGAGAGTTGCTAAAGCTCTTGATGATCCTACTACATTTTCTGATGAGTTAAAGGCTAAACCACATGAAATTGAAGACATGAATGAAATTGCTTACAGTTCTATAATTTTGCATTTATCTGATAACATTGTAAGACAAGTTGATAATGCCAAAACTGCTAGAACTTTGTGGACTGAACTAGATGCCTTATTATTGACTAAAACTTTACCTAACAAGATATATCTGTTGGAAAAGTTGTTTAGTTTTAAGATGGATCCCGAAAAGGATGTCGAGGGAAATTTGAGTGACTTTAGCATAATTGTTAAGAGTCTGTCTCATAATAATAAAAAATTTGCCGATGAGGATTTAGCTGTCATATTGCTAAACTCTTTGTCCGAATCTTATAGAGAAATGAAAAATGTCATAAGATATGGTAGGGACACTCTCACTCAAGCTATTGTCACAGATGCTTTAAAATCAAGAGAGCTTGAATTAAAAAGAGACAATAGAACTCATTCTCTTGAAGAGAGCTTATTTGTTAGGGGAAGATCTGAAAAGAAAGAATTTAACTTCCATAACAAGAAGGGGAGAGGGAAATCCAAAATGAGATCCAAATCCAAAGATAAAAGCGGTAAGAAATGTTATCACTGTGGAAAGTTGGGACATTTCAAGAAAGACTGCTTTGAGTGGAAAAGGAAACAAAGAGACCCGAACAATTTTGATCAAGATAATGCTGCCATTGTTTCTGAATTTGACAGTTTGTACGTCCATAATGTGTCTGAGGAAGAATTTGATAAAAATTGGATCCTAGACACAGGGTGCACCTTTCATATGTGCCCTGAGAGGTCTTGGTTCTATAACTATAAAGAGACTGAATCTAGAAAGGTCTACATGGGGGACAATAATTCTCAAAATGTGGTTGGAGTTGGTGACATAGCCATCAGGATGTACGATGGGGCCGTCATGCAGCTCAGAAATGTTAGATATGTTCCTAATTTAAAGAGGAACCTCATTTCCTTAGGTTCTCTTAAAGATGAGGGATATACCTTCAAGTCTGGTAACAAAATTTTGAAAATTATGAGGGGTTCTCTCATAGTTATGAAAGGACCTAAAAGGAATGGGTTGTACTATCTGGAGGGTAGAACTGAAATACCACTTGATTCTAGCCTTCTTACTGTGAGTAAAGACAAGACTGAACTTTGGCATAATAGAATGGGTCACATTGGGTATAAAGGGCTAAAAGCTTTAAATAATCAGAAATTGCTTGGAAAGGATGATATTGAAGCAATGGATTTCTGTGAAACATGTGTATTGGGTAAATCCCATAAGGTGAGCTTTGAAGCTAGCTCTCATAAGACCAGCAGACCATTGGACTATGTCCATGCTGATCTATGGGGCCCAGAGAAGCACTCCACATTTGGTGGAAGCAAGTACTTCTTGTCCTTAGTGGATGATTATTTAAGAAAGGTTTGGATTTACCCTTTGAAGGCTAAGTCGGAAACCTTTGAAAAATTCGGAATTTGGTTGAAGTCTGTGGAAAATAAGCTAGATAAGAAGCTTAAAACTTTGAGAACTGATAATGGGCTTGAATTCTGCAATTTTGAATTTGACAACTTCTGTAAGCAGAAAGGCATAACAAGACATAAAACTGTTAAATACACACCTGAACAGAATGGGGTCGCTGAGAGAATAAACAGGACCATAATGAACAAAGTTAGGTGTATGTTGATTAGCTCTGGCCTTGCGAAAGGCTTTTGGGCTGAAGCTGCAAGTACTGCAGCTTACTTGATTAATAGGTCTCCGTCCAGCAGTATAGGGTTTAAGACCCCACAGGAGTTGTGGACGGGAGAGCCTCCAAATCTAGAACACTTGAGGGTGTTTGGATGTGCTGCATTTGCACACCAATCTGAAGGAAAACTTAAGCCGAGGGCGGTCAAGTGTGTGATGTTAGGGTATCCCGAGGGTGTGAAAGGCTATAGGCTATGGGTTTTAGGGGTTCAAGGCATTAAGATTATTAACAGCAGGAATGTAGTATTTAATGAATCTGAGATGCCATGTCTAAAACAGAAAACTGATGAAACCAACAAATCTGAAACTGAGAAGAGTATTCAGACTGAAGTGAAGCTGACTAAGCTTGATTCACCTACACCTGGGAATGAAGTTAATGACCCTATACATCAAGAACCTAAAAATGAAAATGAAACTGAAACTGAACCTAAAGGGGTGACTGAACTTCAAGAAAACACTGAACCTGTTGAAGTTGAACATTTTAATGATCAACCACCTAATCAAGATTATCAGCTTACTAGGGATAGGGGAAGGAGGCAGATCAGGCCAAATCCTAGATATGAATCCCTAAACATGACTGATTTTACCTTAGTTTCAGGTGAAGCCCTTGAGCAAATAGAACCTGATAGTTTTGAAGAAGCCGTGAATGGAAAATATTCTGAAAGTTGGTTAAAAGCTATGCAGGAGGAAATGAAATCTTTGAGTGATAACAGAACCTGGAAACTCATTAAAAAACCTAAAGATCAGAAATTGGTTCCTTGTAAGTGGATTTACAAGTTAAAGGAGGGTTTGAGCCCTAGTGATCCGGTGAGGTTTAAGGCGAGATTAGTGGCCAAGGGTTATACTCAAAGGGAGGGTGTGGATTATAATGAAATATTTTCACCCGTGATTAAGTACAAGACAATCAGATTAATGTTGGCTCTTGTGGTTCAATTCAATTGGGAACTTGAACAACTCGATGTAAAAACTGCTTTTCTACATGGGGAGTTGGAAGAAGATATCTTCATGAGCCAGCCACAAGGTTTTGTGGCTAAGGGAAAATTTGATTATGTGTGCAAGTTAGAGAAATCTTTGTACGGGCTGAAACAGAGCCCAAGACAATGGTACAAGAGATTTGATGCTTATGTGCTAAAAATAGGATTTAAGATAAGTGAATTTGATGCTTGCTTGTATTTTAATAACATAAAGAGCGGTTGTGAGGTTTACTTGCTGCTTTATGTGGATGATATGCTTTTAGCTGGACCTAGCAAGTCTCAAATTAATAAACTGAAAGATCTTTTGAAATCTGAATTTGACATGAAAGATTTAGGGAATGCTAGAAAGATTCTAAGGATGGTGATAACAAGGGACGTGGCGAAGAATAGGTTAACTATTTCACAGGAAGCTTACTTGAACAAAGTTGTGACAAAATTTGGTATGAAAGACAGTAAAATTGTGAATGTGCCTCTTGCCAGTCATATGAATTTATCACATGCTCATTCGCCTAAATCTGAGTCTGAATTAAAAGAGATGGAAAATGTGCCCTATGCTAATGCTATAGGTTCTGTCATGTTTTCTATGATTACTACTAGACCTGATCTTGCTTTTTCCATCAGTCTCCTAAGTAGATTTATGTCCAATCCTGGTAAGCCGCATTGGGCTGGTTTGAAATGGCTATTGAGGTATTTGGTTGGGACTTTAAATCTGGGCTTAGTATATGAGAAAAGATCTGAGAAGTTAACTTTAAAAGGTTATGTTGATGCTGACTTTGCTGGTGATAAAGACAGTAGGAAATCAACTACAGCATACTTCTTTACCCTAGGTGATAATTGCATAACATGGAAATCTGAGTTGCAGTCTTTAGTTACTTTGTCAAGTACTGAGGCAGAGTATGTTGCCATAACCGAGGCGGTTAAGGAATGTACTTGGTTGAAAGGAATCTTAAAAGAATTGAACTTCATGCATGATATACCTGTTATGTTTACTGATAGTCAAAGTGCTTTATTGCTTTGTAAAAATCCTGTTTATCATGAAAGATCTAAACATATTGAGGTAAAATATCATTTTATTCGTGAGAAATTGTCTCAAAATGAAGTTAAACTTGTTAAGATTCACACTGATTGGAATCTCTTTGATGTGGGAACTAAAATTCTACCTGCAGGTAAATTTAAATTATGCTTATCTTTGTTACATATTGATATGGGTTAATTTTTCTTGCAGGTAGTGGGCGATGATGATGAACAGTTCTTCCATGTGCAAATTCTCAACCAAGAGAGTGTGTTATGAGAACCAAGGTGAAGAATGTGAGAATATATAAATGGTTCTCTTAACCTCATGTTTATTGTGTGCCCTTGGATCAAAATAGATGGTGGAGATTGGTTGATAGATATTTTATCTATCTTGTTGAAGAAGCTTTACAATCCTATACAATTTGAATATAAAACCTACCAACTATCTCTCTCTGATGTGGGTTGTGGTAAGGCAAGAAAAAGGACCCATACCTTCTTCTACAACTCTCTCCTTTCTTCTCCAAGTCACTCTCTCGTTTTCTACCTAGTTCATTGAGTGAAGAGGTGAGTTTGAGGTGAGTTTTGGTGATAGAATACCTTGGTATCTTAGGCATGAAATAGGGCTAAGTAGAGTGGTGTTTCTTGAGAGTTTAGGGTCGGTTTTGGAGGGTTCTTTGCCGGTTCTCCTAGCTATCTCTTGGTGGGGTGATTTGCATTGCATGGAAGCTGTTCCTGAGCCTACAAATTGACCATTAACAAAGAGGAAGGAGCTGGCCATTTTCTGCTATTGTTGAAACTTCCATTTTCAGTTTCATGTTCTTGGTTTTTGCATTGATGTTTGATGTAATGGTGTGTATTGTGGTAGATTAAACACCCATAATCCTAACATCTTTCATGGAAAATGGCCATTTTTCCATCCAAATTTCATCTTTTAAAGTGTTTGATTGCCATTTTTATATGAAAAATATTTTTCAACCTTTGAAAATATGCAGTATTGTAAATTAGAGAGAAAGAGAAGGAAATAGATAAATCAAAACTCAAGTGTGTCTTTTATTAAAATCAAAACTCGTATATATAGGGTTCAAAATGAGAGTTACAATTGGAGTGAAATAGATATTTTAGACTACATAAGACTAATCTATGTATCATAATAATATTAAATATCATCAAATCATCTCATTATTTTACAGCACTTCTCATTTGATGATTATTTTTACAATAACTGCTTCGTTAAAAATCTTATTTTTGAGGAAGTAGTTTTCTCCTCCCCGAAGTTGGAAAAATCATTAATCAAAATGACAATCTGCAAAACATGCAACGAATAAATCACTCGTTAAAAGTTCAAGATACTTAATAATCGATTTTGAGTCAAAATCCATATAAATTCCAAGTCTTTGTTGGTGACCAATTTTAATACGTTATGAAGGGTGAAATAGGGACTTCGACAACACAACCAAACCCGTAGGTAAGAAATAATAGGTTCATGATCAAATGCAAGTTGTAAAGATGAATATTAATAATAAACAATTAGTTTTATTGGAACCAATAATGCAGAATGTAATATAACATAACCCCAAATAGAAGCTGAGATTTTCATTTTCATAAATAATGATCTAACAATAAATTATAGACCTTTAATAAACGATTTTGCTAAACCTTTGGTGTATGAACATACCCAACCAAATGTTCAGTAACAATCCTAATTGGTATATGATAATCATCAAATGTTTGTGACCCAAAGTTACCAGCATTATCAAGACAAATTGTCTTATTGAATAATTGAAATTTTGAGCTCGTAATTTTATGATTTGAACAAATAGTTTAGAAAAATTTACATTCCTAGTAGAAAGTAGACAAACCTGTGACAATCTAGTAGAAGAATCAATTAATACCATAAAATAATGAAATGGTCCATATTCTGGGTGTAATGACCAGCATATATCTCCATGAATTCATTCCAAGAAAGTTGGAGATTCAATATTGACCTTTATAGTCAAAGGTCTAATGACTAACTTGCATTATGAACAAACTACACATGAATAATCATTAGGTAAAAGAATATTCTAGTTCTTTAAATGATGTTCATGTGAATTATTTATTATTCGATGCATCATTATAGCTCTTGAATGTCCAAATCGATCATGTTAAAGTGTAAAATTTTTTAGGTCAACGAACTTTTGGTTTGTAACAATATTTGATTCAATCATTTTTATAAATGTAAAATACATACCAGATGAAAGTACATGAAATATTTCTTTTATTTGCTTCTTGCCAGATACAAAAAAAGTTGTACAACTACATTCGATGTTATTTTCTTGTATCGCATCAATGTGACATTTATTGCAGTGAATATCTTTAAAACTAAACAAATTTCGTTTGAATTTGGGAGAATAAAGTTCATCTTTAATATATAATTTTATATTATTTTGTAAAATAATAAATGCTTTTCGGAACCTTCAACATTATTCGATGCACCTGATATCGTATTAACATTATTTTCTAGTAATGTTAAGTTCAAAAAATATTTTTTGTCTTGAAAAATAGTATATGTAGCTACACTATTAATCAAGCAAGTGTTTTAACAATACATCATAAATTTATAAATATAACAAAAAATATATATTTAAAAAAAACAACTTGAATTCAAATTTAAAGGAGTAAATATAATTTAAAATTATGAAATTAACGATGCATAACAAAGTTTCAAATTTTACAAAAACATATTTCAAAGTAAATTTCTAAAACAAAAAGAAATATTAAAAACATAGAAAATAAACTAATTTATATCTTCCATTATAACACCACAATCAAATGGTCAATATTGTCATTTGGATCAACAAAGAAATCGTAGACATCCAAATGAGTCACATCAATTGGGACATCATAATCAAAAAAATTTATCTCTACTTTTCTATCCATTAATTATTTTTGGTATAGATCTATGAAATATTTTGACATACGACAGACACGTGCCTAATGCCCTTTCATTTCACATCTATATCAACTTTCTTTGTGCTCCTTTTTAGAAGTGCTACTTTCATTTACTTGTGTATATTTTGAAATTGTTGTTTTGTTGCTGATAGTTTTGTTGATTATTTCATCTATGGCACGTGCACATCCGTATCCACGTTCGTGTTCACGTCCTTATTTTAATATTACATTTGCTTCAGACAATTCAGTTTTATTTGCTTTAAACAATGGTCAGAATCAATTGGACATAATCTATGATTTTTTTATTAACAGATCATTATTTTGTTCAGCCACAGATAACAAGATATAAGTTTTGAGTACTTTTTGAAACCACGTTCCCGATATTGTTGCTGCATAAGCACATTTGAAGTGTAAAATGTGGAAAAAAATTATCCAATATATCTTCGTCAGTGGTTTTTTTCTCCACACAAATCAATTTTTAACATATTCTAAACATTTCATATTTGTACTCACTAACAGTTTTAAAGTCTTGCAAACGAATGTGTATACACTTATAGTGGCTTTGGGGAGGACTATAGTCATCTGATGATTAAATCTTTCAATCTTTTTTTTTCAAAGAACTTGTGATCTTTCTCGGTGAGGTATTCAATTTTCAATCAATCATGAAGAAGATGATAGAGGAAGATAAATGCTTTTGTACGAATTCTTTGTTTTATTTTTTTATTGTTTCTCCCAGACCCTTTGATATAAGATGAATATTAGTATTGAGTACCCATGACAAATAATTTTTGCCAAATATGTTAAGTGCAACAAACTCAAGATTTGTGATGTTTGTCATTTGATTAATTACAAAACAAAAATATGAATAATAATAATAATAATTAGTTTCGAAAGATATGATTAAATATTGTATAATCAAATAATAAATAAGTAGTGATTGCCAAGATGATATGTATTATATGTTATCCTTTAAAGCAAACACAAACACAAATTCAATATAATATATTCTCTAAAACATGTATTACTTTAGGAGCATGTTGCATTTTACTATTGTTTTTTCAAAAGCAATATGTCGACATTATTCCAGAATGTTGAAAATTATAATTCATATTCTTCAAAAACAAGTAACTTTCTTTTGGAATATTAATTATAATATTGTGTTATTTCAGGAGCAACAACAAACTATTTGTAATAGATAGGTCTACGATTATTATTCTTCTAGAATATTAATTATAATATTGTGTTACTTCAGGAACAACAACGTGATAAATTATCAATTTAAAACTTATAGAACAACATTCAAAAATATTTAATCAAATTAAAAATATTAATTACTATACAGACATAATATGAATTTGTATATAAAAATTGATTATCAAATATGTATTAGGAAAAAAAAATTCAAACATGAATTGATTTCAGTAAAAATTGATACATGTGGCACATAGAAAAATTGATACGAACATAATGATTATCAGCAAACATAATTCATATAAAGTGACGGTGGTAGTGCATAAATTTTTTTAATGCATATGTATCATCCCTCGAGAAATTCCTAATCAACTCCAAATCTCATACTATAGTTCTGGATGATAACGTGGCTGTTATTGTTACCCAACATGATGTTGAAAAATTAGATAATTTGATTTCACCAAATTATTACAAAAAATGGTGCAAACAAATAAAAAAAAAAAGAGAGAGAGAGAGAGAGAGAGAGAGAATCATTTCTAAGTAATAATTTTTTACAAAGTAGTAAATTTGTGTATAATTTAATGTTTGTGGCAGTAGTGCAGATTATCACTTCCTTAGCGAGAGAAAATCATGGTAAGAGAGAGAGAATTATGGAATTGAGAATGTTTTGTTTTATTCATTTACTAATATACTCTTATTTAATTTGCCTAGTTATAATCAACTTTCCTTACTTAATCTTGAAATTGTATAAATATAAATAAGGGTAGACTAGAAATGTTTTTGACAAAAATGACTTTTTCAATTACATTAAATAATATTTCTTAATCATTGTGAAAATAAAATCAGTCTATATAAATAAGACGAGCGAGTACTATCTTATTGAGAATCAAGACCTCGTATTTATAGAGTTCAAAACGAGAGTTACAATTGGAATGAAATAGATTTTCTAAACTAGATAATACTTATCTATATATCATGATAATACTAAATAATCATCAATAATTATTTAATGATTTTACGACACGTTTCCTTGTTTTTGAGGAAAACACTTTCTTCGGGATGAGATGGAATTTGACTTTCCTCAAAACAAGGAAAATATTTTCTTTTCTAGAAGACATTTTTCATGTCAATCAAATACCCTCTAGGTAACACATTCAGACAACTCTATGATATGAGCCCTACCCATTTATCCATTCGACCCTTTTTTTTTTTTTTGTTGTTTCGTTCCAAGAATTTGAACAGGATTTGTATTGATCCGATAAAAATGAAATAGACTCAGAACTCTCCATTGATACGACATACTATTTGTTTTCTTTCATTCCTTTTCATTATCAGTCGTAGTCTTCCAAACTTTACCGATGGTATGAACAAATTCGCCTTTGGAACATCTTATGATATTATTCACCATCACAAATTTTCATGACAAACAAATAGATAAGGCTTTCGTTATTGTTTTGTCAAGTTCAACTAGGAAAGTTAGGTGTCGTTCTCTTCGTGTTTCAGTTTTGAGTTTTAAATTCGTTTTGTGTCTTGTGTTTTGGGGGTCCATTTTGAAATTGTTGAAAACTCGTTCTTTTGGTTATTCTGAAAAATCGTTTCTGAAAACAGAAAACGTTAAAACGTGTTTACTTTGAAATTTTGATAACCACCGCAACACTACCACGACACCACCACGGCACCATCATCAACCACCACCAAAATAAACCAAAATCAACACAACCACTGCCACCATCATCCATTGCCGAAATCAACCTCATTGCCACCACCATGAACCACGAACCACTGCCACCACCGTCCACAACCACCATTGGTCGAGATCAACTTCTTCAATTGCAAGAAAAATGCAAGAAATAAACATCTACCAACACAATCAACAGATCGAATTAGTGTTTTCCAAGAGTCGAATTGGTGGATTGGAGTAGATTATGACCTTCAATTGCAAGAAAAATGTCACTTTCACTCACTCCATTTGTTCTTGAGTTCAATCCCAAAATTGGTACGTGGACTGCCTGGCTTGATTCGGCCCTATCAGTTCGAAATTGGTGATGACCCATGGGTTCACTAGGTGTGCCATGATGAGGTGGTGCTAGGGTTGGTGGTCCGCGACCTTGGGTTGAGTCAATGGCGCCGAAAATCACAGTTGAAGGGTCCGAGTTCGCTGTTGCGAAAAACTATGCATCTCCTTCGTCGCGACGGTGCCTCCCCACACAAGCCCCGACACCAATCATCTCCCTTCATAGCCGGAGTCGCCCTTAGTAGCTAACGTCAATCAGCCGACGTCCAAAAGAGAGAGAAGATACAGATAACCATTAACCAAAGAGAGAAGGAAGACTTTAAAAATAAAAGCATTTCCCGTGTTTTCGAGTTTCTACTGAAAACGCTCAAAATGAAAAAAAAAAATTGTTTTGTGTACAAATTTTTTTTTTTTTTGAAAACGCGTTTTCGAAAATAAGAAAGAGAATACGTTTTCACCGTTTTAGAAAATCGAAAACAGAAAACAGCTTGAAAACAGTAAAAAGAACGGCACCTTAGTTCTTCACTTGTTTTGGTAGCTTTCAACTCACAAAGCTTCTTCTAAATATCAAAACTCTAATCATCTTAATTAAATGAAATGAAAATTAGCAATAATTACGATCAAACGTCTAAATAAGTTTTGTAGGATAACGTCTATAAATAAGTTTTATAGAATATATGTGAATTTAAGAATAAAATATTAAAGTTGATTAATTTAAAATTTTTAATAATTAATTATGAACGTACAATTGTTTTTTTTTTTTTTAAAGATACTGAAATCCAAAAAGAATTTAAAAAAAAAAAAAAAAAAAAACTCTAAATTCAGTATTTTTACTCACCCACCTGCAATGCATCATGTTTTTAAAGATCAGTAGCCAAATGTATTTTATTTATGTTAAACAATATTAGCATAGTTGCAGATGATCTCTCTTTTTCACTTATTGGTATGCTTTCAACTTTGTGCATGTCAGGATGACGTTTAATTTAAATACATATTGTTTTTTCTTACTTATAAATAAAAAAATTTTACTTATTTTGATAGTAGATGTTACTTTCAAATTTATTTTTTATTTTTTTACTTATTTTCTACTTTATCAAAAAGTTATTAATTTTACAATAAGCCTAAAGTACTTATCGTAATTTTTTTTTAATCGTGTTTAGTTCTATTGTAGTTTTTAGTACCAAAGAATCACGAAATTTTTTTAAATTAATTTCCAAAAATTACAGGAATTTGGATAGAATATATCTATTTATGAATTGCCCTAAAAAGGAAAGGTGGTTGGTTTAATCTTCTAGAAAATGATGGGTTTCAAGTTTCAACATCTCAAGAGATGGCACCTCAAATTCATACCACTCAACAACTTCAGAAGTCCTAAACTTACATTCAATTTTGATTATCCTACAGAGTTTGGGGGCGAAAAGTGATTGTATGAGGATTATGATCATCAAGAGCACGCCAATTTACTAAACTAATTATGATTTAGAATAACAATATATAATTATCTCACAAATCTCTCAATTCAATTTAATTCAACGAACCAAATATGGGAAAAATACATAAACATGGACTAAACTCATTTGACGTATTTTCGAGAGAGCACTGGACATAAATCTAAATTGATCATTTAACAACTTTAAATATTTCTTTTTCTTGACTTTAATCTGTAATACGCATCATTTTTATCGTTCTTTTAATTCTATTCAAGTTTAAAATTGTATATTTGATCATAAGCAAATATAAATAACTACTCTTGACGAGAAGGGAAAGTACTTGCTATTTGTTGGTTATTATCAACATTTTAAAAATGTCGGGTTGAGTTCTAAATTAGTAGATATTGTCAAAGAAGTGACAATGCCATGTGCAAAACAGAGGAGACTTGTAAGATGGCAAAGGCAATAGAGTTTTTGTCCATTTCCATTAATCTACAAATAAGATATCGTCATCTTCCTCCAAAAAAACAAAAAAGAGGGAGAGAGAATCAAAATTGATCAATAGATTTCTCAAAACAAATGAAAATCAACATAAATAATTGATCAACTAGCCTATGGTCTGCATCTAGTTAAGACTCATCAAGTAGAAGCACAATGGTAGGACCAATCATGTTCCTCAATTTTGAAAATAATTTGTATAGTGACAAATAAAGCATTCTAGTCTTATTTTCTCTTATTAGAATATAAATGGTCTTTCCATCAAATCAACACACACACCCACACAAAATACGAAATCAGCTTTAAAATTAGTGCACTTTTGACCTTTTATTCAAGTTTTTTGAAGCACAATTTCAACTTTGATACTCCAATCTGAAAAGGCTCCAACATATTCTAAAGAGATACATAGGAAAATATAAATTCTGAAAATTAAAACAAGTCAAGCAAGCATGCGCACACACATACTCGCTTCCATAGGGTTCATAATGCAAATTATAAAGTTAAAGAAAACAAGTTCTTTGCATCACTGAAAAAGGGAAAAAATAGTCACCACCACTTGAAAATCTATGACTTAACATCCAACTTGTCCACTATATGAAGTAAAAGTTGATGGCTCAATTCGACTTGATCAAACCCTCACATCACAGTACATAAAGTGGAGGTTGAAAAACATGATTACAAAATTACATTCGAAGGCTTATTATAGAAGCATCTTACATGTATTCCCTTGACAGTCAAAACTAATAAGGTAATTGTATGTATAAGTAAATGTTAACATGCAAGTGTGACAAAGAAAGACCGCTTCAAAAAGCCCTCATATTCAGATAACTTGTCGAATATACAATTCAAATAATCTTGATTCTGAGCAATGTACCAAAATGGACGACACTAAATGGCACTGCAACTTGATCCAGCTTGCAAGTCATCGATGTTCTTCATGTACTCCTTTGAAAGTTTACTTTCATTTATTAACCTTTGTTCTTTGATGAGAGCATATCCTGATTCAAGTAAAGCTTCCACTGTTTGCTGTTGCAGTGACATGCAACGAGACGATTAAACACCCATCCCCACTTTTCTATGAGAAAGTTGAATTATTTCGGAAGGAAAAATTGAATAAAGAACTGAAGGTTTAAACATGAGAAAATTGTAGAAGTATGTTCGTTCCATATAATTTCCAAGTTATATATTGATGGTTTCAAGCCATCCTTTAATATTTGTATGTTTTGGATTTTCCTACTAAATAAATTAAGAGCCTGTTTAATGTAGATTTTTTTGAGAATAGATTTTGTGAATAAATTTTTTTTTAATTTTTTATTTTTTTTGGGGATAATATATGGTTAAAAAGTAGGAAAAAGGTAAGGGTACAAGTGTAAAAATTATTTTATTTTGAGAATGTGATTGAAAATAATTTTGGGAAAAAATGAGTTTTAAATATTCTGTTTGTAGTTATTACTTGCAATTACTTTGTACAAATTTTAGTGAGTTTCTATTTTAAAAGCCATAAAAGCTGTCTCAAATTGTATATACTTTATAGATTCTTACATGTAGACACCCAGGTGTGTACTCAATTTCGGGGCGATCAATGATGCAAATTAGTGGTAACTTTTTTCCTTTTGATTGAAACAAATTAGGATTAAGAAAACCATGTTCTGCAATAATTTAAGATATTACAAAACCTTTCACATTTAAAGGTATAGAATGAATGATTTCCTCTTATTTGATTGCAATGAAATTATACAAAATAAACAGAGAATAGAACTTAATCTTATCGAGTAATGCAATGTAGCCAACCCCCAGTCTAGGCGGTGAGTGCTATACTCATTTAATTCCACATTTCATTTGGCATATAATCTAGTGCCACCTATACTCAGGTTGCAACCCCAATGGAGCTAAATAGCATTACTCAATCTTATCTTATGATTTTGGGTCACAAAAATATTGACTTCCTACACTTACTCCTTTAAATTAGGAAACTAGCTAAACTAGGAAAATTTGAAAATATAGAATCCGGGTAATAGCCTACCCGAACATTTTAATATTCTTAGCATTCGTGAAATCCATGTGGCTTGATTACACAAATATTTCTAGATTTCTTCACTTCCCCTCAAGTTGGATAGTAAATATTTGTCATACCCAACATGGAATTTAGTTCTTCGAAGTTTATCCAAGGAAGAGCCTTGGAGAGAATGTATGCAGTTTGTTGGCGAGTGTAATATGTACAAAAGTCACGATCCTGCTGTCTATTTTCTCCTTGATGAAGTGACGATTTATCTTGACATGTTTGGTTCGATCACGTTGAACAGAGTTTTTTGCGATACTTATCGCTACTTGGTTGTCACAGAACATAGCCATATGTTCTTCCACGGAAATGAGCAATTCACTGAGGAGTCTTCTTAGCCATATTCCTTCACGCATTCTATGGGCCATTGCTCTGAATTTGGCTTCGACACTCCTTCAAGCAACTACAAATTATTTTTTACTTCACCAAGTCACCAAATTACCCCGCACAAAAGTATAATGTCCTGAAGTAGATCTACGATCTATAACTGATCCTACCTAGTCAGCATCACTGAATACCTAAATTTTCCTATTTGTGTTTTTCTGAAAGAAGAATCCCTTCCCTGGTGTCATCTTCAAATATCTTAGGATTTTTATGTTCTTCTATAGGATTATTCATAAACTGATTGACCACATTAATCGATAAGCTAATATCTAGACAAGTGTGAGAGATATAAATTGATAAGTGTATTTTTCACACTTATTTGGGGTTTTAAACTATAGAATTGTATTGTTCTTTTGGCAAAATACGACCTAAATTGTATTGTATTGCTTTTCTTAGGTAAAACTCGTGTTTGAATGGAAAATTGGACGAAAGAATGCAAAAATAGCAGAAGGCGAAATTCAAAGCTTTGGGGACTAAAGTGCAAATATTCAAAAGTTATGTCAAATATCACGATGAAGATTTGAGAGTGTTAGACAACGATTGGATGAGGAAATAAGCCAAATGGGTGAAATATCATCAAAGTACTACCACATATAAACTTCCAGCCGAAAAAGTTATGCTTCGAACTTTCAGGCTCAACTTGAGACCCATGTTTTGGATAGAAAACATTCGAATTGGAAAATTCGTATTCTATAGGAATTGTAGATATTGGAGTTAGCTATCCAACGCATTTTGAATTATCTCAATTGGATATTGTGAGAGAAAGATATGATCAAAATACTAAACGCTGTCCAGTAGAAAAAATGTATAACTATGCGTACGCACAGGCCTGCATGCCTTGCGTACGTGAGATCCCAATTCTCCCCATCTGAGACCATTTCACTTGTATTGTGCGTACACAAATTATATCATGCGTACGCATGGTTCAATTCCCGGAGATTATGTTCTTTCCTTTTCTTTCTTTTGGAAACTCTTGGCATACAAGATTTTGGCACCCTATTTATACCAAAAGACGTCCAAAACGTAAAAGGCTCCTTTTATACCTAAAATCTCGATATTCTACATATTTTGGAGGCGAAGAACAAGGCTTGATCATCAATTTAAGGCGAATTATGCAAGATTATTGAAGATTATTCAACCTCTTTCAAGATTTCATTCAAGAAAGTGAATTTCTCCTCTTTCTTCCATCTTTTCTTATTCCGGGTGATATTTTTCCATCTTTCTTGTATATTTTAATTATTAGGATGGCTAGCTAGTTTTTCTATTCTATTGGATGATTGAGGAACCTTATTTTTGTTTATTTCAATTCAAGACTTTAATCTAGTTATTTCTTGTGATTTATTGTTTGATTTTGCATTCTCATTGCACTATTGAATTGTTTGACCATCAATTAAGTAGTTAGTTTCTTGTTGTAGTGTAGGAATAATCACAATGAGTCTAGATCACGGCAAAATTAACATGTATCGTTAGAATTAGGAATAATGCCTATCGTACATGCAATCATATAGATAACTTAAACTAAATGCATGATTTTCATATGAATTCGGACTAGAAATAGGATCGGGTCGTGTTAATCATAGATTGGTGTATCTTGGAAAAGAACATTTAACATACTAGCGTTATTGGTTGACAAAAATGCATTAAATTAACTAGATTATTTATTGATAATTGAAATAGACGGAAACAGGGGGAATCATGAATCCAATACGAACATTCACATATTTGATAAAATATTTCTATCGCTTTCTTAGATTATAATTAGTATAAATAACAACAAAATCACATCTTTTGTGTCACGTACATCGAATTTGATAAGAACTATTGAACTAAACATTAAGTCTTATTCCTCGTGGGACGATAAACTCTTAACTCACTTATTATTACTTATCAACGATCCCGTACGCTTGCGGGTTTTCAACGAACATAAATCAATCTGCCTACTAGTCTGATACCGACCTTTATCCATTGGAGGACTATCATTCATTCTTATTTCCATGTTTGACTGAAGAATCCATGGGAGTATGCTTACATCCTGACATCCATGTTTGTTCAAGGAGACCTAGTGTGTATTTGCATCGTAAGACCAAGATTCCCTTTTGTCATCGAGCCACCTCTATACTTAGGAAATATTTGAGATTTCCTAAGTCTTTGATTTCGAATTCTTTAGCTAAGAGTCAAGTCTGCCCATTTCTTTTGAAAAATCTCTGTGATAACAATATCTACATACACTATTAGGATGGTTGATTTACATTCGGGAGATCTTTTGATGAATAGATTATGCTCAACTTGACATTGTTGATACCCATATTGTTTAACAATTTTGGTCAATCTGTTGAACCAAGCTCGTGATGATTGTGTTGGAAAGTTTTCATATTGCCCAGTCAACTCTACATTATTCTAAGAGATTTAATTTCCTTAATGTTAGCATTTAATTTTTCGTTTTTCTTTCTTGTCTTATTCTTTCCTTTTTGGTTTCTTCTACTGTAATTATAAATATGCTATTATACCTATGTAAAGCGTGCATGAGAATTATTTTCCTACAAGTTATTCTCTCATTCTAGATGGTATCAGAGCCGGAAAATCTCTCGAACCGGTGCCTCTTACGTCTCTGGATTCAAAAGTGATCTCGTCTCTTAGTCTTCGGTGGTCCTCTCATCTTAGGGAGACATCATCTTGTTTCCAGGCTTCCGAGGTCGTCTCATCAACGATCGTTTCCTATGCAGTGTTTTCTTTATCGCGCCATCTACAGTTCTGCTCCTCAGCTCCAGTGTCACGGTAGTTAGGTATTGGTCGCGCCTGCTTGTTGCGGCGTCGTTTGTGGGTATTCGGTAGTTTGGGTTGGTGTTTCTTCTTCCGGTGTTCCTAGTCGATTGTTTCTTCATTCCTGGTAGGAAGAACGATGTGCAACTGGGAGAAAGAAAGTAAGAAAACCCAAATTAACAGAAATTACTGTAGATTTCGCTCCTGTTCAGACTTGTCGGCAAGTAAATCCTCCCTTCTCGATTGGGCTTAGGTTAATTGGACCGTGTTTTAGCATGCCTGTCTCATAAATTGAATAACGAGTTGTATCAATTGGGCTTGAGTTCATGGGCTTGTGTTTTTTAGATTGATTTAATGAGTTATTAAAACTCTAATCCATGGCTAATTTCCTAAGTGTTGAGCAGGTGGATCACCTTCTTCAATTGCTGAAATCCACTCCCACATGCGGTCTTCCTACTGGTTCTTTGGCCCAAACTAGCTTGAGGGGGAGTGTTGGAAAGTTTCTATATTGCCCAGTCAACCCTACATTATTCTAGGAGATTTAATTTCCTTAATGTTAGCATTTAATTTTTCCTTTTTCTTTCCTGTCTTATTATTTTTTTTTTTGGTTTCTTCTGCTGTAATTATAAATATGCTATTGTACCTATGTAAAGCATGTATGAGAATTATTTTCCTACAAGTTATTCTCTTATTCTAGAGATTGTTTTAAATCATATAACGACTTTTTGAGTTTGCAGACTTTGTTAACTGTAGCAGATGTATGAAAACCAGAGGGAATCTCCATGTAGACTTCTTTTACAAGGTCACCATTGAGGAAAGCATTCTTGACATCCAATTAATAAAGTGACCAATCCAAGTTAGATGCAAGAGATAGGAGAACATGAACAGTGTTGAGTTGTGCTAGAGGGACGAAGGTTTCTCAATAATCAATTTCATAGTATTGAGTGTATCCTTTTGCTGCAAGACGTGCCTTGAACCTATCTATACTACCATCATCTATGTGTTTGATAGTGAAAATCCATTTGCAGCCTATTGGTCACTTTCCCGATGGTAACTTGGTGATCTTCCATTTGTTGTCTTTTCCAGTGCTTGAATCTTCTCTAAGATAGCTTTCTTCCATTTAGGTACTTTGATTGCCTCATGTATGGAATTCGAAATGAGAACCTGATTGATATTGCAGACAAAGGCATGGAAACTATAGGAAAGACCCCCATAAGAAACAAAGTTAGAGAAAAGGGTGCTTAGTGTAAGATCTTGCCTTTTTTTCAAAGCAATTGGTCTTTCAAAGTCCTCACTAGATAACTCAATATTGATAGGTTTAGGGATAGCATGATTAGTGCAAGATCTTATACCATTTTCTTAAAGCAATTGGCCTGTCAAGGTTGTCATTCGGTAACTCAGTATTAAGGTTCAGTGGAGGTGTTACCTTGAGAATTTTCAGCTTTGTCTGAACTCGAATTAGACTATTGACTTTGTTGATAGTGTGTTAGATGCTCTACTTCTTATATCTTTTCTTCATGGAATAGACAAGGAACTCACGGTTTGTTGTGGTTAGGTTGTGCGGATCTAAATTAGGAGACACATAACTCGGGTTTTATGGTGACTCGAGAATGGTAGAAGCATCACTTATGATTTTAGCTTGAGTGGAAAATTTTGAATTGGTGGACATGGAATATTCTAGAGAAGTGATAGCAAGAGAAATAATGTCCCATAACTGATATTCACGTGAGTACTCTCCCTGAATCAGTTTTGAGATAATATGGTTTCTGTTCAGTGAAGGTGACATCCATGGAGTAGTAAACCCGTCTAATGATAGGTAAATAACATTTGAATCCTTTCTGATTAGAGGAATATTCAATGAATATGCATTTGAGTGCTTTATGATCAAGTTTACTCCTATTGTGTGAATGGATATAGACATAGGCTGAATAGCAGTACACTATCATGGGAATGGTTGAGATAATTCTCGTGTTTGGATATGACTTGAGAAGTCTATGACACGGAGTTTGAAAGTTGAGTGCACGAGAGGACATTCTCTTTATGAGATATGCTGCTGTTAAGACTGCTTGCCCCGAAATATGTTTAGGAAGATGAGTGGTAAACATAAGTGACCTGTTGCTCAAGAAGATGTTTATTTTTTCTTTCAGCTACTCTGTTTTGTTGTGAGGTGTCAAAACAAGAGCTTCGTTGTATTATTCCTTGCCTCAATAAATAATCATTTAGGATTGAGGAAAAATATTCTTGTACATTGTCGGTTTTAGCAGTTGTATTTTTGTTTGGAATTATTTCATATCATGAAGTTGAAATTTTGGATACTTGACCAGCCTTGGATTCTTCTTTAATTATGAATATCCGTGTGACACGAGTGTAATTGTCTTCAAAGGAAATGAACCAACGAGTTCCAGTTATATGTTTAACTCTAGAAGGTCCCTAAATATCAAAATGAAATAGTGAGAAAGGACATGATTGTTTATACAAAAGACTTGGCTAAGAATTTCTCACGTGTTGAAATTTGACGAAATTCACATGAGAATGTTTTCAAATTTTTATTTTTGCATATCAAAGGAAAGAGCTTCTCAAGATACAAGAAACTTGGATGATCTAATTGATAGTGATATAACATTATTAGAAGCAAAACGTGAAAGAGTGTTATTCTGGAACTGACTTGTGACCTAGCCTTGAGTTCTTGCATTCCTGAAAAATTGTCGACTTTGAGGAGATAAAGTCCCGAACACATTTGAGCACCGTCAATCATCTTCACTGAATCCAAATCTTGAAATTCACAAAGTTTAGAAACAAATTTGGCATTGCAATTTTGGTCATGGGTGAGTTTGTAGATAGACAACTAGTTACATTTGAGATTAGGCACAAATAAGACTGATTTTAGTGTCAACTATTTTGAGATGCAGGCAGATCCAATTCCAACAACTTTAGATAGTGAACTATTAGCAATTCTAACAAAGAGTTCTTCATTTCATCATTTATAAATATTTAGGATAGAGACATCACCCTTCATATGATCCGATGCACCAAAATCTACTATCCATGGCCCAAGTTTTACTTATTTTACATTCAGTAGAGTACCAATTTGGGCCTAAGAGCTTAAATCAATCACTGTAGACGAGGATGCAGAATTTTGCTATGATTGATTAAACATTTTTTGTAGGAGATCCATTTGTTCTTTGCTGAATAGATCCGGTTCTGGTGAAGTGGAATTGGTGTTAGTAGAGGCAAGGTGTCCATGACTTTCTTTGTCACTTGCAGGACGAACATATTTCTAATCCGCAGGCTTTCCATGAATCTTCCAAAAACGACCTATGAGATGACCAGGTTGGCGACAGTGATCACACCATGGACGTCCCCCTCTTGGTCGTTATAAGTGTTTGAAGATTGTTGGAATCCACGGGAAGCATGGACACCAAGTGTAGAGCTTTCTACAGTGGGTGAAAGATTTGTTGATTCCATCATAACTTTTTTACGACTTTCCTCTAGACGAATCTCTGAGAAGGCTTCACGAAGCGGCTTTGTTCGTAGAATTCTCCCTCGTGCTCCAACAAGATCTTTGTTTAAACCTATCAAGAATTTAAATACACGTTTCTTTTTTATGATTTGTTGGTATAGAGTTCCGTCTCCATGGCACTTCCACTCATGTACTTCGAATAAATCAAGTTGTTGCCAGTGTCATTTGAGAGAATTGAAATATCAGGTGATAGATAAATATCTATGTCGGATGTCATGAAGAGAGCTTTCAATAGAAAAAAATTATCAGATATTATCATAGCTGGAATAAGTTTCTTTGGTGGCATCCCAAATTTCTTTTGCTATACCATAAAGAAGAAAATCTTCTCCAAATTCATTAGTCATCGAATTAATAAGCCATGACATCACCATGTTATTTTCGGATTTCTGGACTTTGAATGCTAGATCCTCTTTCATTGGAGTGATCACTTCTCCGATGAGGTAGTCATCTTTACCTTTTCCACATGCGAACATCATAACGGATTTTGACCACTCGAGATAATTGTAAACATTTAATTTGTGGCCGGTGATAAGAAGAGGGTTGTTATCAGAACCTCCATGGGAGCCAATGTTGACTATTTCATGTGCGGGGCCTACAGATGGCAATTTGAACTGTCAAATCGAAAACCGAGGTGAACCGAATCGAATAGGGCCAAAAAAACTGAACCGATAGCGCAATGGAGTGGATATGATATTTGATTTTAATGAATCGGTTCGGGGCGGGGCGGGGCGACCGATTAACCGTTTAAAAAAATTAATTGAACAATTGGTTTTTCATTATTCTTTCTATTATTATATCCAGCCCAAAATTCATTTCTAGCTCCATATTCATTTCTGGCTCAAACCCACCTAAGTCCAACTAACGTTACTAACCTAACCAACTCATGATATTGTTTAGTATTGTTATGTTGATAATATTGTTTGTTAAATTCGAATTTTGTATTTGAGAATTGAGATATTGTTTGCATTTTCATTTGGGATATTGTTTATTAAATTGACTTAGTATTGCATTTTTGTTTTCATTGACTTTTTTTCATAAATTATTTTTTTCAAGTTGACAACTGGACCTATAAAAAATTATTTATTTTTGTGGTTATTAACCGCCCGAACCAAACCAACTTACATGGTTATGGTATATCCAAAAAATTGATGGTTCGGTGATGGTTTTGGCCGAACCGACCTCGAACTGAACCTTGTCATCCCTAGCGGGGCCATCCTCGTATTTTGTCATGAGGACATCGAGAGAGGAGAATGGAGAGGAAAGGAGAGGAGAAGAAAGAAATGTTTTAGAAAAGCACTGATACCATGTAGAAAAGATAATTTCCTCTTATTTGATTACAATGAAAATATACACAATAAATAGAGAGTACAACTTAATCTTATCCTCTGATTTTGGGATACAAAAATATTTTGACTTCCTAAACTATTCCTTTAAATTAGGAAACTAGCTAATCTAGGAAAATTAGAAAACATAGAATCCAGGTAATAGCCTACCTGAATCCTTTAATCTTCTTAGCATTCCTGGAATCCATGTGGCTTGATTACATTGATATTTCTAGATTTCTTCAACAGGAAGCCTTAAGGTCTCTCTTTTTATTTTTGTTTTATTTAATAAATCGGATAAGTGAATTTCCCCTGTATATTTCAAAAGTCCATTTTGCATCAACATTATTTCAAAAACTAAACAGAAATTAACTGTTCACACAGATCAGATATCCATAAGTGAAATCAAATTAGTTATGATAGTAAGTTTTCCTGGGCTACCTTAGGAGGAACAAATTCCGGAAGTTTTCCATCCTTTTTTTGTTTGAGAAGCCTTGTACCAAGGTTTTCAGCACCTCCAACATCATCAACCCACTGCAGTAAAAATAAAATTGAATGCATATACTTATTAATACAAACAGACAAAGATCTAATGAAAAATTGACTTATATAAGAGATATGGGGCCTAGATGATCAGCACATAAAGCGAGATCTTACCAGGCCATATATGTGGGTGGGTGGGTGTTTACATACATACATAACAGCAAGGAAAGTTAATACAGCCAGAGGTAGTATGATCTAACGGTATTGTTTGTTTGTCAGAAAGATTACCCTTGGAGAATTAAATTATAAGTGGTTAACAATGGCAGGGTTAGTGTTATCATTGCACGACCAGATGTTATTTCATTTTATTGACTCCTTCAAATGCAGAAATGAGGTTTTGTGAATTCAATGTTTAACTTTTATTTGATTTACATATTGCTTGTCATCATAGGATTCTTGTACACATAGATACTTGCATATCATATTTTTGGTTTATCTACGCTTTAACATTGGGATTTCGCTTCATGAGACAAAGACAGAGTATAATAATCAACAGACATTCTACATCTCATTGTCAGCTGTTCATACTACGATTTAAATAAATTAGCTTCTCAGTCATAAATCATGGATCAACTAAGCCCTCTCGGGGAATTTCTTAAAGAGGAACCTCATGTAAATACCAGTAGTTCCTTAAAATACAATCAGTTTTCAGAAAATATTTCAACAAATAATCAGCTGTTCATACTACGATTTACATAAATTAGCTTCTCAGTCATAAATCATGGATCAACTAAGCCCTCTCAGGGAATTTCTTAAAGAGGAACCTCATGTAAATACCAGTAGTTCCTTAAAATACAATCAGTTTTCAGAAAATATTTCAACAAATAATCAGTCTAATTTTCATTCTTTAACCAATTGCTTAAACGAGAACAAATATTCCCAAAGCACTGATAATTTGTAGGCAGAAAAGAGTAAAAATCGACAACTTACATCCATGACAAAGCACATATAATTTGCTAACAGGTACCTTTAGGATAAAACAGTCAAATGTTCTGGACCTTAGAGCACCATAAAAATCCAAGGCTGCAAACAGATAAAAATGAAAAATGATAGACAGTAAAGGAAGAAAATGTAAAACATTCATTTCAAGTTCCCTATGCAATTTCTTTTATAACATCGAGTCACAGTTACTAGCAATGTATGTTATGGGCACAAAAATAGCATGTCATTAGTGGGACAATCTGATAGGCCTCCGATTCTAGAACCTGGAAGAGTTGAGAAGAATATACATACAACAGAATTCTGTTATGGGGGGGGGGGGGGGGGGGGGGGGGGGGGGGAATTAGTTAGAAAGGATCTATAAATAGAGAGGCAACCTGTTGGATAGAGGGAAGGAATTGAGTGAGTGAAAGTGAGGCTTAGGAGAGTGTAGTCCTCTCGAATGACTATATGTTATCTTCTTTTTCTATAATCATTTTCACCATTCAATAAAAGTTTTGCTTATACATATTCCGTTCTTTGTTTTTTCCTGTTAGAACCTTATCAAATGGTATCAGAGCACGTCGATCTCATGGCGCAAAAGAACATAGAAAGTAGAGTGGAAGCTATGGAGAAAGAAATGAAAGATATTAAACCAGTGATGCAGAGGATGCCGAGGTTGGAGAATCTTATCCGTCAAAAAGAAAATTCGAGTAGAAAAGTTGAAAGGGATGGATCGGGATGCATCACAAGAGGATCAATTCCAACGAGCCCATTCCAAAGTAATCACCAAATTCAAGAAAGGAGAAAAGCGCTGGAAGGATCAAAGGAAGCTAGTTATGGAGGAATCACGATGGGCACAAGCCAGAATGCGGAGGAAAACAACTGGTGGCGAATTAGGAAGTTGGAAATACCGATTTTCAGTGGAGACGATCCGGATGGGGGGTTGTTTGGAGCTAAACAATACTTTGAAATTAATGAGCTGACTGAACAGGAGAATATAGGGGCGATTGGGGTGAGTTTGGATGGAGATACCTTGTCTTGGACTCTTGGTTGCAAGGGACAAAAGCGAGAAATCTGTTCCACAGCTGGGAGCAATTTTTGTTGCCTTTTCAACCCACAAAGGAAGGCAGCCTGTGCGAGAAGTTTCTGGCAGTAAAGCAGGTGGGTTTAGTGGCAGATTTCCGGCGATCATCAGAAGCCTTGGCCGTACCGGTAACTGGAATGACAGGAGAGTTTCTGGAGAGCAAGTTCATCAAGGCACAGATATGGGCTGAGGTCTATCTATTGTATCCAACAGGAATGGGCCAATTAATGGATGTGGTCCAAGGAGTAGAGGACAGAAATTTAATTATCAAATCTGCTAAATACCCAGCCCATTAGAGTAATAACTTGTTTTCATCCCCAATAATAGAACGGGGGAATTTCATCAAGTGGAAATTACACACTACCCTACATTTCAAGATCCAATTTCAAAAATAAGGTGGAAGGTTTGCTTATTCTAAAATCATATACTAATAATAATATTATAAAATATTTTAATATTAAATAATAATATTTGGAAAATTTAATTCATTCATTTCCCTAACCCTAATTCATTCCACAACAACGCACAAACCTTCTCTCTCTCTCTCTCTCTCTCTCCACCAGTCCACGACACCAGCGACGTCGCTGGCCACCACCACGACACCGGCGACGTCCCAGCACCTATTACCCACCTATTAAACTCTTTCCCCTCTTTCTCTCTAACTCTCCTTCTCTCTTTCTCCCTCTCTATACGTATAGTTTTATGGTTGTATCTAAAGTTATAACTGCGCAAAAATGGAGCGCCGCCTCAGGAGACACTTGTCGCCTGGTGTGTCCACCTCTGGATGCTTCCTTCGATCATTGCTGCGCAGCCATGCCTTGATGTGAGCATCGCGATGTCATCGTCGCTACGATGCTGCCCGCTGCCCGATGTGAGCTTTGCGCAGCAGTTGATGGAGTTAGAGGCGAAGTAAGCTGTGCTTTTGGCGTTGACGATTCGTGTTTTGGCGTTAGCAGAGTTGGATTCGTGTTTTGGATCTATGGTTTTGGATCGATGGTTTCATTTCAATGTGGTTGGCAGTGTGGCTGGTGGTTGGGTAAGGTTGGATTCGTGGATAGGTGGTTGTGAGGTGGTGGCGGTGGTGGTGGCGATTGTAAAGTGGTGGTGGCGGCGATTTTCACATCCGGCTGGTGAGGTGGTGGCGATGGTGCTTGTAAGCGACGACGGCGAGGGTAGTTTTGTGATTTTTGTGTGGTGATTTTCAGATCCCACTTCGTGAGGTAGTGGCGGTGGTGGTGGTGATTTCCAAATCCAGCTTATGAGGTGGTGGCGATGGCGGGGTGGCGACGGTTGTCGAGCGGTGATCACAGATTATTTGGTTAACTGTGACCACTAAATTGGCTAATCTGTGACCAATAACAAATCTGTGACCATTGATTCGAATAATTTGTGATCGACGAGCAATTTGTGACCTATTAAAATTTTGATCTGTGACCTTGAAAACAAATTGACTTATTAAAATTTCGATCTGTGATCTCGAAAATAAGTTGTGACCTAATAAATCTTTGATTTGTGACATTGAAAAAAATTGTGATTTATTAAAATTTTGATCTGTGACCTCAAAAATAATGTGCCCTAATAAATCTTTGATTTGTGACCGAAAAATAATATGTGACTAATTAAATTGTGAATCTATGATCGATGAACAAATTGTGACCTATAAAATTTTTGAATTATGACGTAAAATAATGACATTTAAAAATTTTGATTTGTGATCAAAAATAATATATGACTAACTAAATTGTGAATCTGTCACCAAATTATATAGATCTGTGACCTTAATTTATTTAATTAATTAAATATATATTTAATTAATTAAATTATAAATAAAAATTAATAAAAATCTGATTTTTGAAAGTTGAAACTTATTTTCTTATTATTGAAATGAGTCATACTTATACTCTTACTTATGAAAATTTCTCACCATCAATGGACTAAAGCCCAATATAAGGGCTGAAATCAGGTTACTAAGCCCAAAAGGGTTTGAGCCAACTGATGGAAATGGCCCAACGCATAGAGGTTTCAAGCCAAATATAAGGGCTGAAATCAAGTTACTAAGCCCAAAAGGGTTGGGCCAACTAATGGAAGTGGCCCAACGCATAGAAAAACTAAATCTAATTTTAAAAGCGGCCCAAGAAAACCTAGCCCAAAAGATAAAAAAAAAATACCGTTATCCCCAAAACTAATTGAAGATAGGAACACGGTAGTAAAGCCACCAAAAGAAACCGTGGGCTCCAAATTCTCCAAACCGGGGCAAATTCGCGCAGAGACGAAGGGGGGGGGGGATGCGTTCCAAACGCGAACATTGACGGTGGGGATGACAAGTTATGGAGTTTGCTTGGGAACTCTACTACTCAGTCTGTCAGTCCCATCCCTTGGATTGAACTATTCCTTTCCAGCATCAGCCTCGACATGGATTCGTAGCACTGAATTTGCAGTTGAATCTCACTTCCACCTTGAGGACAAGGTGTCTTTGAAACTCGAGGGTAATGATAGGCCTCCAATTCTAGAAGAACCTGGAAGAGCTGAGAAGAATATAAATACAACAAAATTCTGTTATGGCACGTGTGGGGGGGGGGGGGGGAATTAGTTAGAAAGGATCTATAAATAGAGAGGCAACCTGTTGGATAGAGGGAAGGAATTAAGTGAGTGAAAGTGAAGCTTAGGAGAGTGTAGTCCTCTCGAATGACTATATGTTATCTTCTTTTTCTGTAATCATTTTCAACATTCAATAAAAGTTTTGCTTATACATATTCTGTTCTTTGTTTTTTCCAGTTAGAACCTTATCACAATCTTTAATTTCCCTCACCCAACAAGCATTAACATACATGTATGATCACCTTCTAAGAAACATTTTCAGCCAATAGGAATGCAACTAAAGCAAGGTGTATACGGCAAATGAAATAAATAAACAAGCATTATTAAGATGACGGATATGCAGTTACCTTGATTAGGAAATTCCTTCACTATGGTGTCAACCTCATCCTTCGTTATGCCATCTTTCTGGTACATTCTATGAACAATATTTACAATGTCTTCTTGGGTGGGTTGCCTGTACCAAATCACATAGGTTCAAGAAAGAAGCAGATGAGAACATGTAATTAAATTGTATATAGGGTCGTATTGTGATGTAAATAAATAATAAGAGATTACCCATACTAAGGTGCTCCTAGGTGTAGAGAAGTATAATTTCCATATATGGTCCGTCAAAGATTATGAGGTATTAATATGTATGTCTTTGATGATGGACTAAGACATTAGTCTTGCTCAAAATATAAAAGCAAAGCAAGATACATCAGTTAAGTTGTGCTAACAGAACAAAGTACTTGGTCCTTTCAAGGATTAAAAGATGTGTTTGGTTAATAATAAGAAGTTTAACATTTTCGATTAATTAAGTTGGAAACAACTAAGTTATTTTGACGACAAGGTGAGGAATAACTTTTAAAATAACTAACTTCATTACTTAAATATAAAGAAAAAAAGTAACATATCGAAAAGTTTGGAAGCAAAAATTTATTATTATTTTTAAGCTTCACTAAACATGCTCAACTGAACTGTTGCTTCCACTATTCAAAATACCAATATTGTGTGGTGGTTAACACGAGAGGACAAAATCAAAACTTTAAGCTTAAAAGTGTACCAGTAGAACTTTTCCATCCTTCCATCACGAATCAATGGAGCATAGAGTGTTGAAAAATCGTTTCCTGTAAAGATAATCGGTATCCGGTGTGTTATGTCCGATTCTCTCCAGACTTGCCCAATACTTACTCTTGTAGGATTATCTGATATATTCATAAGAGTCCCAACCACAATTTGATTGTTGACAGTCATTTGGGTGTTACCTTGGTAAGAGAAAAAAAGGGATACACATCAGGACCCTCCTTTGATTGATATATTATTCAAATGCAGAAAAATAAATAATCTTATTGAGCAACTCAAACATGAGCTTTTATAAATAGTGAACTGGAACAATTATGCACATATAATATCTATCCAACTTCAGTTGCAAATTTAATACCAAAATTAGCATACCAAATCTACCAAGTCCAGCATCAATATCATTGATCATCAAACAGCTCACTTTTCCCTGTATGAAGCAAAAAGAAATTATATAAAATTAATTCACAATTTACCTATAAAAGAGACAGATATAGATCACTCATTACAAAAAACAAGATGGGAATTCTTGGATAACAGTGGCTTTTCTAATGATAGAAAATTACAGATAAATATTCTGTATCTTGAATACTAAGGTGTACTCTTTCTTATACTGTCTTCCAATCCTCAATCATGTGTTAGTAAAGTTATTGCATAAACTCAAGGTGCTCTGGAAGATATCAATTTCAGAATTCAACATGACCACTGCCATTTCCGGGTTCAGAACCAGGCTAGCAAACATGTCTTGACATATAGCTTTAAGAAATAACTAATTATTCACCACATTGGCAAGATATAACATTAGTCCATAACTCATGCTTCAAGCGAAACTTGCATATCTTGCTTTCCCATGATTGATGTGGAGCAACACATATGATGGTATTAGAATCACCTACTGTTTAGGCCTTGATGTCCTTGTCAAGTACCACCAGTGATGGGTGCACAATGTGTTAAAGCAAATGGGACCAAGGCCCAATTGTCACATGTTTAATGTTATAATATTTGTACACGCTAACCTTGTATAATAATTTTTAACCATATTTAGATCCTATTTTTCAGAGATTATACGTTAGACATTAGGAGATTCCTATAGTTTCTCTTTTCCTTGTAAAGCGTGATAGATCCCCAATAATAATGAATTCCAGTCAGCACGGTGGCAGCCAATGCAGCATATTGAATCTCTTATCAGTTCCAGTTAGTTAGGAGTTAGTTAACAGGGGTAATTGAGTCATTGAGGGAATATGCAGATAAAGACGGATAGGGGTTTGGGAAGATATTCAGTGAGTAGTTTGTTGAGTCAAGGAGGAGAGCTCCAGGCTGCTTGAATGCCTTGGAATTTGTTTAGTTCCATTCTCATTTCCATTGAAATAATATTACAGATCTGGTTCTGTTAATTACATTAATCAGCTACTCTGTGTTCAAAGCACTGCAATCCAATTACATAGGAGTTTCTGTCCTATTGAATAGCCTATAATTCTTCTTTGCTGGGTGAGCATATCAGGGGCTTACAAATATCAGCAGAAATTCAGTTACAGCAGAGAAGCAGCAGCTCCAACAGCAGCAGTAGCTGAGTTATCATCTGCAGATCAGGAGCAGCATCAGATCAGCAGCTTCCCGGGTACATAGCTGTAGTGGAGGCAGGGGATTCTATCAATTTCATCCAACCAGATCAAAGCAGCAAAGCAGCAGCAACCAGCCACTCTGTTGAATAAGTCGATTCCAGCAAATCACCAGTAGCAGCAGCTAGGATCCTATCAACGCGTCTCTTTCCCGTGTAAAGCATTAGGTAGATCGCCTTTTAATGGGAATTGCTGCCAAGGGCAAATCAGTTTTTCCAAAGCTCTCTAGTCATTTTGACATGGTATAAGAGCCACCACAACTGTAAAATGTGGTCAATTCTCGTGCAATTCTGTTTTGGTACATCAGGGATTTCATTCGTCTTGCGCAACTCTTGTGGCTGATTTACGAATCTTATTTGGTGTGTTCAGGTTTTGTTTCAGAAAATGTTTTTGTTCTTCCTACACTATCTCAATTTTTTATTTTTTATTTTTGGTTCTGATGTTGTTCTCTATATTTTGCTCCTGTTGCTGATCCTTCTTGCTGCTGTGAATCATCATGTCATCTGATAAGTTAGATTCTGTTCATGTTCGGTTCACCAAAAAGAATTATTCAGCAGGGGAGTTTTAGTTCCAATTATTTGTCAAAAGGAAAGAATTGTAGGGTCAAAGAAATCAAGCACATAAGGATGAGGAAAATTTGTCTAAGTGGGAAAATCAAGGATGCTCGGGTTATGACCCGGATACTTACATTTGTTGAGCCTCACCTTTTTCTGAGTCTGAGGCCCTATAAAACTGCTAAGGACATGTGGAATTACGTAAAAAAGATTTACAATCAAGACAACATTGCTTCAGGTTTCAATTGGAGTATGAGAAGGGTAATTTCACACAAGGGAGTCTCTCAATTCAGGAATATTTTTCTAGTTTTCAAGATTCTTTGAGCTGATTATTCAGATATCGTTTAGGATATTGTTATGTTTCTACTAAGGCTCTCTCTGCTATTCAAGCAGTGCATGAAACCAGCAAGAGAGATCAATTCTTGATGAAGCTGTGATCCAATTTTGAAGTCACGTGTTCTAATATGATGAACTGTGATCCTGTACCATCTTTGGATGCTTGTTCGAGTGAACTTCTTCGAGAGGAACAACCTATAGTTACTAAAAAGGGAGGAATAAGGGTAGAGATATGCATGCCGTCTGAGTGCCATAGTTGTAAAGAATTTGGTCATGTCACGAAGGATTGTTAACCGGAATTCCGTAACTACTACAAGCAGTGAAGCCATATCATCTTAAATTGTCCCATTTGACCTGAAAGTAAGCAAGGAACTGCTTATCATGCCTCGATTGGTGCCTTCAGTTCTGCTGTAATGGTATAGCACATGACACTTTATGCACTTTTTTCTTTTGGGCTGTCAGGTAATTATACATTTCCTTCTAAGCCATGTTATTTTGACTCCGAAGCTTCTAACCACAAGATTCCCTCTTTCCAATGTGAGAAACTTGAAAACTTACACGGTTGATAGGTAGTTATCTTCCATCAGCACTACTGGTGATATTTCTTCTTCCTCGACTTATACTCGACATCTGCGCCGAAATTGTTATATCATATAATGGCCTTGGTACCAGGATTCAACTTAAATCTCTCATATGATAGAGGTCTTGGTTCGGATGCCTAGGGGACACGACAGAAAGCCGTGATGGGGTAAGTGAACTCTGTTCACCCCAAAGCGGACAGTACATATGATATAACGATTTCGGCGCAGAGGTCGGGTCGTTACATAGCTTATGTGCCTGCTGGTCTATCCACAAAATTTATTTCTGTAGGCCAATTGGTTGGTCATATTTGTAATATCCATTTTTCTTGATTCGGTTGTGCTGTGCAAGATCAAATGTCCGAGAAGATGATCGCTAAAGGGCCTAAAGTGGGACTTCTCTTTCCTCCACACATTTCTCCTTCCACAATCAATCGTTGTTTTCCTTTACTTTCGTTTACCTATAATGTTGTTAGACATGGAAGTTAAGTGTTGACATAAACGTCTAGGCCATCAAAACTCACATGTACTTAGTACTTAGTTCAATTTTGGTTTACTAGACAATAAAGAATCTTATTCTCTTGATTGCTTTTGATTGTACTACAAGCAAACTTGGCAAAAGTGAAATTACTACCGTTTCGAAACCACGCATCTAGTTGAACACTGTTTTGACATCAGTATAATGATGTTTGGGAGATTTCACCTTTTGTTTCTCATGAGCATTGTAAGTATTTTGTTACTTCATAGATGACTATAGTCGTTTCATTTGGATTTACTTTATTTGGTCTAAGGCGGAATTTTTTAAGCGCTTTCTTGCCCTTTTTGGGATATAATTTTCTACTAGCATCAAGGTCTTATTATCTGAATTTGGAGGAGAATATATTTCTAATGAGTTTCAAGACTTTCTTCAAACCAAATGGATCATATCTCAACGTTCTTGTCCTTCGCCGCAACAAAAGGTGTTGCTAAGAGGAAGAATCGTCACCTTCTTAATTTGGTAAGAACCCTTTTACTTGAATCCATTTAGTGTGAAGCACTTTCCACATACGTTTGACTTCCTAAATTCAGTTAATAGGACGTAAACCCTATGCGAAAGAAGAAAAAAAGGAAGTATGACATATGACGCGTGCCCTCATTTCATTTGATCAAATCGTTACCTCATCCAGAGTTAAATAATGCTTCCCCCTTTTTAAAAGTTTTTTGGCCATTCTCTTCAATACTTGGATCTTCGTATCTTCGATTATACTTATTTTGTGCATCTTTTAGATAAACTTTCTACTTAATCTATTAAGTGTGCATTTCTAGGTTATGCTATCGCACAAAAATGTTATATTTGTTATGATCCATGCTCATCGCATAAGAGTTTCTAGGAATGAGGTTTTCTTCGAAAATCAATATTTTTCCATCTTATTTGAACTTCCATCTTCATCTTTGTCTATTATGCCTAGCTTTTCCAATTCTCCAATAATTAAGGAAAGGTTCAAACATGGTCGTGTATGAAAAATGTCGTCGTCGTACAATTGATTTCACTATGGATCCCTCTTTCACCCTCAAGATCTTGGCTTGGGACCTAATCCTACTACTATTTCCACACCTCTTCGGTGGTCTACTCGACCTTCTCGACCCCTGATCGATTTGCTTTTTCCTCACCCGTACCTTTAGTAGCTACTTTGTCCTCTATTTTCATTCCCTCTGGTTACAAACAAGCTATGGAACATAAGTGTCGGCAAAATGCAATGCAAGTAGAACTTCAAGCAATTGAGGAAAATCAAACTTGAGATATTGCTTCGAGTCCTTCCACAGACAAACATATTGGGAATAAATAGTTTTCTTTGTAAAGCTTCATTATGATGGGTTCTTGGACCACTACAAAGTTTGACTCATAGCTCTTAGTAGCAAATATGAATATTAGGTTGACTATGATGAGACATTTGCTCCTGTTGCCAAGATTACCACGGTTCGAACTATCTTATTTGTTGCAGTTTCTCAGTCTTAACTACTACATCAGATGGATGTGCGGAATGCTTTTCTTCATGGTGACCAAAAAATGGAGGTGGAGTCAGCTTCCCCCATTGACCTCCCAAGTACAGAAATGACATTGGGTTTGGAAATCACCCAAATTTGCCCCATTGGACCAATATAAACAAACATTTCTTATGTGGTTGGTAATTACCAAACTGATACAGCTGTCATCATTCATCAACAACCATCCATAAATTCTTCTTCATATGGACTTCTATCTTCAGACGTCAACTCTAGAAAAGACAAGAAACAATTTTTAGCTAAATGCCATGTCAATTTTTCTTCGAAGGTTGGAATTCCAACACAAATGAGGAAGGAATGATTTAACCAAGACTAAAAGGCTTTTTTGTTTTGCTTCTGCCTACTACAGTGGTAGCCATTGGAAGAGTATTTTCTGCAATAGTTGTGAAGAGAAAATTACACAATCAAATGGAGGAACTTTCGGTTGACTTGTTGTTTGGTTTTGAAAGCATTGACAACAATAACATTTCACATTACAGAATCAATAGTTCTGTTGAATGTTTTGCCTCTACTTTCGGAAATTATCCTGGATCTGCCTCTGGGTAGAATAACATTGTAATTTCCAGTGCAACATTGAGACCAATTATCATGGCCCATGATACTGCCTGGTGAAAAAATGCAAGAATAACTATTTGGGACAATTTTCCAATTCGTCATAATTGTTTAACCTGAGTTACAACCTAGACCCACCAATTTCACTTACAAGTTAAATATATCACTTCCCTACACTGATTTGGCAAAACTTAGATCTTTTAGCATATGGTTGAGCTACCAGTGTGGAATACACAATGGAACTTGAATGAATGGCTGCAGACACATGTGTGCATGGTTCTGAGAAACTTCTCCAGAGCTTGAACTAAATTTTGGTACATTTCCGAATAATAGTGGCTGACATTTTGAATTGGAGCTTAAAGCATAGGTATTAAGAATGCTCCAGCGACAACAGAATTACTAGCGATATCTTCATACTACAGAAAGAGAATGTCAAGGTGTCATCTTTTCTGATGACAGAGACTGAAGCTGTAGGGTGTCGGGGTTACGGAGAGTTAGAGGACCATGGAAAGATAATATTTGATAGAAGCGCAGTGAAGGCCCAAGTGCGACCCACTAAACCAACATCCACATTCAAGAAGAATACCCAAATCCACCATGTTTTTCTAGCACTCGCTTTGTATCTTTATTTACCTTCTATATATTTTCTTCAATACTCATGACTCAATGAGCAGCAGTTAAATCTCATTACATGTAGCATCATCTTAAAAAAAAACATACATGCAGAATGTACCACATCAAATTTGGAACAAACAACAAGAATATAGAATAAGTTTGATAACTAATTCTTTTAGTTTTTAAAGCATACCCCCTTTCAAGAAAAATATTTTGTTATTTTCAGAATTAGTTTAACTACAATCCTGAACAAGAATATTACAATTATAATTATATGCCTTTTTTGTGGAATCTTCAAAATTTGGATTAAACTTGTTTTTCAGAAATCATTGACTTGGTAAATGAAAACTCGACTAACATTTCTGCACAATTGAAACAAAACTATATCCTATAACAATTATAGTAATTGAACATCAAAATCCTAGAGACACATATGCCCAGAAGTGAAAGTAGTAAAGCATCTAACTTGGTTCTGGGCCACTTGAGAAGCAGTTCTGTAACGTTCACGTATCAATTTTCCTGGTTCTCCTATAGAGAGCAAAGATAGTCAGAATGAGTACCAGGAAGTCAAGAAAAAAGCCAAAATCATAACATTTCTTAAACTAAAAATACCATTTATATTGGCCTGTTTATTGAAAGAAATATTGGTGACAAACTCATTTAATACCGCCGGAAAGTAAACATCACCTTACCAGCTCTCTCTGATTCCAATTCCCCGGCAGACATGATAACTGGTTCAACTCCCATTGCCTGGAAAATAAGT
The DNA here is from genome assembly GCA_019395295.1 of Osmanthus fragrans. Classification (NCBI taxonomy): domain Eukaryota; kingdom Viridiplantae; phylum Streptophyta; class Magnoliopsida; order Lamiales; family Oleaceae; genus Osmanthus; species Osmanthus fragrans. The sequence continues at coordinate 7,131,775 of CM033348.1, forward strand.
TCAGTTTGAAACGTTTTCCCCTGCCCTTTACCACCCCAAATTCCTGTCAAAGAACGTCAATTATAAATTCTATTCTCTTGAAGAACCAAAAATATGTAAACATGATAATTGGAATATCATTATTCCTCTACAGTGACAGTCCTCAGAACAATGAGACAAAAAGACACAAAAAATGGTGACTTTAAAAAATCTTGTTAAAGGGTACATGAATATTTTCAAAGTAAAAAATGAAGTCAGGGAAATGAGGCAATATGCTCAATTTGGTAGTACAAAATTTAAAAGCACTCTACTCAGCATATGATTTTTATCTATTTGTATTCTTTTTTCCTTCCCTTGACAATTTTTATTACAGTATATTCATGTTCAACTTTACATCTACGTATTATAAAGTCATTTACCTAGAATAAGAGGAACTTTGGTGTTGAGAAGATGAGCAATGTAGTTCTTCACAATGTGGCAGACTGCATTATCAACAAAAAATGTCAAAGAAGTATGTTTTGCAAAAAAATGTGAATTAAGAAGATGTGAAATCTTAAAAAAATTACCTTTGAAGAAATCCTGAAGATTTTATTTAATTTACTTTTGTACCATATTTAAAATTTTCCATAACTAGCTAAAATGTAATTACGGTAATTTCCTCCTCTCCTTATGTAGGAGATTTTCTTCCCTTTCTCCCCTTTCCCACTTGTATTATAAATTGGAAGGTTGTAAAAGCTTGATGTATATACAAGAAATATAAGAATCATTCTTGCTTTCATGGTATCAAAGCCTTGGAAAGAATGACAAAAGTCCTCGTCAACAGTGAAAGCTCAATGTCGTCCAACTCCTCTTACAGTGAGGCAGAAATCAATTCTGCAATGAACTCGACTAGAGGAGAAAATGCTTCTTTTCAACTAACGATGGAGAAGTTGAATGGAAGAAATTTCAGGGAATGGGCTCAATCAATTAAATTGGTAATCGATGGTAAAGGAAAACTTGGTTACCTGACTGGAGAAGCTAAAAAGCCAACTGATGCTGTTCTCTTGCAAAAATGGAATGGGCTCAATCAATTAAATTGGTAATCGATGGTAAAGGAAAACTTGGTTACCTGACTGGAGAAGCTAAAAAGCCAACTGATGCTGTTCTCTTGCAAAAATGGAAGTCTAAAAACTCGATGGTCATGACGTGGCTGGTGAATTCGATAAAGCCGTCCATTGGAAAAACATATCTCTTCCTACCGACTACAAAAGGCGTATGAGAAGTTGTCTAGGAAATGTATTCAGACTCAGAAAACTCAATCCAAATCTTTGAAATCAAAACAAGGCTGTGGGCCTGTGGCAAACCAAACAAGGGGAGAGGGACGTTACGGATTATTACTTGGAAATGCCTCTCCGTGGGAAGAACTCGATCTCAGTGGTGAAGAAGAATGGGAATGTCCTGGAAATAGTATCAAGTACGAGACAAAACTCGAAAATGAATGTGTTTATGAATTTGTTGCCGGCCTCAATCGCAAACTTGACGATGTAAGAGGAAGAATTCTGGGTCGACGGCCACTACCCTCACGCGAAGTCTTCGCCGAGGTGAGAAGAGAGGAAAACCGCCAGAATGTGATGATGAAGACTGGGATAGCCGGAGATGTGGAGATGTCGGCACTTCTGTCGACTGGAATTGGATCTGCTGGGTATGAAAATGGACCGTCATCATATGGGCTAAAGACGGGGAGTACATCACGTGCTAGTGGGCTGGAAAAGAATACGTTTGGGCCTGATATGAATAAGTTTGGGCCCTCTACTGGAATTGGCAATGAGGAAATTACATCTAGGAAGGTTTTTAAAGATCCAAAATCAAAATTAGGATATATAGTTTATTTATACAAAAATCAGGTTTTATTTATAATATTATAAAATATTTTAATATTAAATAATAATATTAAAAAATCGAATAAATTATATAAATATACTAACCCTAGGATCTAACTTCCCCACCGTCTCTCTCTCTCTCTCTCAGTTTTCGTCTCTCTATCCTCGTCGCCGCCGCCACCACCCCACCGCCACCCTCCATTAGTAAACTACCAACAACCCCCACCCAAAACTCCGACTAATCAACGACGAGGTAGATCGAAGATGGTGATGGTCGTCCCTGCCTTTGGCCTCCTTGCCGATTATTGAAAAATTCCGGTGAGTTCTATGGTGGTTCTGTTATTTCTGCGTGTGTGGAACCGATTGTGTTGGTGCGATTTGTGTGTGGTGATGGTGGTTGGTGCGATGTGGGCTGTGGTGATGGATGTGGTGGCGGTGACTTGGTGGTTCTGTGATTTCTGCGTGTGTGGTGATGGTGGTGCCGGTGACTCTCCTTATGTTTGTCTCTAGGGATAGTGATGTTCTATTGTGGTATTATAGAATGAGTCATCACAACTTTCTATACTTGTGACGTATATTTCCTTCCTTATTTTCGAATAAAACATCTATCGACTTTCAAAGTGAAATTTGTGAACTTGCAAGACACTAACACACTACTTATCCAAAATCCACATACAAACCATTGAAATCATTTACTATGATTCACAGTGATCTATGGGGTCCTTCATGTGTCCTTAACCGAACTTATGCTAAATGGTTTGCTATGTACATATATGATCATACCTGAGTTTGTTGGGTTTATCTACTAAAAGAAAAATTGACGTTCGTTCAATATTTATTAACTTTCACCTAATAATCCAAACACAAATTCAAATTTTGAACATTGATAATGGTACTGAATACTTCAATACCAATCCGTGAGAACAACTCCAAATGCATAGGATAATCCACCAAAGTTCATGCGATGACACCCCATAACAAAATGAAATTGCTGAACGCAAAAATAGACACCTTCTTGATGTTGCACGTACCTTAATGTTTACTAAAAATATGCTAAAAATATTATGGGAAGATGCTAGCATAACATCAACTCATCTTATCAATCGAATGCCTAGCCGAGTTATATCCTTTGAATCACCTATTCAATGGCTTCAAAAAAATTTCCCTAATTCTCAACTGAACTCAAACATCCACATCAAAGTGTTTGGTTGTACTGCCTTTGTTCACATTCATCCCCATCATCGAAGCAAACTGGATCCTTGTGCAATAAAATGTATTCTCATTGATATGCACCCACTTAAAAGGGTTATAATTGCTTTCATCCAGTCACAAAGAAAACATTTGTAAACCTTGATGTTACATTCTTTGAGAAGACACCTTACTTCCAAAAAAACCTCCCTTCGAGAGGAAAATTTAAGTGAAGATCGGTTCCTAGACTTTGATATCTCTTCCAAGCCTACCAAAATCACTGAACCAATCATACCACCCCGTTCTAACATGTCATGCATAGAGGAGAACTTGAACTCAGGGGAGATATAAAAAAACAAAATGATCGAGAGATGTTAGTTTACTCGAGGAAGCTAAAATCAAAGGAGAATCTCACATCTAAAGTACCAAGAGAATTGGAGCTGGTTATAGCTCCAGATGTTCATAAGTCTTATGAACCTAAATCTTCAGATATAGATCTATTTATTGCACTCAGAAAACAAACTCGATCATGTACTCTCTATCCTATCTCAAAATTTATATTTTATAAAGCTCTATATACAGGATTTCGAACTTTTACATCTAACCTTGACGGTATAGAAATTTCAAGGAGTATTCAAGAAGCATTGAAAGTTCTCAAGTGGGGGGAAGTAGTTATGGATGAAATGTGAGCCTTAGAAAAAAATGATAAACGGGAGATTATGAATCTGCCGAGTGGAAAGAAACTTGCAGGTTGCAAATGGGTATTTAATGTGAAGTATAAAGTCGTTGGATCAATAGAACGATATAAAACTCGCATTGTTGCAAAATGATATATGCAAACATAGGGCTTAGACTACACAGACACATTTGCACCAATAGCAAAGTTAAATACAATTCGGGTCCTATTGTCTTTTGTAGTTAACCTGGCTGACCTCTTCAACAACTAGACATCAAAAATGCATTTCTCAATGGGGAACTAGAAAAAGAGTTTTTCATGACCTTACCACCAGGATTTTGTGAAAAGGATGAGGAAAACCGAGTCTGTAAACTCAAGAAATCATTGTATGGTCTCAAACAGTCATCGAGAGCATTGTTCGATAGATTTGCAAAGGTGTTGAAAGGCCAATGTTATTAATAAGAACAATCAGATCATACTATGTTCTTCCACCAAGTAGAAAATGGGAAGAAGACCATTCTAATTGTATGTGGATGATATAATTTTAATTGGAGATGGCATAATTGAGATGGAAAGACTCAAGAGAAGTCTGGCAATTAAATTTGAAGTGAAAGATTTAGGATAAATGAGGTACTTCTTAGGAATGGAAGTAGCAAGATCGAAAAAGGATATTAGTGCGTCACAACGAAAATATATTCATAACCTCTTGATTGAAACAAGCTACTTAGATGCAAGCCATGCGACACACCTATTGATACAGGAAGGAGAACAGAAGAGAGTGCAAATCCAGTTGAAAGGAATAGATATCAACGACTAGTTGGAAAATTGATCCACCTATCTTATACCAGATCAGACATTACTTTTGCAGTAAGCATGGTAAGTCAACATATGCATTCACCAAAGGAAATTCATATGGAAGCAGTATACAGAATTCTCCGATATCTCAAAGGCTAATCTAGAAAGGGGTTATTCTTTAAGAAGAGTGACAATAGGATAGTAGAAGTATTCACAGATGCAGATTGAGGCTCAACAGATGATAGAAGATCAACTACTGGTTATTGTACTTTCGTATGGGAAAACTTGCTAACATAGAGAAATAAAAACCAGAATGTAGTGGCAAGAAGTAATAATGAGCGGAGTTTAAAGCAGTAGCCCAAGGAGTATGCGAAGGACTATGGTTAAATAAACTTTTGGAGGAACTACAAGCCACGGTAAAATTTCTAATCAAACTCTACTGTGATAACAAAGCAGCCATCAATATTTTCCTTAATCTAGTTCAACATGATCGTACCAAACACGTTGAGTAGATAGACACTTCATTAAAGAAAATGTTGAAGGTGGAGTTATATGCATGACTTATGTTCCTACGAAAGAACAAACTGCAGATATGTTTACTAAAAGACTACCGCGACAAAGTTTCAAAGATTTCATTTGTAAGTTGGATATGGATAACATTTACCATCCAAATTGAGGGGGAGTGAAGAAATTCTGAAGATTTTATTTAATTTACTTTTTTACCATATTTATGGCGTGTTCGGTAGATATTAAAATCGGATTAAAATTGAAAAACTAGCTGTTATTGTTGACTTTTATTAGACGAGTGAGACCCAATAACGGCATATTTTCAATTTTAATTGGATTTTAAGCCAGACCGAACAGGCCCTTAGATTTTTCCATAACTAGCTAGAATGCACTTACGGTAATTTCCTCACCTCCTTATTTAGAATATTTTCTTCCCTTTCTCTCCTTTCCCACTTGTATTATAAATTGAAAGGTTGTAGAAGCTTGATATATATACAAGAAATATAAGAATTATTCTTGTCTTCAACCTTTCTTCTAAATAAGTTCAAAAAGAAATTTGGTCAACTACAAATTTTTTTTAAGGAACAACAACGTCAAATCAGAGATCCAATATTATTTTTGGATGTCTCCTAGCATCTGGAAACAAAAAGTCAATAGTCTAAAGAAGAGAAGCTATCTAAACATTCCTGCTATAGGTTTAACACAAACTCCAAAGATGAATAATTGTCACAGATGTAACTGCAAGAGATTAAAAAATATATACTGATAAGGAAGCTGATATTGATTTTTAGTTACTTCCACTTATAGGAAAGACGTAGGCACTACAAGTCAAGAGAAGTTTAGAGCATGGTTCCTGGACATAAACAAGAAAATGATACTCTTTAAGATATGCTGTTCACCATTATGATGAGAACGTCATTTAGGGAACCACTAGGTATTCTGTGATTACTATATTCTAGGACTCAAAATATCACGGTCATATTTGCCTCTCGCACATTTCACATACTTCCTTATTTTGAAAGCAAGATTCTCCTTCTAAGAGTTACAATTTTTTGAAATAATTTATTTCACCTTGTACAATAGAAGGAAGAAAACATTTTGGAATGCATAATCTAGAGGTATAAATCTGTAAGCAATGTCAGAACTCCTATTGTCATATATCTTGATGTGCAACTCCCAAATGTATTTAACTGAAAATCTAAGTTAGTTGTCCATCCAAAAAAAGGAAAAATATTAAACCAAGTTCTTGGATACAGCATAAAGCATAAAAAAACCAAAATGTGACTAACATGAACAGTAAAAACTATAACTGTCACCACTAAACCTTTATAATTGGAAGATATTATTCTTCACGTAACCTATACACCGAATCAAAAAACCACATAATGTTCATTGCCGCATCAAATTTCATTCTCTTCAACATCAAAAAAGTTAGTGAAAGCCTCTATACCGTTAACATAAATTGAATGTGGCCTTACCGACTTTGTCCTGTCAATAAAATAAAGAAACATAACAATAGTCAGACTAAATAATAAAAATAATAATATGTAGTATTATTAATAAAAATCATAAAAAATTCAACCATTAATAAGAGAATGTACCATGAAAATTGGGGCTATGTAGTAATCACCTTGAAGGTACTCAAATGATCTTGTCACCTTCTGCCGGTAGTCAAACACAATATCCGCTAACATAAACCAAAACAACAAAAAGAAAAACAATATAAAAAACACAAACCGAAAATTTATCAATACATCTATGCCAAATAGTTGTAGATTAAACTCCATTTCAAGTTCGGCAATATTTTAGAATACAAAGGTTGGAACCGGAAATTCAGTTTCCGAATTCGTCATAACCCAATAAATTCAGTAATCAATTTACATAGTCCCAATTGACAAACCTCAATTCTAGGCCTCGAAACATAGTTTCAAGTGTACAATAGCAAAGTATTGAAGAGGAAAAGAATAAATTACAGTCTTTGCCAAGGAAATTGCCAGTGAAGAGGTCATCGATGACGCCAGCCCTAGCTCCAATGGCAATATTCATGTTATCAGCCTCCGCGCCGAGCCTGTACAAATAATCCTTGCCCTCAGAATCCTGAGACTCCCATGAGGACTGTTGCGATAATTTCTTTTTCTCTTTGCTTGTATTTGCATCCTTAATTTCATCACTTTTTGAACAGCAAAGTGAAATCAATTTATAGGGTTGTTTAGGGGAAACTAATGGATTGAAGAAGTGGGATTTGCAGAGCCAAGGAGATAAGTTTAAGCAGATAGTCATGACTTGGAGTAGGGGTATTTCTTGGGCAAATTTTGAGCCATTCAAAATCATTTCTTTAATTCACATTGTAGTTTTGTCGGTTAATGTTATCGTACATAATTAGTAGGGAATATTTGCGCAACAAGTATAAATTAGATGTGTAGGGAGTGGAGGTCTGGGCTTAGCCGTGCCCCCTAGCCCATTAAATTTTGCACTTAATCCATTTGTTTTTTTTTACAGAATTGCAACAGAAATCTCACAGTGCGTATCCTATATTGTAATAAAAAAAGACCAAAAAATCACTCAACTCACCCCCTAATGTGTCTAATCTGTTGGCATTTTGTCAATTGCAATTCTGTACACTTGCTCTAAATTTTGAAGTCAAATAAATATTTCTTGTACACCGAGCCTCCCTTAACATGGGGAACGGGCCCACACCAATAAATGCGTGGATGTTCCTCATGTGTGGGACTGTACACGTGTAATGGGGTTCGAAATATTTTCTCAGGAAATTTTTTCCCCTAGTAAATTTAATTTTTTTTCTTATTTTCTTACCACACATTCTCTTTCAAAATACTATTCTAAAATGTATTTTGAACAAAAAAAAATGGAGCCAAACAGGCTCTTAATTTATTTACAATAGAAGGACAAACGGACGATTTCCATCTAGTTGACTAGGAAAATAAAAATTTGAAATCTATTGACCATATTTGAAAGGGTAAAATAATAAATTTATATATTTTTGAAAGATCAACAATTAGAATCATTTAATTAAAAAAAAATGTAATTTGTCCTCCCAACCACTCCCTCATAATCGCTCTCAATAAAGTTTTTTTTTTTTTTTGAGAATGTGTTTTAAAAAGTAGAGAAAATTTTGAATTTACTTGTAAAATTATTTTATTGAGAGAATATGTGATTAAAAATGAGTTTGGAAAAAAAAAATTTAAAGAATGAGCTCAAACAAGGGTTGAATAAAATTTGGCCAAAGGAAAATAAATAAAAATTATAATTGAAATTATTTCCTAAATATGTCTTTTTTTTCGTTGGTGAATGTTTTATAACTCAAAAATTATCATTTAATCTATTAAACATAACAAAATATTTCATTTAGGATGTATCACAAACCTTAAGTAATCGTTTTCAACATTTGTTCACATCCTACAACAATTGAGATGATTTTGTATAAGTAAAAAAATTATAAAAGAAAAGGAAAAAAAAAAAAAAAAAAAAAAAAAAAAAAAAACTGAATTTAGAAATCTGATTACAATTTTGACATCAAGTCGATCAAGTCAAGTTGATATATTTTTTTAAAAAAAAAAGTATAAGAACATCTTCAAATGACTCTTTAAAAATGAAATGTTCTTTATTTTTAAGGGCAATCGATCAAAACTTAAAATTAGGCTACAAGAAATTCTTTATTTTCATTTTTTAAAATAGAGAGTATATGTTTGGCTCTCTATTTTTATTTTATTGAGGTTCTATTTAGTAACATTTCATTTTAAGAATCAGTCTATGTCATAATTGCAGGGCATTAAACGATTGATTCATTTAAATTCAATATCACATGATTCATTTAATTAAATATATCAAGCCAGACCATCTAAATTGGTGATAAATAGCATTAATCTTATTTAAAATGTTAGTATTATATAGAATATTTTAGTAATTGACAACTAAAAATATTAATTAAAAATTTTAAAAAAAAAACAATAATTGAATGTTGGGAAAACTAAAATAAAGAGCAAAAAATTTAAAAAAAAAAAATTGTTGAAGTATATAAAATATTATACTCTTTAAATTTAAACATGCTATCCATTATGATCAATATGATCTTTAAAAATAATGTCTATTGAAAATACTCTGAAGGACTTTTAATATTCTATCTCGGTCACTAATTACCTAATCCTTCGTATCTATAATTCATTTGGATAATACTTCCACCATCCCGTAAAGATATATTTGCTTTCTATTTTTATTTGTTCTAAATTATTAGTTACTTTTCTTATTGAGAGTATAGTACATTTCTTAATTTTCTAATATATCATTATTTAATGTATCTTGTTATAAACAAATTTGAATTATCATTATTCAATATAGGGGTATATTAGGAAAAATGTAAATAAAATATCTAATTTCAATTATATTAATTAAGTTTTTTAAATGAATAATACTATCCATAGTGAAGATTGTCGATAGTTGTCTTACGTGGAATACACATAGTAGTTTATTACTTGATGTATAAGGTAATAAAAAAATTACAATATTAATGTATCAAATAACAAATAACAAATTACAATGTGTATATGTTGTATGACGACTGTCAATAGTTTTCATTATGAATAACATTACTCTTTTAAATTTGAGTGAGAATGGAAGCAAATCCATTTTTGTGGGTTGGAGGGAATAATTTATAAATGAATTATAAATTCAGTCAAAATCAAATATTTATTTTAACCGTTTGATTTGCGTTTCTGTTTTCAATTTTGAATTCATTAACCGTTTTTTATTTTGAGAGATTATTTTAAAACAAAAAACTAGAAAACATGTTTGGTTTAAAAATTTTAAAAATTATTTTATAACATTTTTTTTCAATGAATTAAATTTAAAAGTAAACTAATTGATTTTATTCTAATATATCAAGTAGTGTATAGATTCAAAGTTGGTGAATCATACAATAATTTTTTTAACTTAAAAAATAATAAATTAACTTGAAAAAAAATAGGGAAAAATATAAATGATGTGGATTGAGATTTATAAAATGTGATTATAAATGTTGAGATTGCAACAAGTATTATATAATAGCAAGTGAACTAAGTTGCAAGCTTAAAAACAGATAGCAAAAAAAAAAAAAAAAAAAAAAAATATATATATATATATATATATATATATATATATATAGAATTTAAACAATAAAAAAAATCTATGGAATCATGTATGAGTCGTTGAGTAGTCATTCCACATTTGTGTAGCAATTTGATCTCTGACTTATCCCATTTGAAATGTTTGACTAGCATCAAATTGTACTACTTCTTGATGTTCACACAATTCCGACAGATCTTCAAATATCATATTCTCTGATGAATATTGAGCAAAAAGTCTATCCAAAGCATGCTCCAGATGAATGTGCAACATGCAATACGAATTTGTCTTTGTCTACTAAGTGGATGATTTGTAATTAACTTCAAAATGAGAAATCTTGCATTTAATACTCCAATGAAACGTTGAATAATGTTTCGACACGATGAATGGCTCTTCCTTTTCATGCGGTCTTTCTCGTCCTCTATAATCATGGAAATGATATCTTCGACCTCGATAAGGAGCAAGAAATCTGTGCATGTTTGGATAGCCAAAGTCAACAAGATAAGATTGATCTGTAAAAGAATTATACATTCAAACTGAAATACTGTAAAAATATTTTATGGCTTTCATGAAAAGATGTTTGTCTCAATGCAAGTGCTCAAGCTGAAACATTAGTTCCATCTATTGCACCTATGCAATCCTATAATGTGATAACAAATGAGACTTTATCGTGCTAAATAAGAATAGAAAGAAAAAATAAAAATAAAAAAAATAAACTAACAGTAAAGTAAGGATATTTGCGCAAGAGACGCTCATGTACGACATCTTGGTTTCCGTGCCAAACGTACAAACAACCCTTAAAACTCGCTTAAACCATTTTGATATTGTATGATTGAAATGTTGAAAGCAATCACTAATAACTCTATATCGTGTACTGTGCCCTATAATCATCAGAAACATAGCAATATCCTCCTCAACGCAAGTATATTCAAAATTTCAAGCATGTACATCATTCCAGTAAACAATGATGTTCTACAAGGTGTCCTATCCATAATACTTCTTTCTTTGACAACAAAATAACAAAGCATTATCATATCTCCCATAACCACATTGAAATCATCGTCACTTGAATCATTGTCACTCACATATTAAACCAAATTTGATTCAGTAGACATCCCTATACATAATATATTCATAAGCATCATCATTATCCATATCAATAATCATTTACAGCACTCAAAAAAATATACTTATCACATGTAGAATAGTACAACCAAACATAATTTTCACTGGCCATATGTAAAAGACAGGAAGCAAACACTAGTTGGCATATTTGTTTCCTTGACAACTACCTCATTCAGTGACATATTGCCCTTGGTTTTAGAAAACCAAGAACAAAAATGCAATGGACAGTTCAGTTTTGTGCGAAGTTCTCATCACTAAAAACATTATACAAAATCTCGTTGGCATGTAAAATATAGATTTCAAGAAGGCCTCACATTTTAGGACATTGAGGGGCAATATGTCCTTCTTCATTGCAGATAAAGCATCTACATTTTTTAATATTTTTTTATTTAGGTTTTTTATTCCAATCTTTTTTTTGAAGTATTTTTTGTGTGGTTTAAAATTTCTTTTCTTGAATTTCTTGAAGTTTTTGAACTTTCTTTTATATTTCTTATATGGTTTGTATTTCTTCTTATGATATCCAAATTGCTCAATTTGGCCTAAGTCTTTGCAGCAACACAAAGAATTTCTTCTTATCTTATATGATTTCTTGCTTTCTAAAACTTCTTTGCACCAGATGCCTATCATTCTTCTTGTAAATTCAATCCTACTCCCGAGACTATCTATTTTTATACCTTCTTCTTCACCAATAGGTAATGTTTTTTCATATTCTTTTAATAATTTCATTTCCCATGGGAATGGTAACTTTGTAAATTAAGACCTTAACATAGGCTTATTTTCTTGATAGTCTCCTTGGTTTAATATATAGTATATCTCCTCAAATTTACATGTGTATTGTTCTAATTCACAAATATCACATATTCTTAAATTTTTCATTGCTATAATTCCTTCATTATATTCTTCTTGTTTCCTAGTTTCTTCATTTGCAGTATATCTATTTTCTAAGAACTCTGTTCTCAAGGCTTTCTCTAACCTTTTTAATATTTCTTATATATTTTGCTCATTCAAAGTATTCCTATTATCTAATGTTTCAGTTCTATATTCTCCATACTTTATTCTACCTTTTACGGTTTCTAGTAGTTTTCTCCACCATTCAGATACAATTACTTTGAATGTATGTTCTATAAATTCGAAGGCTGTATATGTTTCCCCATTTGTTAAATTGTATAGCTAAGTCTGTACTTTTTACCCATGTTTCTATGACTTTATTTTTATCTACACAATCTAGATCTAATCATATTCCTGTTGTATGGATTGATTCATTATAAGATTTCATTAGATTTATTTCTTTTATGGATTGTTTTATTATATTTCCAGTGCATCTCTTTTGTATTTTCCTATATTGATTAGTATCATCCTTATTGGATATTGTTGTTCCATAAGGATAATCATATTCTTCATAACTATTGAATTCTATTTTTATTTTATGACTAGATGATGGATTTGTATTCATTTTTATATTTTCCATGTTTTCAGTTAATTTCTTTAAGGGTTTGTTTGATTGTAAGGGTGGAAAATGAGTGGAAAGAAAATGAATGACAGAGAATTGAATTGAATAAAATTTGTTTTAGAGAGAATTGTAATTAATGGTGTTTGATTAGTATAATTTTTCACCTGACAAATTTATCGTTTGACTTTATTTTTTACGCAAATTGTCAATTAAATGGATAAATTTTTTACCATTGACTTTGGAATGTGTTCCAATTGCTAAAAAAAAAGTCAAAAAGTTGAAAAATATTTTCCCACCAATATGGTGGAAAAACTTTTTCTAACTTTTGTGCATCAACGACTTGTACCTTGAAAAATTTGGAAAACGTTTTCTCTAGAAAATTAGTGCAATCAAACAGGTGAATAGTAAAAAGAAGGAAAACGTTTTCCATTTTTTATGGAAAACTTTACTTATCAAACACAGCCTTATGTTTATATTTTTCATATTCTTCACAAGTAGATTCTAAGAATTTTTGTTCTAATTCTTCTACCTCTGTAATCATATATTGATTTATCTCATGATTTTTTCCTTTATTATTATCTTTTTGTGTTATCCTAAAATCTTTGGGTGGATTAATTATAATCTTATCTTTTCCCTTAAGATTTTTTTTTTTTTTTTTATTATCTAAATGAGTATTTCCTATTTGTATGTTATATTCTAAGTTTTCTAATTTTTTATGTATATTCTCAAAACTTTCATTTGTACTATTTTTAGATAAATAAGGATAACTTGGTTTTTTATGCTTTTCTACTTTTTTCAAAAATTCTTCAATTATATTTTCTTCATTTACTATGTTCATCATTATTTTAGAATCGTAACCAGGCTCTGATATCATTTTTACCATAGTGTGCAGCGGAGGGTTTTAGATTAATCCAAATAAATATTTTCGTAAGTAATTCAGATATTACAGTAGAATTCATAAAATTCACCATCTTTAGTTAAAAAAATCTTCAATAATTTTATTTAATTTAGTAATCCTTCTTTCTAGATTAATAATACTTTTATGTATATCATTTTCAATTTTGATTGCTCTATTATCCATATAAGTATTTTTGTATTTTAACCTTGGATCTAAATATTCTGTAAAGAAATTTTTTAGATCTTCTCTAGAATAATTTAATATATTATTTGTTACATTTCTTAGATCAATAAAATTTTGTATAATTTCAGGAGTTAAATTTGTTAAAGATTCTTGATTCATAAATTTTTTGGGACTTAATTGAAATTTTTTAAATACTTATAATGGGCTTTGGTTGTAAATTTTATGTGAGAGGGTATTTTAAGAATTTTTCCTTTTTGAAAATTTTCTGTAAGTGAATAGTTCTGTAATTGTGGCTTTTTCCTTATTTTAGACGCGTTCATAATACTGAATAATTATTGGGAAAGGGAAAGAGAGCTGCATATTAAATGAAATCACAAACAAAATGAAACAAGATTCTAAGTATATATAAAAAGCATGGTATTAATAAATAAACGCCACAATATTTTTGTTTTTACATTTTGAATCGATAAAACAACAGATTTAGAATATCTAGTAGTGTTGATCACTTAGGCCCGTTTGACTCCCATCCTATTCCATTCTCATTCTCATTTTTTCTTTCTTTCTTTATTTCAACCACACATTTTTCAAATAAAATAATATTACACACAAATCTAAAATTTTTCATCATTTTTCCACCACATTTTTCCATCAATCACTATTCCAAAAATTTTATTCTCATTAAAATCAATATCAAACACACTCTTAATGCTAATCACAATATCAATTGTGACCTTGATGTGGAATTGAAACTGTCAACAGAATGTGCAACCATCTTGATTGTCATTACGGTGTGCAACCACCATGATTAGAAGTCCATTTTGCTCCACATCGATAGCAGAATTCGAATTTACATCTGTGGCATCACCAAAAGAAATGCAGCAAGCAATTAATAAGGCTTTGTTTGTAGTAAAGAACTCAAAAAACAGAGTCGTTGAAAAAGGGTTCATGTAACTGATTCTTGGGACGTAGTTTACGCTTCATGGGCTGGGACTTGGTTGTGCTAATCTCATTCATGGCCTAAAGTGTATGACTAAGACCTATATGCAAAAACTAGACTTGGGCTTTCCAAACCCTTTAGGTAGCGTGATTTTGGATCCAAACCTTAAGAAGTGGAGGTTTTAGATCCCGAACCTATTTAAATTTGTCAAAATAGAGGTTAATATCGCATGTGACTTTCACATGACCTAAAGCCGGATATAAAGTGGTTTGACGTTTAGCTTTCCAGGTTTAAGTCCCATGAAAGTCGCATCCGATTTCAGCGTCCACTTTTGACAGATTTCGTCATGTGCAAACTTGAATTCAGATCAAGCCAGTGATTTAAATTACTCGGGGGTTGAGAACCTCACCTTTGAAGGTTAAAAATCCAAAACCGCACTAATTGAAAGCTTAGGGAGCCCAAACTCAATTTCCTAATTTTAAAAAACCCACATATCTCATCAGCCTGATTGTTACCCAACAGGATACACATAGGAGAATATGTTTTAAAATTTCAAGTACTAAACATCAATGCTATTAATCTATATTCAACCCACCATAATTGATCCCCATGGAAAATCAGTTATCAATGAAGATTTACCGTGGCTATATGGAGACCTATTGGCCCGACTCTAGTCACCGCGACCCCTTCATAAGGAGGCACCCTGTATTCTATTGCATCTTATAACATTTTGTTACGAAATATCGACATCTAGACTAAAAATATCCGCAGATTCGGTAATCAATCTTAGATAGAAGCATCAAACATACTAACCTGCAACTGATATGCAAGCAGCCCTCAGTTTTTTCGACGTAGAATTTACACTTGGGACATCTCTGCCAGTTTTTCTGCTTTGCAAGTTCATAGACCATCAAATCTTGCCTCCCTCTTTCATTATCATTCATACTCTGGTACTCTTCACATTCAACTCCCGAATGCCATGACACATTGCACTGTGCACAGAACAATCTCCGGCAGAAAGGACACTCTGATTCCCTTATAACCTCATCGGTATCCTTAACCAGCATAGCTGAACAATCTTTATACGGACAGTAAAATTTCTGCGAAGGAGGAATGAGTGACTCACACAAAACATCCTCCCATGTTGTAATAACATCCTGAGACACGATCTCCTTACCAACATCAATGTCAAGAGTGGCTCTACAGTCCAATTCCGGGCACTTTACGACCCCAGTTTCTTGGATTGAAATAGCTACATGTTCGGATATGCATAAGGCACAAAACTGATGATTGCAGCTCGGAATTGTGAACATCTCATCACTTTCTTTACTTCCTATGCATATTTTGCAGTATCGTCTCGACGATTCCCCAACAACTGTTTCGGAAATCGGATCATTTATCGGGTTCTGAGAACTGATTATTGAGGCCATGATGGATTCTTGGAGCTGCAATTCTTCAGCATATAAAGAATCTGAAACAGGAAGAATCATTTCTTTGTCTTCGTCTTCGCCTTCTAAGTTGAATAGCAAAGAGAAGTAAAAATCGTCACAGGAAAGATCAAATGATTCATTAAAAACATCGGACAATTGTTCATTTGATTCTTTTGCCATTTTGATACAACAATAGAAATGAGAATTATGATATAAATGAAGGGATTCCTTCGTTTTGGCTATTTTTTGGGTCTTTTTGTATGTTAAGAACTGTACTACTTTCTTAGCTCAGAAGTTTTGAAGTCTTCGGTCTTTTTGGCTTCATCTACTTTTATTAAAGAAAAAGTTCATTATGTCCAAGTTCATTGATTTTAATAAATTGCACAATTATTAAAAACATACAATTAATGTCCCAGATTCGACTTTTTTACAAAAGTTGGTATTTTTTTCTCGAAAGTAATGCGAGAATGGTAAAAGCTTACTTCTTTTCTTGTTTACTTGTTTCTGATGCACGGACTGAATTATTTTGAAGAAAATATTAGTGAATTAAATAATGTTAAATTATAGTAATTATATTTTGAATTTTAGGAGCAATTGAAATCATTCAAATTGAATCATTAGCATTATATTCAACTATTTATCAATAGTAAAGGATGATTGTTAGAATTAATTTGACCAATTTAATTTCAGTTATGTTCTAATGTCAATATTATTAAAATTTCATTTACGTAAATTTGGATGGTGTCGATCTGATATATATATATATATATATAAAGTACAAGACGAAAGTTAAAGGACTGGATGCGCAATTAACACAAGGACTTACCTGCAAGAAATGAAAAAAAAAATGAAAAAAAAAATTAAATTTCAAGTGCTCCATGTCAAGTGCTCCGTATCATGGAACACTCTAGTGCTCCGTATCACGGAGAACTTTAGTGCTCCACTTAATTTTTTTTTAATTTTTACCTTCTAGTTTAAGATGAAGAAACTAATTTTTCCATTTGTATATTAGATTATTTATCATCAAACAAATATTCGCCTAATACAAAATTTTACTTGAATATGATTTAAAAAACACTACAAACAATGTTTCGGTTTTCATTTCTAACTTAAGATTAAAATACTATTTTTTTTTCTATTTTTATATTAGATTATTTATCATCAAACAAACATTCTCATAATACAAAATTTTACTTGCAAATAAACATTCTCATAATACAAAATTTTACTTGAATATGATTAAAAAAAATTACAAAAAATGTTTCGATTTTGATTTCTAGCTTAAGATTAAGAAACTAATTTTTTTTTCCATTTTTAGATTAGATTATTCATCATCAAACAAACATTCTCCTTTTTACTTGCAAATAAACATTCTCTTTATACAAAATTTTACTTGAATATGATTAAAAAAACACTATAAACAATGTTTCGATTTTGAAATACAAAATTTTAGAAAATGAATTTATAAAATGAAAGACAAACACCTTATAAGGTAAATGAAATTTCGATTTTGAAATTCTCCAAGAGGAATCCTTTATTCTTTGCAATACCTAAACTGCAAAATAATTAAATGATAAACTGAGGAAGGGTTCTTGGCAAAACGATAAAAGAAAATTCAAAGATTCAATATTAGGATTTGATACGGAAATGGAGTAAAGATTTTTCACAGGATTATAAGGGGAAGTCTATAGAATGAAGATTTTGTTTAATTTATTTGAGTTTTGCAAGTTGGAATTTGGGGGATAGTAATGAAACAAACTGCCTATTTAGTTTCCTTGAGGGATACGATATGAGAATTGACTTGATATTTATGAATTGGGTTCTGTCAGAAAATTAAGGAATTTTTCTGGGATTTGTGGAGGCATTGATGATGAACAATTTGCACTGGCACACTTTTTGATATGCTGATTTAGTCGGAAAAAATTAGTTACATTAAAAAAAAAAAAACTCTCCGTGACATGGAGAATTGAGAAAAAAATAGAGATCGTGGGGTCGAGGGGGCAGCGTCCCTCGTGGGGGCTCACCCCCCGAAAAAAAAGAAAGACGAATGAGACTGTGACATGGACATCTCGGCGTCTCTCCACGGAGAGTTGTTGTGTGTTTTTTTAATAGTGTTTGATATGTAAGAAATTTGTGTTTATTTTTAAAATCTTTAATAAGTGTAATTATTGCTTTAAATATGCTACAACAAACTCTGTGTATTTTCAATTCTGTGAATACATTGTGAATGTGAATTTGTCTAGTGGATTATTCTTTGTGTATTTATTTTATTTTATTTTTATTTTTTTAATTATCACAATTAAGCATCGTTCCACAAAATAGAATTTCTTTGAATTCTTTATATTGTGTTCATTTTATAGAATTTCAATAAAATCTACACATTGTTAAAATCTTTAATAAGTGTACAGGGGAAAAACAATTAGACAACGACTATGACTTTTACCATTAAACCCTCAATTTGAATGTTAAAATCTTTAATAAGTGTAAAAGGGAAAAAATTTAGTCAACAAAGATGTATATGACTTTTACCATTAAACCTCAACTTGAATAATGTAATATGATAACATTGAAATTATAGTAAAGGGGATAAAAGAAAATAGGGATAAAAGGGGAAAGTAAAATACGTCCTGAATGAACAGTATTCGTGAGATTGTCTCTTTTATAGTAAAGGGTTGAATGTTAAAATCTTTAATAAGTGTAAAGGGGAACAAATTAGTCAACAAAGATGGCTATGCCCTCAGTTTGAATAATGTAATATGATAGGATTGAAATTATAGTAAAGGGGATAAAAGAAAATAGGGATAAAAGGGAAAAGTAAAATACGTCTTGAATGAACAGTACTCGTGGAATTGTCTCTTTTATGGTAAAGGGGATATATATATATATATATATATATATATATATATATATATATATATAATCTCAATTGGGGGTTGGCGAAGAGGGTTGATAGGGATTTTGGGTTGCTCAAGACTAAATTCGTAACTTTTAGAATGGTGCTTCGTACTAATTTAATAGTTCATTAAATGTCCTTAAATGATTGAGTCTTTGTTTGGGAGCCATTTTCATAAAATGAAAATGAAAATTTGGATCATTTGTGGACTGTGGGTCTCCTCTCTCAACCGTCATTTTTGACCCAATATTTGCTAAATTACCACAAATGTCCTTCAATCTATTTTGAATGACTTACATGTCAAAAGGAGAAATGGATAATTTTGTATAATATGGTCAATAATTACGGCTCAATGTTACTGTTTACTGTAACTCTAACGGTCACATTTTGTATTAAAATTTGGGAAAAATGGCTCTCAAAGAGAGCCTGAATATCTAAAATGTGGAAATATAAATCATATTAATATGTTCAATTAATTAATTGACACGGAGAGATTGGATAACATTACTTTTTAAGATAAGAAATCTATCATAAATGGTACACCGTTAGACAATATGTATTACTTTTCAAAAAAGTTCTCCGAGTTGAGTCAGATTGGCAAAAGTTTTTGGCCCCGCCCCTACATCTATTATCTTATTTCATTTTTATACTTTTAAATTTAAATCTTATTTAAAAATAGAAAAAATATCTAAAAACTATGTAAATAATTAAACAGGATGATAAACAATAACTTTTTAATACCGTCATGCTTCCCATAAATCCCCATAAAGGGAAAAGGCGTAATGACTAGTTCAACTCACTTTGTTCTAGCACAGCTGGTGCTAAATAACATTGTTTAAAATGAGTGATAGAAGTAAACTTTTTCACATTGAAAATCACATTCTTAAATGTCTACTTTCATAAATAATTTTTTTTGTTACGATGCAAAATGATTCATCTCAGTTAAATTTTTTTAGTTTTGGTTATACATGGCATGAAAATATGAGATAGGGTTGGTGAGCAAAAGTGGGGTCCTTGGTGGGTTTGACAACAGGGGTGGATCTAGGGAAAAAATTAGTACGCGCTAATACGAGAAAAAAAATTTAGATATGAAAATTAAATAAAATTTACACATAAAAAAGTTAATTTTTTTTTTTATAAGTATCTAAATCTGCCCCTGTTTGGCAATCATATAAAGATATGTAAAAAACAATGTCATGTTGATTTGGCCAATCTGAAATTTTTTTCAATTAAACTTTACCTACCAAGAAACCTGACCAAAGGGTTCGTTCATGACCAAAAAAGGGGGACGTTTTCACCTACTACATAGTCCGAAATGTTGGAAATTAGTTTAAAATTTGAGAAACATTGGTTAAGAATAAAAAATCAAACATTGAAAAGTGTGACTTCATGTCAAATTTGACCAAATATTCAGACCCGATTTATTTATGCAAATAGTTTGCCGCTCAGAAGCAGGAATCAACCTGCTCTGTCAGGTCGCGGGGTCTAGAGGCCAACGCCCTCGAAAGAGAATTCTGTTTTCCGTGTATGTGTTGAAGAGTATATTTGGCGTCTCAAAATCAATTTATGATAAATGAGAAATTGCGGTCCAAAGTTGGAAAGAAATTTAGAGAAAGTTAGATGACACTGTTGCTCAAGCGACCGGTGTTTTCGCTCGAGCGACGTTGAGTGAAGAGCGAGCAACCAACTTTCTGTAAGTGTTGCTCGAGCGATATGGCGGGTGAGAAGCGGATGGAAATGGATTCCCACGTCTGTTGTGTTTTGACTCGCAACACTTTGCCCACAATCCCTATCCTCTATAAATATGACCCTTTGGACATCCCTTTTGCATGCCATGTCATTTGTGCATCAAGTATAACATAACTCTCTTGCCAAAACTCTCTCAAATTCATTCCAAAAGTTGTTCCTTTGTAGATAGGGAAATCCATTGAAGTTCACAGTTATCTTGTGGTTTGAAGTGCTGCTACCACAAAATTGAATCTGTTATATCTTGGGATGCAAGTGCCGTTAACCGTAAGCACCGCTGCGGGGCAATATTGTCTTAAAGAGAAAGTGCATCACTTGCCCCAAATTGTCGTTTCTTCTTCTTCTATTTTATTTCTGATTTTGTGTAGTCACATTTCTACACACATTTCTTCATATAATTTTTGTTTAATCACGGTCCATGGGTTAAACTTTGTACTTTTCATTTATCACATACAAACAACATTTTTTTTCACAAGTTTTTACAACCCGGTCCCAACATGGACTTCATGGCTTAAGATTTGCATGGTATGAAAACATGCATGCAAGAAGTAAAACTATGTATAATTTGATGGAGTGTCCATTAAGTCCCCAAGATATACCATTTGGATTAACGTTGGATAAATATGCACAAGATTCATTTCAAAAGGTTGAACCTCACCTAACTCGTAGCTTTTAACATGCAATGGTTAGTGTTGAATTGTGACCCAAATTCTGTTGAAGTTTGGAGTTGTATTTGGGTTGGAAAAGGAGAAATCAGATTTATGGACCGGAACAAAAGCTTGCCACATTTTTCCTAGACCTTTGCTAGCTGGCCGCTTGAGTGGCACTTGCAGGGAGTTCTTTGCAGTGTTATCTTGATTTACGTGTTTTACATGTGTTTGGTCTTCTATTCATTTACAACTTGGTTTCAGAGTTTCATATAAATAGAATTCGGCGTGTATTGTCTACACAATCATATTATTAGAGAGAACAACATATGTATAATATATTTGAGAGCCTTAGATCTTAGTTGAGTGCATTGAGATCTTGTAAACATAATTCCTATTGATTATAGTGAATTATCCTCTGCTGCCAGTGGTTTTTTCCGTCTTGAGTTTTTTACATAAATCTTGGTGTTCATTGTGTGATTATTTATTTCATTCTTGTCTTAATCTTCAATCCGTTCCATAACAAGTGGTATCAAGTGAAGGTTTGATTATTCCGCATGGCAACAATGAAATATGATCTTCTATTATTAAATCGTAACACGAGATTTAGTCTATTGCACTTGAAGATACTAGCAGTACTTACACATATGTGTTTGGAGGAAGCCTTGTTTAGCTTTGATAAAATGCCCGCTACCTGGACGCGGGAAGAAAAGCAACGTAGGGATCGGAAAGCCCAAACCCAAATTTAACTACGTCTTTCAAATCAAATTCTTCAAGACGTTTATAAGGAGAAAAGTGCCGCTGCATTGTGGTTGAAATTGGAGCAGCTTTGTATGACAAACTCCACTGAATGATCACTTAACCATGTTCAAAGATATTGTGGCTGATTTGGAAGCTTTGGAAGTGAAGTATGATGAGGAGGATTTGACTTAAATATTGTTGTGTTCTTTGCCGCCATCATATGTGACTTTTAGAGATACTATTCTCTATGGTCAGGATACTCTCACTGTGGAAGAGGTCTATGATGCCTTATTGTCCAAGGAGAATATAGGGCATCTTGCTGGAGGATCTGAGAATCAGGCGGAAAGTTTGGTTGTTTGTGAGAAATCAGGATGGGAGATTTGGTAGAAATATGAGAGGCAGATCAAAGTCTGGACATGCAAAAAAAGTGTCATTATTATAAGAAGAAGGGACATATCAAGGCTGACTGTTATTCATTGAAAAACATAAATAAGGTTGCGAGAGCTAATGAAAGAGGAAAGCAACCTGTTAAAACAGCAGAAGCAGATGTTGTGGAAGATGAGCAAAGTGAAGGAGAACTTCTTGTTATTTCTGATATGGGTTCCAAACCTTGTGAGGAATGGGTCCTTGACTCAGCATGTACTTTCCATATGAGTCCCAACAGGGGCTGATTTACAACATATGAAGGAGTTTCAAGAGGTGTTGTGATTATAGGAAACAATGCACCTTGCAAAATCGCTGGAGTGGTACAGTTAGAATAAAGATGTTTGATGGTGTTATCAGAACATTTACTGATCAGACATGTTCCAGAATTGAAACGAAATCTCATATCTTTGAGTACACTTGATTCAAAGGGGCATAAATACATTGGTGAATGTGGAGTTTTGAAGGTGAGTAAGGGAACTCTTGTTGTCATGAAGGGACATAAGAACTCTACACAGTTGTACATTTTACAGGGTTCCACAGTTATAGGGGATGCAACAGCTGTCACTACTTCTTTGACTGATGAGAAAGTTACAAAACTTTGGCATATGCGCCCTGGGCATATGAGTGAAAATGGGATGACAAAATTGAGTAAAAGGGGGCCTCTTGATAGCCAGTAGACC
Organism: Osmanthus fragrans; assembly: GCA_019395295.1. NCBI lineage: Eukaryota > Viridiplantae > Streptophyta > Magnoliopsida > Lamiales > Oleaceae > Osmanthus > Osmanthus fragrans. The sequence goes on from CM033348.1 coordinate 7,155,053, forward strand.
AGCAAAATGAAGTTTTGTGAGCATTGTGTCTTTGAGAAACAGAAAAGAGTCAGATTTACTACTGGTAGACACAAAACGAAGGGAGCACTTGAGTATATTCATTCAGATCTTTGGGGACCAGCCAATGTATCTTCAAGATGAGATGCTTATTACCTGTTGACAGTAATTGATGACTTCTCCAGGAAAGTTTGGCTATTCTTCTTGAAACAGAAGAGTGATGTGTTTGTGACCTTCAAAGAATGAAAAATAATGATTGAAAAGCAGACTGGAAAGCAGATTAAACGTCTACGCATAGATAATGGGTTGTAGTTTTGTTTAGATGAGTTCAATAACTTCTGCAGGGTTGAAGACATCTTGAGACACTTGACAGTGCCTGGAACTCCTCAACAAAATGGTGTGGCGAAACGGATGAATAGAACTTTGACGAAAAAGGTTCGATGTATGCTTTCAAATGCTGGTTTGTCTAAACGTTCTTGGGCTGAAGCTATTACCACATCTTGTTTTTTGATAAATCGCTCACCTTCAATAGCCAATGAGAAAAAGACACCAAAAGAGGTATGGTCTGGTAAACCTTCTTGCTATACTGATTTAAAGATTTTTGGATGTCCTGCTTATACTCATGTGAATAATGGGAAGTTGGAGTCAAGTCTAGAAAGTATGTTTTTCTTGGGTTTAAATCAGGTGTGAAGGGATATAAATTGTGGTGTCCAGAAGAAAAGAAAGTGGGGATTAGTGGGGATGTAATATTTGATGAATTTGCTATGATTCATGGTGTGTCTTGTAAAGACTCTGATAAAATTAAGGAGTAGAACACACCAACTCAGGTGGAGTTAGAGATTAATCCACGAGAACAATCAGATGGTTCAGAACAAACTAGCTCAGTTTTGTCAGACAATAATATCTCGCCTACAGCGCCAGCAGCACCATATTATTCAATTGCAAAAGACTGACCTCGCAGACAGATTAGACCTCCACATAAGTATGGGGAAGAAGACTTGGTTGCATATACTTTGAATGTGGCTGAAGAAATTAATTCTACCGAAGAACCTGTTACATACACAGAGGCAATTAGTTGCAGTGATTCTAGTAAATGGTTGATTGCTATGCAAGAGGAGATTGACAAAAATTGTACTTGGGACTTGGTGAAACTACCTAAAAACAAAAAGGTTGTTCGTTGCAAATGGGTGTTCAAAAGGAAAGAAGGGACGTCCGGAATTGAAGATGCTAGGTATAAGTCCAAATTGGTAAAAAAAGGCTACAGTCAGATTCCAGGGGTTGACTTCACATATATGTTCTCACCAGTTGTAAAATACAGTTCAATTCGAGCTTTACTTGAGATTGTGACAAACAATGACTTGGAACTTGAGCAGATGGATGTCAAGACAACATTTTTGGATGGAGAACTTTAGGAGAGCATTTATATGCAACAACCAGAGGGGTTCATGGTTTCTGAAAAAGGAAGGCTGTGTATTTGTTGAAGAAATCCTTGTATGGATTAAAACAGTCACTAAGGCAGTGGTACAAACGATTTGATTCATTTATGACTACTCATGGCTTCAACAGAAGTAATTATGACAGTTGTGTGTACTTCAGAAAGGAAGGTGATGGATTAATAACATATTTGCTATTATATGTTGATGACTTGCTTATTACAGCCAAGGATAATGTAGAGGCTAGAAAGGTGAAATCTCAACTTTGTAAGAAGTTTGAGATGAAGGATTTGGGTGCAGAAAAGAAGATTCTTGGTATAGAAATCTTGAAGGATAGAAAAGCTGGTAGATTGTATTTGAGTTAGAAAGGGTACATAGAGAATGTGCTTCAAATGTTCAATATGCTGAATGCTAAAGCTGTCAGCACTTCCTTGGCTGCCCACTTTAAATTATTAGTTGAATTGTGTCCTCAATCAGATGAAGACATTGATTACATGTCTCGGGTTCCTTATTCCAGTGCAGTTGGTTCATTGATGTATACTATAGTTTGTACAAGACTAGACTTGGCACAAGCAGTCAGTGTAGTTAGTAGATATATGGCAAATCCTAGCAAAGAACATTGGAAAGCAGTAGAGTGAATATTCAGATACTTGAAAGGCTCAACTAATGCTTATTTGCATTTTGGAAGAAATTCAGATGAAGTAATTGAGTATGTGGATTCAGACTATGCAGGGGATCTTGATAAAAGAAGATCACTCACAAGGTATGTGTTTACTCTTGGAGGCTGTGCTTTTAGCTGGAAAGCTACTTTACAAAATACAGTAGCTTTGTCTACAGCAGTGGTAGAGTACATGACAATTATATAAGCATGTAAGAAAGCTATGTGGTTAAGGGGATTAATTGGTGAAATCAGTGAAGACTTGCAGATTTTTACAGTGTTTTGTGATAGTCAGAGTGCTATCTATCTGACTAAGGATCAAATGTTTTCACGAGAGGACTAAGCACATTGATGTAAGGTACCATTTTGTGCGTAAAGTGATTACTCGTGGTGATATTATAGTGAGCAAGGTTGACACTAAAGATAATCCTGTTGACGTCATGATAAAACTATTGTCTGTTCTAAGTTTGAGCATCGCTTGAACTTGGTTGGTGTTTGTCATTGATTTAGTCCATAGGGACTTGTTTGGAAGAGGTGGAGTGGTGTTTACTTGGAGTTTCTTGCAGTAGAATTTGGTTCAAAGTGGAGATTTGTTGAATTGTGACCCAAATTCTGTTGAAATTTGGAGTTGTATTTGGGTTGGAAAAGGAGAAATCAGATTTATGGACCGGAACAAAAGCTTGCAGCATTTTCACTAGACCATCGCTAGCTAGCCGCTCGAGCGACACTTGTAGGGAGTTCTTCACTCGACCTTCGCTCAACCGACAGATCCTTTGCTCGAGGGAGTGAAGTTGAGCCAGCGTGTTATCTCGGTTTGCATGTTTTACACGTGTTTGGTCTCATATTCATCTACAACTTGGTTTTAGAGTTTCATATAAATAGATTTCGACATGTATTGTCTAAACAATCATATTATTAGAGAAAACAACATATGTACAACATATTGGAGAGCCTTTGATCTTAGTTGAGTGCATTGAGATCTTGTAAACACAATTCCTATTGATTATAATGAATTATCCTCCTCTGTCAGTGGTTTTTCCTATCTTGGGTTTTTCACTTAAATCTTGGTGTTCATTGTGTGATTGTTTATTTCATTCTTGTCTTAATCTTCGACCTATTTCATAATAGTTAGGTTAAGTGAGAGATAGATTTAGAAATTTTACCCAATAACTAGGATAGTAAATTCTAAAGCCTAGGAAAATTAAAAATTCGTTTTTAATTATTCAATTTAAGCAGTGGACAATAGACACACAGAATATCCTATGATCAATTTTAAAGCAGTTATGACTGCAACTTGTAGTTTGAATTGATATTCTAACGATTTTAATTAATTGCAAAAATTAATTAATGTATTAAAACTTGAACACCAGATGAACGTGGTAAACCCCAAAAGGAAACATCAACGACCCCCATACTATGGATTAAACAATCCACTACATCAAACGATCAAAAATAAAATAATATCGATTTTGTAATTTCACAAAATTAACAAAAAAAACAATCAAAAGAAATTTAAGAGCAACTCTCTTGTATCTTCTTCTTTTGATTTGTTGGAGTAGTGGAATCGAACCCTCTGATTTTAACTTTATCACCACTCTATTATTTGACTCGGCCGCAATCACCACTTGAATTAAGAATCAACATTCTTAACTCATGCCAATCAGTTTGTTCAATTAATGGGATTGTACATCAGAGCACATTTTTGTTTTCTCCAAATACGTTGAAGAAGAAGATTGGCTTTGAAAGTTTTCAATAAAGTATGAGCGTGTAATCACTAGCTAGAAGATGGCACAACATGTGACTGCTAGGTCACCTGACCTGGATGAGATTTTCAAAGCATTAATTCCTCTTTTGTTTTCTTCCTTTAGTCATGTAAACCAATCAACAACATTACGATTAATTCTTAACTAAAACAATAGACATTAAACACTGTATGAATATATTAAATCACAAAAGATATTCTCTGGTAAATTTAAGGTTAAAATGATTTAAATATTAATTTTCCTCAAAACAACCTATTAACATAATCAAGAATATCTAGGATGGAAAATAAATAATTCTGTACAAACGGCAGTACAGAACAAGAAAAAAGATTCATGTTTTAAGTATTAAAATTCTAAAATTCGTAGTCTCAACGTTCTGTTGAATATACTTACCATCCAATCTATTGGAATTGACTGCTTGTTAGGACCTATATTCTATTTCATGTTTTTGATCGTTTCTTTGAGATTTAAAAATCAATCCATACATTAAATAAGCCAAAAAATTAATATGTAATAATATGGCACATATTTTTCCGACAGGATTTTAGTTTAACGAATCATAGTTTAGGATGAAGTGATAGCGTGTAATATATCTTGGTACTTAAATGGATTTCGTGTTAAATTACACGTTAATTTTAGTATCAGAGTCACATGTTGGAAAGTCAAAAAATATTTCAAGAACTAATTAATTTTTTTGCAGAAACTTCACTGGCTATTACTAAGGCTTATTCAAAAAGTTATTAAAGTATAATGTATCATTGCTTGTTATCAGGAATGACAATAGGTGAGATCTCAGGAGGTGATGCAAGACTAAAATATCCTTATTTCTTGTTACATTTATTTTTTTAGTTTTTTCAAATATGATTTAAAATTAAAAATGTGATATATAAACAAAATAATACAAAAAATAAGAATCAGGGTGGGGATCATGTTCCCCTCCTTGCCCCGATTTCTAACGAGACGAAGTGGGGGATGTTATACTAATCAGGCAAAATTCAGGCAAGTTCCGACTGAGCGGTGATCGACCGAAAATTATGGTTCGATCAATCGAAATAGAGTTTCGGTCAACCGGAATAGGCTGAAATCCGGTATTAACAGATTAAATACCGTATATGCTGTTGGTACTCTAGAAATCCGGTAAGTTGCACAGAAATCCGGTATACGCGAAATTAGGTATGCAGTTTAGTAATATAATAACTACGATGAACGCAAATTCAACATACATATATCATGCTTAATACTATACACGTACAGAATGTAAACATAAACAAAGAGAAATCGCAGAACGAGTAATAGAATCGAAAACTTTTAACCCGAGGCCTGTATTGCACACAGTTTCCTTAAAACAGATTCGCCCCCTCACCGTTCGTACTTGAGGTTTACAACGAGCGTCCATTTCCCATGATACAACCGTAGAACCAGTAGCTTCCGAGCACCTCGGGAATCATTCCGGCTAACTGAACTAGTGCCTGAACTACACCACCACCAAGACCGAAATACAGAAAGGACAGAACTCTATGCAAATGAATTTCTTATATATTCTAAACTTGAAAGCTTTTGCTTTTTGTGTGTTGGAATGAGGAAAATGAGCCACTATTTATAGGCTAGGCTACCATTAATGGCAATGACCTTTGGAGTTTCTTCATCTTTTTCCTATGTGGGACAAATGCATTTTCCCACATAAACTCCCTTTTGAGCGGCACACTTTGAGCCGCAATTTCTCATTCACCCGAGCATCAACTTTGACAAGTAAGTATATGATTTCGATGTACTCACGAAGGAGAACACAAATCAACTTTCATCTTCCAAATTGAACAACCGAGTCCCACTCAAAACTCATGCCAAAGTCAGCCCATAAACTCAGTTTTTACAACAATCCCCCACATGAATGAAAATTGGGAGCGACTCATGCATGTGACACATGACGACTTGGTGATATAGTTCAACAGTTGAAACCTGCATAGGATAGGTAGGTGTTACCCTTTGAACCTTCCCTTGTGAAAGCATATTTACTTTACTAGCTGATTAGTAGATGCGATGTCCTTGAACTGTTCTGCTGTTTATGTAAACGATGATACACTTCACACAGGATTCTTCCTAACACATTTCAGTTCTCATTATTATGTTCGTTTTGGCCATGAACATACGCCTGGTTCTGTGAGAGATCACTAGAATTGCGCCCCACACAATTCCCTTAGAAGCAGCCCCACTTCTCTCTCACATAGGTGATTTCTTATTACAAGTGACCTGCATTACTTGGCTCGATTTCCGATGCATAAGAATCATTAAAAGCCAATTGCTTATCCTCCAACTTCACGAGCATCACTGTTGCATCACAGGAATGGACATGAGGTAATATCCCCCACAGTGATTACATCAAGTCTTTACAATTAGGTTGTCCCTTTGAACCTAAATCTTAGGATCTCTAGTCAACTAGGTTGGGTTTTCCTTTGTATTGACTTATCCATTCAAGAGCTTAAGTCTCATTCTTCTCGATGATTTCTCAACTAACTTTCGATTTAACCCTTTGGTTAGCGGATCCGCAATGTTATCATTTGACTTTACATAGTCAATAGTGATAACTCCAGTTGAGAGTAATTGTCTTATGGTATTGTGTCTACGACGTATATGTCTAGACTTACCATTATACATGTTACTATGTGCTCTTCCAATTGCTGATTGACTATCACAGTGTATGCAAATTGCTGGCACAGGTTTTGACCATCTTGGAATATCCTCTAAGAAGTTGTGTAACCATTCAGCCTCTTCACCACTTTTATCTAGAGCTATAAACTCAGATTCCATAGTGGATCGAGCTATTACTGTTTGTTTAGAGGATTTCCAAGAAACAGCTGCACCTGCCAATATGAACATAAATCCACTCGTGGATTTTGAGTCTTTCATATCAGATATCCAATTAGCATTACTACATCCTTCAATGGCCGCTGGATATTTGGCATAATGCAACCCATAATTACGAGTCAATTTTAAGTACCTTAGTACTCTTACTATTCCTTTCCAATGATCAGCTCCTGGATTACTCGTATACCTACTTAGTTTACTAACTGTGTAGGCTATGTCTGGTCTTGTACAGCTCATTAAGTGCATCAGACTTCTAATGATTCTCGAGTATTCTACTTGAGAAACACTTTCACTTTTATTCTTGGATAGGTGTTGACTCGTATCTATCGGTATTGTAGCCATGCCAGTATCATCATTACTGAACTTTTCTAGAATTTTGTCCACATAATGTGACTGGCTTAGAACGAGTCCATCTGATGTTCTTGAAATTTTGATTCCAAGTATAACATAAGCCAAGCCCATATCTTTCATGTCAAATCTTGAATTTAACATATTCTTGGTGGATTTGATTATCTTATCGTTGCTACCAACAATAAGCATATCGTCAACGTAAAGACATAAAATGACATAGCCATTTTCCGTGTTTTTGACGTAAACACATTTATCACACTCATTGATTTTAAATCCACACTCCATCATGACACTATCAAATTTCTCATGCCATTGTTTTGGTGCTTGTTTTAAGCCATATAATGACTTCACCAATTTACAGACTTTCTTTTCCTGCTCTGGAGATGAAAACCCCTCGGGTTGTTCCATATAGATTTCTTCATCTAAATCTCCATTCAAGAAGGCAGTCTTAACACCCATTTGATATAGTTCAAGATTCCGCAAAGCAGCAATCGCAAGTATCATCCTAATAGATGTTATTCTTGTTACTGGAAAATATGTATCAAAGTAATCAAAGTCTTCCCATTGTCGGTAACCTTTTATTACTAACCTGGCCTTGTACTTTTCAATAGTTCCATCTGTTTTCATTTTTTGTTTGAAAATTTATTTGTAGCCTAGTGGTTTACTTCCTGGAGGAAGATCCACTAGCTCCCATGTATGATTTTACAAGATGGAATCTATTTCACTTTTAATGGCCTCTTTCCATTGAGGTCCTTCTGAGGAGTTTACAGCTTCTTGATAGTTTCGAGGTTCACTTTCTAGCATATAGGTCAGAAAATCTGGACCATAAGATTTTTCTGTCATTTCTCTTTCGCTACGTCTTGGTTCAACCTCAACCTCCTCTGCTAGTTCTTGGTCCTGACTATCTTCAATCATAGTCTCATACGTCCGTTTAGAAGAGTTTGCCTCTTCTTTGGAATTATACGGAAATACATGTTCAAAGAACGAAGCATTTCTCGATTTCATTATAGTGTTTTTGTGTATATCTGAGATTTTCGATTCATACACAAGAAACCAATAAGCACTACTGTTATGAGCATATCCAATGAAGATGCAATCTACAGTTTTCGGGCCTATCTTCACCTTCTTTGGTGTTGGGACAGCCGCTTTAGCGAGACACCCTCATACTCGTAAGTATTTATAGGAAGACTTTCTTCCTTTTCATAACTCATACGGGGTCTTTTCCATTTTCTTTCGGAAAAACCTTATTTAAAAGGTAATTTGCTGACAACACAGCCTCCCCCACATGTTCTGAGGTAACCTAGAACTTACTAGCATTGCATTCATCATTTCTTTTAAGGTACGATTTTTCCTTTCAGCAATATCATTTTGTTGCGGTGAATAAGGTGCAGTGGTTTCATGTATGATTCCGTGTTGTGCACAGAATTCAGCAAACGGTGCTTCATACTCACCACCTCGATCGCTTCTCAACACCTTAATTTTCTTGTTAAGTTGATTTTCAACTTTCGTCTTATAGAGAATGAATTTCTCTATCGCTTCATCCTTGCTTTTTAGCTAGTACACATAGCAGTATTTTGTGCTATCGTCGATAAAAGTAATGAAATACTTGTTGCCACCTCTCGTTTGTACAAATTTTAAATCACATAAGTCACTGCGAATTAAATCAAGTGGTTCAGTATTCCGTTCAATTGATTTGAATGACGACCTTGTTAATTTTGCTTCAACACAAGTTTCACACTTATGTTTCAAATCAACATGGAACGCGGGTATGCAATTCAAGTTAACTAGTCTACGTAAAGAATCATAGTTAACATGTCCTAGTCTACCATGCTACATATTGAAAGACTCAAACAAATAAGCAGAAGAGTTCACTTTATTCATTTTTGGCTTAACAACCATTACATTTAGTTTGAACATGCCATCGGAAACATACCCTTTTCCGACAAACATTCCACTTTTGGACAAAATAACTTTGTCTGACTCAAATACAATACGAAACCCATGCTTATTTAAAAGCGACCCGGACACTAGGTTCTTGCGAATTTCCGGCACATATAGCACGTTGTTAAGAGTCAACTCTTTCCCTAAAGTCATCTTCAGAACCACCTTCCCTTGTCCTTTGATTTCAGAAGTTGCTGAATTTCCCACGAACAACTTCTCTCCATTGTCAATTGCTTCGAAAGCATTAAATATCTCTTTATCTGAGCACACATGCCTTGTAGCACTAGTGTCAATCCACCACTCTCTCGAGTTAGAAACCACCATGTTTACTTCAGAAATGACGGCTGCGAGATTCATCTCCGACAGTCATTTGCCATGTAATCAACCACATTTGCTTCCTTCTTCTTCTTTGGCATTCTGCACTTCGAAGACTTGTGACCTACTTTGTCACAGTTGAAGCATATTTCTTGTAATTTCTTTCTAGAAATTCCACCTTTTAGTCATTGCTTGGTCCCTTTGCCACCGGATGACCGAGCCTTACTTTTGTAAGCCTTACTGCTTTGACCATGCTCTACCACATTGGCTTTAGCAACATCAGGACTGAACCACTTCTTCTCCGAACCCTTATTGTCTTCTTCAATTCGAAGTCTAACAATAAGTTCTTCGACGTTCATTTCCTTTCGTTTGTAAACATGAACAAAGAGAAATCGCAGAACGAGTAATAGAATCGAAAACTTTAAACCCGAGGCCTGTGTTGCACACAATTTCCTTAAAACAGATTCGCCCCCTCACCGTTCGTGCTTGAGGTTTACAATGAGCGTCCGTTTCCCATGATACAACCGTAGAACCAGTAGCTTTCGAGCACCACGGGAACCACTCCGGCGAACTGAACTAGTGCCTGAACTACACCACTACCAAGACCGAAATGCAGAAAAGACAGAACTCTGTGCAAATGAATTTCTTATGTATTCTAAATTTGAAAGCTTTTGCTTTTTGTGTGTTGGAATGAGGAAAATGAGCCACTATTTATAGGCTAGGCTACCATTAATGGCAATGACCTTTGGAGTTTCTTCATCTTTTTCCTATGTGGGACAAATGCATTTTTCCCACATAAACTCCCTTTTGAGTGGCACATTTTGAGCCTCAATTTCTCATTCACCCGAGCATCAACTTTGGCAAGTAAGTATATGATTTCGATGTACTCACGGAGGATAACACAAATCAACTTTCATCTTCCAAATTGAACAACCGAGTCCCACTCAAAATTCATGCCAAAGTCAGCCCATAAACTCAGTTTTTCCAACAGGGGACATGGGGTGTGTTGGAATTATATTTGCAATAGTGGGGGCAAATAGCAAATGAAGTTGGAAAAAATTTGCGTTGAACTAAGATGATATTTACCTCCACTCAGAAGATGCACATGGGATAACAAAATGCCACAAGGATACTGTAAAGGTTTGTGGTTCTGTCTTAAAAGGTCAACCTTGTTAATAGGAGTAACTCAAACCCTTTATAAATTGGTTTATGTTTTCATCTTTATTCATCTAGGATTTATCCCTTAACATGCCCCTACAAGACGGTGGATCGTTTGATTGGACCAATTTTGAAATTCATATGCTCATTTTTTGAGTCTTAATCGGATCGAATAGTTAGTTGGAGTTTAATGGGCTTTAATACCATGTAAAAGCTTGAGGTTCTATCTTAAAAGATCAACTTTGTTAAGAAGAGTAGTTCAAATCCTTTATAAATTGGTCTATATTTTCATCTTTATTCGATGTGGGATTATATCCCTTAACAGATACAATGGAATACGTTGATTGCATCTTGAACTAACGAAAGCAACCTTGAGTACAAACAAATGAAAAAGTCAATATAGAGATGCTCTTGTGCTGTATTTTCAAATTATAAAGGAACAAACTTTGAAAAAGATGCAATGCAAAATATTAATGAAAATAATAATTCAAGAGAGAAGGTGAATGACAATTCTATCACTTTCATATATTTCATATCTTTCAGACTAGTCACCAACAATCTTATTTAGTTAGACAATACATCCCCAAGGTTACAACATCTTATTACAGTCACAACATGTTAGTTAAATAACTGAATTTTAGTTTAAAGTACCCATTAAAATAAGCATAAGCATGTGCACATGTGAACTGATCCAGAGGACGACCACCCCCAGGGGCGAATCCAACCTCCATGTTCAGCTAGGGCGGGACTTTGATCGTTGATCATTGACCGTCGACAATTGACGATCGTAATAGCCCGATCGTTTATTAAAATTTGATTAAATAATATTAAAAATTAATCTCAATTCTCAGGAATGATGTATCCCATTTTGTAACACACGCAATCTCAATTCTCAGGAATGATGTATCCCATTTTGTGACACACTCAATCTCAATCTCAAGTCTCACAGTGACACACTCAATCTCAATGCTTTTCTACTGAGCTCAATCTCATTCTCAAGTCTCACAGTGACACACTCAATCTCAATGCTTTTCTATTGAGCTCAATCTCAATTCTCAATTCAACAATTTCGAGTTTCAACACAGTGATACACTCAAGTCTGAACATTCAACACTCTCAAAACTTAATAAGTCAAAACTCAACAAGACAAGTAGACAACAAACAACATATCAACAAAAAACAATTCGACATTTCAAGTATACAAATGAGTGAACTCACTTGACCAAAGACTCCTGACCCACACACGCTGCTTGCTCGGCCTTGCCTCGATCGTCGGAGACTCGTCGCTGCTTAGAGATTTAGTTATTCACCACCCAATCGATTCTGCTGCGCACAGTTGGCAATGAAGGGTTTGTAGTCTCACAATCATGTCTTTACGGGTTTGGGACTTTGGGTATTTGCTCTAAAATGGCATGGAACTGAAGGAAGGGTTGGGTTGTTGGATATGGTCATTTGAGTTGGGACTTGGGCTTGGGGAAAATAGACTATTAATTATTGATTGGGCCTCATTTTATAAAAAAAAAAAAGAGGCCCATGTGTTATATACTGGTCCGGTGCGGTGAATGTGCCCAAGCCCAACTGGAAGTCTCTTTTTCTTCCTTCCCCCGTTCCCCGTCCTTCGTCCTTGAGTCTATCTGCAACTGGCTGCACTAAGCAAAGGAAAAAATAAAAATTGGAACTCTCCTTCGTCCCTGACTCTCTACAACTGCAATAGTGCTCATTGTGCGCGGCTTAGGCTGCAACCCGACGGAAAGTGATTTTCCAGCGCCATCTTAAAAACTTCAGTCGACAATTGAACGTTCCGACGGAGCCAACATCCACGGTCGCGCCCCCTCGTCGAGTGCTAGTTCCACCACTGACCACCCTAAGCTATTTGTCATCTGACTCAAGCAATTGGGCAGTCACCTAAGGCATGCAGAATATACCTGCTAGTGCCGATCATGACTATAGACGGAGTAGGCAATTCCTAAGGTCCAATTTGATGAGGGCAAAAAAAATTATTATATAGATTATATTTATAAATAATAAAACAAATTCAAAAAATAATTATATTATTCAAAACGTAAAAGAAGTTTTTAATACATCCGTGACTTTCAATTTTGTTGGTTTTTTTTTTTTAGGGTAACATCTGCTTTCTCTCTTTTTTGTCTTCATCGTTTCTTTTGTTTGTTAGTGACCTTTAAAATTTTATTTTATTTTCTCTACTTATTTGATCATATTCAATTCCTCATCTCCAAAATCAACTCTTTTCAATTCTATCACTTACATTTACATTCTTTAAAAATAATAGTGATAGTATTATATGCATATTATGTAATATCAATATAATGTAAATGTCTGATTCTTAAGTTACTATCAAAACACATTGAGAAAGTCAAGTTGGAAGTCTAAAAGCAATAAAATTTTAAGCTCCACAAATGAAAGCGTTTTAAAACACTTGATAGAAACACTGATGATCTAAGGTAAAAAGAGATGCTAAGGGGGCGTTCTCTTTACTGTTTTCGGGCCGTTTTCTGTTTTCGATTTTTCAAAACATTGAAAACGCGTTCTCTTTTCCATTTTCGAAAACGAGTTATTGAAAACGGCTAAAAATTTTGTGAGGAAAATAGAAAACAATTTTTTTACGTTTTGACTGTTTTCTTCACAAATCTGTCAAAATTTAAAAAATACGGGTTGAGAAATATTTTTTCAAAATGACAAAAAGAACAAGTTTTCAACAATCTCAAAATGGACACCCAAAACACAAAACGAATTCAAAACTCAAACACAAAACAGAAACACAAAGAGAACGCCCCTTAACAGTTTATCTTATGACATTTTGCATTTTGAGTTCTTGTAACGTGATTGTTTGGAACGATTTATAGTCCGGTACTACAGTAAGAAAATTTTGCAAACTGAGTACGAGTCAATTGATGTTCTTATTAGTCACTTGAAAGTCCTTATTTCATATTTTGAAACATATAGAGAAATTTAATTTAAATCTGACAAGATTACTTCTCAAATGGAAGTTGAAATTACTTTTATGAAAAGTTTATTATTCAAATAAAGAAGCACTTTGATAAAAATATCAATGATGATATAATACATTCAGCTGAAGAATTTTTTGGAATTGATTATTTATTATATATAGTTGATCAAGCTCTTTCCTCACTAAAGTTACGGTTTGAACAATTTCAAAAATGCGATAATACTTTTGATTTTCTATTTGATTTAAAAAGTTCGTAGACTGCAAATGATAATCGTTTAAAGTAATGGTGTGATAAGCTTGAAGAAATTTTGAAGCACGACAACGATTCTGATATTGATGGGCAGAATTATTTTTGAAGCCGCAGATTGTTTGAAACTATTTGTTAGAAAATATCTAAAAGGTGATTAAAGTGTAAAACTATAAAAATGATACTCTTTTTTTTTTCTTTCAAATGTGTGGATTGGATTGCTTATGGAACATTATTAACTACATCAGTTACAGTTGCATTTGTTGATATGAGTTTCTCAAAGTTGAAGTTGATAAAATCCTACATTCGATCAACAACAAAAAAGGTTGAATGGATTATCCACGGTGTCTATTAAAAAAAGTTCTAAAACAGATTGATTGTAATAATATAATTGTTAATTTTTTTGTCAAAAAGTCAAGAAGAGTAATTTTAATCTAGACATTTGAAATTTTTAGATTATTATTTTCACAAGTTTGAATATTATTATTCAATAAAAATATGGAAAGAGAACAGCTACTATAGTGGGAAAGTTTCTTTTGATAGAAGGAGGGGTATAAGAGGAAGTGATTTGGTTCTCTTGCTAATCTTTGAGATCAACTTGAAGAAACTTAGCTCTTGTTTTTAATTATTATACATATTTTTAAATATTTATAAGCGGTGGCGGAGTCAGTTTATTGGAGTTGGAGGGTCCAATATTTGAAGATATAGAGGTAAAGGGGTGGGGGGCTACGGGGGCTGCCCCCGAATTTATTTTTGACTTTTCCTTTTGCTAATCTCTTGGGTACATTGCTAATTTGCTACATCTACTATAAGACAGAAAACAATTTTCTTGTTTAGAGGCATGATCATTATTATTGTGATACTGAAAAGAACTAAACATTCAATGTTCTCTGAGAATAATATTGTATTTGCAGTCTCCCTAACCCACTACCGTAATTTAATTCAAAGCTAATTAGCAAATAAAAATCAAGCTTTCTCCATTTCCAGAAGTCAACTTTCTGACGTGAAAGGCATACCTCCTTTATGAGGTAAATTATTAAATTATTACTATCAAATGGAGGAAAGCCCGTCAATCACGATTTGAACCATATTTTTCCTTTTTCAATTCCAACCCCGGAACACCTCTCCCCCACCGGTCTGCCCCATTACCAACAAAGAACTCAAACAATAACCAGCTTCAGTGTAATTGTGTAAATGAGAACAGATAATCAAAATATTCAAACGCGAGTTGAAGCGAAAGATGTCGAATATCAACAATGTAATAAACATCAAAATGGTGGTCACCTGAACGAGTACGACCCCGGTGGCGCGGTGTGATGCGGCGGTGGAGAACTGGGTGCCGGCAGAGACTGATAACACAGGCGCCATTGACTGATTTGAAGACTTTCCAGTGGAAGCCAAGGGCAGACTTTCCAGTGTGGAAACCACCGGCCGATTTGGAGAAAAACCAAGCTTTTCCGGCGGCGGAGGAGAAGCTTGAAGGGTCGAGAGAGAGAAGACGGTGGAGAATGGTTAAGTTTAGGGTTTGAGAGTGGTTAAAGAAAAAAAAACAGTAAATAAAAAAAAAAATTGTCAGAAAAATGGGGGGTCCAGGACTCCCCTCGGACCCCCTCCCCCTCCGCCCTTGTTTATGGGGGATCTCATATTTGGATATTGCCGAAGGCCTCCAGAATCTCAAGATCGGCCCTAATACGTGCATATTGTAGCCAAATCTTCTACATATGCATTGGGCGACCACAAACAAGACCTTTGGGGCATCGACTAACCCTCTATGTCCACCACTTAAAACTTTTAATACATCATACCTTGACTCGCGCTAGCTCTTTAATGCATATTACAATGTTGAAAACCGATATCATTTAAAAACTTTTCAACAATCTCCATTATTTAAAAAAAAATGGAGTTCTAAAAGATCGCTCATGAAGCCTTCACCAAACCTATGCATCAATGGTCATGTCTTTTAGACTTGAATATCCACCTAGTAAAAATATCTCAAATGGTACCCAGCTTTGCACACACTACCCTACGTGGTAGCCGAAAACACTACACACGCGTTTGCAAATCTTACGTATATAAATTGACAAGTCAATAGGTCATGTGTCATTTTCTTGTATTTTCATAAAATATTTAAATAGCTAAACCTTTACCCTTTTGTATTATGTGTACCAAGTACATTACCCTAGGGACAAATTTATAGCATTAATTTGCAAATGTACTTCGCTCATTAAACCAAGATCTTGATGTTTCAAACGCAGGGATGCTGTTCCATTATTTGGGATTCAAAGTCCATTTCATCCATATTCTCCATCTGATGTTAATACTCTATTAATCCCTTTGAAGGCCTATTTGTCAAATATAATACTGTAATAGCAACTTATTTACAAAGTTACTTTCTACTAAAAGAGACTTTTTAATCCGTCTCATTCCCAAACAACGAGAATACGATACAAACATTCTCATTTTAATTTTTCAGCTAGCTAGCTTTATTAATCTGTTGACCTCTCCATGATAATCAACAAATTTCTCTTACTTAACCAGGTTTTTTCTTCTTGAACTCACTATTTTGTTGCTCCATAGGGAGTGGAAGAGAAATGACTATTTGAAAATTAGTTATTCCAAGTTCAGCATGCCTTTCTTTATCCTAGGCTTGCCTATCTATAGATTTCCGTCAAAGTATTGGGGGTAGATGGGTCTTTTTAATTGATGACATGTGACAACCGTAGATTAAATGACTTCTACCTAACTCTATTGTGTGTTCACGCTTTATACACCATCTTAATCCTTCCATTTTTATTCATGTATATTGGCTCGCATCTCGTATTTAAGGTCACCTATGATATTTTTTTTTTCTTCTTGAGTGCTTTTAGCTCATTTCGGGTTCATGAGTATTTTTTACCTCTCCAGAGTGCTCGCATGGATGAAAATTTCATATATAACAAGTAGTTCTGGAAGTCCGAGTCTAATTATTTATATTAGGCTTTAGGACTTAATTTAGAGTTTTTAAACGAACCTACAGACGCATGTACATTTTATTATTTTACATATTTTCATTTTTTATTGTATAAATATTTTACAATCTCTTGTAACTTGAGTTAAGGTTGTGAGCAAAAATCGTCAAACCGGAAAATCGAACCGAAATCGCATTTTAGAAACCGTTGGTTTGGTGGCACGTGGACCTGTCAACAAAATAATTTTGAACGGTTTGGTTTATGTTTGAGAATTTTAATTACAGTTTAAAACTAAATCGGACCGGTGAAAATATATATAAAAATAATAAATAAATAATGAATTGTTTTTAAAATTCATCCAAAATTCCAAATATGTAAAATTCAACAGTTTTTCATTTGTGGGTATTTTTTTCAATTTCTAATTTTTCTACTACATATATATTATAATTATTATTATTACTCAATAATTCTAATTTATATTTTTTATATAAATTATAATAATCTCAATTTTATGTTTTTCAGTCTAATTGGAATAAGTAATTTTCTAACACAACTGCCCAACGACCCCAACCCATAACGGTATAACCCATAACCCATACATTTATTATCTTAATTGAAAATCAAAGTATCAATTATCAAACCCAAAACTTAACAATTCTCTTCCTGTTATTCCGTTACAGTTTCCATGGTTTCAGACTTCCACCAACGTCTCTTCCTCATACGCGACGTGATCTCGCCTCTGCCACCTCCGCACCGCCTTTGCTCACCCAGTCTCGACGCCTCCTCCTCCCGTGACTACTCTCAAGATCTGAATTTTGTAATCTCAACAATCGGCGCCTCCTCCTTTGGTTCAAGGTTTCGAGCCGTCGGTCAGCTATTCATTTTTAAAACCGGTTAGATTTAGGTTTAAATGACGTAAAAGTAGATAGACAAAAAATATATACGGCGAAACTAGCAGTTTAAGATCGGACCAAATCGTTAGGTTTAGGTTTGAGTTTTTTTTCAAACCGTTCAAAATGATTTGGTTTATGTTTGAATTTTTCTCAAACCGATTTAAACGGTTTGGTTTGAAAATTGTCAAAAATCAGTAAAATCGGACCGTATACCCCTAATTTGAGTTAGCCTTGAGGAGAATTTGAGTTAGCCCGAAATGTAGTAGACGAGATCATAAGGAGACAAATTTGTACATTTTTTCTAGTATTCTCGTAGTAGATATGTGTAGAGTACAACTAGGTTTAGTTCTATTATAATACCATGTGTTGGGGCGTCGGTTGATAACATACTCTTAGGATCCGTTTGATTGTAAAAGTGAAATTTGTATGGAAAGAAAATGAATTGTAGGGAATTGAATTGCCTAAGGGTCCTTTTGATTGCAAGAGTGGAATTTGGGTGGAAAAGAAATGAATTCTAGGGAATTGAATTGACTAGAATTGTTTTACCGGGAATTATCAATTAAATGTGTTTGATTGGTATAATTTTTCACCTAATACGTTTGACTTTATTTTTCATGCAAATTGTTATTTTTTGAGATAAATTTTTTTACAATCTGTATTAAAATTTGTTTGGATTGCCAAAAAGTTAAAAAAAAATATTTTTTGAATTTTTTTGGTGTTCGTTTGACTTAGTTTTTCATGCAAATTGTCCATTAAATGATTTTTTTTTTTACCATTGAATCTAGAATTTTTTCCCATTGTCCAAAAAAAAAAAGATGGAAAATAAAAATCACCTAATAGGTGGGAAACCATTTCCAAGCAAAATGTGCACTGATGGGTTGTACCTAGAAAACGATTGAAATTCAATTTCATGGAAATTTTGGTGTCTCAAACACCACAAATTTGGAAAAAACTGAAATTCAATTGTCAGTTCCATGAAAAATGGTTGTATCAAACATACCCTAAAATTCGTTTTACTGGGAATTGTAATTAATTGTATTTGATTGGTATAATTTTTCACTTGAAAAATGATTAAAGTTTGGTGTACATTTGACTTTACTTTTTATGAAAGTTGTCAATTAAAAGGATATATATATATATATATTTTTTTACAATTGACTTTAGAATTTGTTCCAATTGACAAAAACAATGTATACCAAATACCATTTGTTTGACTTTGCTTTACATGGTATTTGTCCATTAAAGAGATTTTTTTTTGTACATTTGGGTATAGAATTTGTTCCTATTGCAAAAAATAAAATAAAAATGGAATTGGTTTTCCAACCAAAGTGATGGGAAAAGCTTTTCCCCCAAAACAAGGAAATTGTGGACGTGTGAGCAAAACAAAGAAAATGAATTCCATGAAAAAATTGTAGTATCAAACAGCAGAAACTTGAAAGTTGGGAAATATTTTCTTAGTTCTAGGAAAAATTTTAAAGTATCAAACAGGGCCTTAGAAATATTCCATTTCCCTAGAAAAATTTGGAACTTATTTTTAGTATCTTGTGAATAATTTAGAACGAATGCGACCAAGTTTTTCCATGGTGGAAAAAAAAGGCATTCTAAGAGGTTGATTGCAATGTCCAAACTGTACTATACAGTAGAGGTGGATAGCCTGATGGATAGCACGAACTTGGGAGTAGGGACGAATCCAGAGTTCAACTTCAGTTAGGGCGGATCGTGGATGTTGAACGCTTACGATCAACGGTCAACATCCATGATAGCGGTGGTGTTTATTAATATTTAATTAAATAATATTCAAAAAATTGTACGGACTAAAACTAGAAGAACTAGATACACCGCTAGAACTAGAATTAGGTACCAATTTTCATTTTAAAAGAAAAGGTGACAATTTGACAATGACATTTTAAAAGAAACTTCAAGTGACAATGACATTTTAAAAGAAAAGAAAAAGAAACTCCAGGCATAGGGTGGTATATGTTTCGAACTCGGTACCTCCCATTTAAAAGATGGAAGCACCAACCAGTTAGGGCGGACCGCGAACATTGAACGCTTATGATCAACAGTCAACATCTATGATAGCTGTATTTTTTTTATTAGTATTTAATTAAATAATATTCAAAAAATCGTACAGATTAGAACTAAAAGAACTAGATACACCACTAGGGCTAGAATTATTTAGCAACTTTCATTTTAGATAAAAAAAAAAAAGTCGTTCTATGATTTTCAAAATGTCATAATTTATTTTTCAACCAAACATGCAATATATTAACAAAATACAATTATTCAATTTACAATTAAATTTAATTAAACAAGCATTATTATTTTAACAAGGTTGAAATTATTTATGTGTTTATATCAATTTTATGTGCTCGTGTGATCTCACTTTTTCGCAATCGATTTTTTTGTGAATGAAAAGTGGAACTTTCTATTAATTAAATAAGTTTTGTTGAAAGACTTCTTATTACACTAATGCCATTTTTCTTAGAAATTCATTCGTCATTAATTGACCAAACTCTCAAATCAATTGATTGGAGAAAAAAATCAAGAAGATGGACAAATCACCATGTAAAATATTTCTATTTACATTAAAACTGGTAAAATGAACATATATTATTTTATTTCGTTGAGTGTTAGAAATCAATGTTTGCTATGATGGTAAAATTGTCAATATGCTTTAGAAAGGGTGATAGGTCCGAATCCCCTTTTTTCCACTTATTTTGGTAAAAATTGTTGAAATACAATAATTACACAACATATTGTGGCCCCGTTTGATTCCCATTTTTATGAAAAAATATATATTTTAGAATAATAGATTGATCGAAAATGTATGATTGAAAAATAAGGAAACATTTTTTTTTACGTGAAATATTATTTTAATGAAGAATGTGTGGTTAAAAAGAAAAGATAAAAAAAAAAATACATTTTAACAAAAATGAGAATCAAATAGGGCTTGTATATGGTTAATTGACGCACTGTAAATGTAACGCCCCAATTTTTCATACATCTTTTGAGGTGTTATCAAGAATAATTTCATTTACTTAAATGCGGAAAGATAATATTTTAATCTCCAAATAAACAGAACATTCATAAAATCATGTCTTTAAATAAATAATAAAAAAAAAATAACTTAAACATTCTCAAACAATAAATTTAAAATGCAATAAAACCTAGAAATTTATTTGTCAGAAATCCCTTTTCTTCGAATTTGTTGGCAGTCCGCTGCACCGTCCTTCCATTGTTCCAATCGACCCGAACTAGCCTGTAAAATTTGTAAGAGTGAGTATTTTAAAAACACCCAGTAAGATACGTGCAGTTTCTACACACAATTATATGCAATAAAATAACATTTCATACCACTCTTCTCTTTATGGAGTACATCGGTGACCAAGCGACACACCCATCTTAAGTCCTTTTATAATCTCATATCTTTTTCTTAAGAACCCGAATGTCCACTGATAATCTATGCATATTTAATTGAACATAAAAGCGTAAAGAAACATATCACTTTGCACATAAGTATCTTACCTTGTTATTGGAATATTAAAATTGTCTACCGGCACGTTAAAAATATTTATCTTCCTGCTTTGGGTGAAGAATTGCTTGACAATGATGTGTGTACTTTTCACAACCTTTCTCTTTCTCTCACTACAGGTAGTACCCTCTCTCTTTCTCTTTCTCTTTCTCTCTCTCTTTCTACCGTATAAAAGTATGTGTGTGTAAAAAAATATGACACATGCATGGTATTTATAGTGATTAATAGATAATGATGACTTAATAGACTTCAAATAAAACTCTTAATTTCAATTTAAATTGGACTCTTAACAGATAAATCATCTTATCAAGAAATTCGAATTTAAAAGATATCTAATTACATGAGGATAAAATTCTAATGTAGATATATACAATCTTCAAATTTCATTTTTAATTTGAAAATAAACATTATAATATATACCTCATCATAATTAACAGTTAACAATTATTCTACTTAAAATAGAATTACAATTAACTAATAATCTTTTTATCAAAATAAATATGAAATACAATTAGTACTCTACGTGTGGTGGTAAAATCAATTGGATAGTGAATATTTTGGTAAAACAAATCATAATATATCTCAACCAACCACCACATGGGACACTTGGCATGCTAGGAAAAATTTACACTTGAATATAATAATAAAATAAATCACCCTATTTATCATCCAACCCTACACGTGAAAACCACAATTTACACTAAAAACAAAAACCAACTTATAAATTACTTTTGAGATAAAATCTTAAAATGTCAATAACTTGGGTTTAATATATCCGAATCGACTTTTTCTTGGGCCTAAAATATATGATTTAAAACGAGCTATCCAATGAGTATAACATTGATATACTTATATTTGCCCTATCAAAATTTAATTATTTGGCCCAAAAAATATAAAGATTTAAAATATGCTTCACTTTAATCCATAAACTTTTCAAAAAATAAAAAATAACATATAAAATAAATAAATTTTTATTCTAAAAATTTCGGGACATTACAGTAAAGCAGACAATAATAATAAATTAAAAGCATGAAACTAGATTGACCGGAATTGAAGATGGGTTGTCAAAGGCAAATGTTGAAATTGAAGCGCCTTTAATGATGATAATACATTTTAAAAGAAAAGAAAAAAAAAGGTGACAATCTGACAATGACGTTTTAAAAGAAACTTCAAGTGACAATGACATTTTAAAAAAAAAGAAAAAGAAACTCCAAGCACCGTGTGGTGCATGTTTCGAACTCGGAACCTCCCATTTAAAAGGTGGAAGCACCAACCAACTAATCTGTCATGGATGTTTGGAAATAAAATGAATTATCATATATATAATATAAATATTTTATCTATTATAAAAAAAAATCCTGACGGATCCAATATGCGCGGCCGCTGGTGCTGGATTTGCCCCTACTTAGGAGTACAACAAGTGGTACTAGTTTGATAAAATCGACAACCAGTTGCTCCAAATTGAAAGTTGATGTAGCAATGTGGTCAATTAATGGGCTTATTAGCATGAGGCCTATCATCGGAATGGTGATGATGCGGTTATTGCAGCTAGTGTTAGGCGTCTTCGTAGGGTTTCAATTCAAAACTGGCCTACTTAGCACTCAAATTAGGTTGCAATTTGCCCGAGATTGTGGACCCTCTATCAAGGAAGCTAAGACCAACATTTTTCTAGTAGTGTAATTAGTTTAGTCTCTGAATAGACAGTAACACTACACCAGAAACAGCCTTTTGCAACGTGCAAAAAACGTTGTCATAAATTCTTTGCAACGTTCGGGCGTACGTTGCGGATATTAAGGTTTATGAACATTGCGAAAAAGATTTTCTGCAACATTCAATGAACGTTATGAAAACCTTTTTCGCAACATTCATTGAACGTTGCTAAAAACCTTTTTCGCAACGTTCAATGAACGTTGCCAAAAAACATACAGCAACATTTGTTGAATGTTGCTAAAAACCCCTTTTTTTAGCTACGTTCCTGTTGTCCTTTCTTCTAAACCCTTTTTTTTTTTTTTTTTTTTTTTTTCCTATTTCTAACATGTGAACAACTTCATCACACAACTTCTATTAAAGGAAAAATTTCATACATTTCCATCATGCATTCAAAAAGTACATTTTCAAGAATGAAAACTGTTAAATGAAAAATGGATTAACCGATATTCAAATTCATGCAAATTCATACACACCAAAATATTGTTACAAGCTTATATATTCCCAATATTTTCAAGGTACAAAGAAGAAATGCTGAAATTAACTGAAGCAAATCATTCCATATCATCCTTCACTATGTAACTTAACACAACAAATACACCATTTAAAACCAACGATCATATGACAAACATGGACACCATTCAGTTCAACAAGCTGCAACTGAATTTGCCATAAGATAGAATCAGCTTCTCCGCTTTTGTGATAGCATCAAGTGGAAGAGGACTAAAACTTCGAGATGGGCAATAGAAATGAGGAAAAACATCAAAGTCTCCAACAGTTTTATAAACCAATCCTTTTCCGAGCTGCAATCATGATATTGAAAATGATCACTGTTAGACCAGTACATAAAAGAGAGAATATGATACAATGAGATCAAATAGTACTAATTAAGAAACATGCTACCTCATCATACCAATTAAAGAGGAACAAACAACTATGTCGTGAATAGGTTAATAAGCCTAAGAGTTGAGAAACTAATTTCAAGAGTAGATATATAATTGATGTGAAGTGAAAACCTTGCTGTGTCATGCTTTCGTTGTAGTTATCATATTATGAAGTAGAGAAAAACTTTGTACAGACAAAATATTTTATTTCAAAATAACCCCATTCCAGAATTTAATGCATAGTTCAAGATTACAGTAAGATTTATGCACTTCTTGAAAATGTGCTAATGTTATTTATGCACCGTCTCAATTCAATACATTTTTTATATCTCAATATATTATTAGCAAATTATAAGACGTCAACACCTTTTTTGACACATAGACACATTATGTGCCATGTCACTTGGATATTGATGTGTTAAACGATTGTAATCTTTAAAGTGTCGGAATCATTATTGATAAAATTACTCGCTTTTAATTCAGTTAATCATGGTTAACCTAAATCCTAACTAAGTCTTTAACATATTTGGGACATGAGGCATGAAGTGACATGATCACAATACAATAATATAAGGTTCATGTGACATTATAAATATCGAAGTTCAAATTGTTTAAGTCGGTCGAGAATCGGGAGCCAATCAATTAAGGAATCGAATTAACGGTTAAGGAAGTAATTCTATAAATTATTTTAGGATCCTAAGGCAATTAAATTAGGTTGTAGACACACTAAGATAGGTCAAATACACTTGATTTTCTATTGCAATGATGGGTGCAAAATCAAATTTTTACTACAAAACCACCTCATGCTTGGAAACACCTCATGCTTGATGCTACTTGTCTCTTTATAGCCAATTTCTTCATTCCTAAGCATTACGCACGACTCAACCTGTAAAAGACTTCATATATATATATATATATATATATATATATATATCTCCTATATAAGATATTAACTCCTTCAACTCATCCCCAATTGATTCCAAGTGAAAAAGAAAGCAAAAGAACCAAAGAGAAATAGAAAACGAAAGGCTGGAATTGGAAGTTTTGGGCAGCTGAGTTAGTTCACTGTTTTGAGGTCTATCTTTATTGTTTTTGAGGGTTTTATAACCTCTTGAACCTCTGGACTTGATTGAGATCATTTTGGAGTGTTTTGATATTTTAATGATGACAAAGTAGGGAAATTGGTTTCAAAAACTTGAGTTAACTCAATATGGACAGAAATTAATGGTTGCTGTATTTTAGTAATACAACTTTGAAGGGAACGTATATGTATCACTTTGACTGTTCTCGTATAAGAGTTCTAGGTATGGAAATAAGTTTTAATAGGTTAGAAATTGATTTGTGGCATGATAATGAAATGGAAACCGAAGCAGTCATAGTGAGCTACTCAAGGATTCCTCTGTTTTTGGGAGGGGGATCATTTCTTTTGAACTGATTAATTTCACTATAAGAAACACCACAGAAACACCTTAATTCTATTAAGGATGAAAGATTTCCAAATGACGCTAAACAGACAAAGATGGGGTAGTTTGGCAAATTAACAAGAGTATGACAAAATGACTTGCAAGAAAAGGAGCCCAAAGATTTTCAACTCCTAAATGGTTCTACAATCACTACTTGATATCAAAACCAAAGCTACCAAATGTTCATTTTTTACGTCCCTGTTTTTTCGCCAAAGTCCCTCGTAAGTTTCTCTAAATCCTATCACCTTACTTAGCATACTAAACAATGACTAACAAATGAGGGTTTTTGACAAGATCAACTGGATAAAAGTTAACTTCCCTGTCTTGAGAGAAGCTATTTCTTCCATCCATCCAGTCTTATCGGATCTCACTCCGCTACTGGAGAGCAAAACTGTATGGATGATGGATTAGCTTCTAGAGGAAGGCCTAATTATTACAAAGGCTACTCTCTTACAAAACAACTATCATTGCTAAATTTTGAACCCAACTACAATAAGTTTATTCCAACAATGACACTACAGTAAGTTTTCATTGCTCCACACTTCTCAACTACATCATAGCCACTAATGACATCCAAAATTTGTCTCCCTTTCACGAAAACCCTCAAGTTAATACTTAATAGAGATCATGTCTTCCAAATCCCTCTTCATTCTATTAAAAAATGAAACGTCGCCATAATTTAGTAGAGTTCATATGACATGTTTTTACACTCATAGAGTAAATTTTCAACACTCTTCTTTAAAAAATTGTTCTTGCTATTATCTTGGAGTTGCTGTCATAATCTTCCAGTTTCTTATACCATCAAACATAAGCAATTGTCATACTCTTGTTGATGACAAGGTTCTAAAAGTGTAAGGTGTAAGGCGTGGCACGGTTATGATGATTGCTTATGTTTGATGGTACATAAATCTGGTAAAGCTTTGTAGATTGATAGAAAATGCCATACTCTTGCACACAAATAGTCTCTACATCTACAGAGTCCGCATTTCCAAATAGCGTTCGATTCCAATCTCATATACAGGAGCAGAAAATAGATGGAAACCAGGGGAAGACCTTTCTTGCTAGGGAAAGGAGGTGCAACCCATGTACAAAATTAGGTTATCCAACAAAAAAAAAATTGAGAACTTCGTCCCTTACATAAGCATGGAATAGGATTAACACAAAAAAACTTGTCAAGACTTGGAAAATTGGCCTCATGTTTAGAACCAATTAAGTAACTTGGCAAGTTCACTATAAAGCTGGATTTCCAACTTTTTTCAAGTGCGATCAACAAACAGAATGCTCAAACATCCTATATCAAAAGCCAAAATTCAATCTTTAATTCTTAAAATCCTTTCTCCATTTCGTTTTAAAGTTTTCATTTAACCCAAATATCAACCAGCGAAAACCGAGGCTTTAATAAATGTGAAATTGAAGAAAAAAGACAATCGGAGTAAAAATTGATACTCACCTATATCGCAATCAGCAGGGTAAAGAAGAATCGGCGGGTGGGTTGCATCCGATTCAGTAACCTTCACTTTTTGTCGTTTGCGTTCGGGTTTGTTGTCGGTGAAACTCTTTGGGAGTGAGATCCGAGAACTGAGTGATGCCATGGATGGCAGAGGGGTCGAGCTTCTGGGAGTGAGTACCAAAACGACGTTGATTCTCCTCCGCACCTGATTACCAATGAGAGGATTTGGCTGGGGGAGGAATGAATGGAGGGAGGCGTGAGAGGAGGGAGGCTTGAATAAGCTATTTTGGGTTTCTATGATTTGAGTCCATATATAATTTTATTTGGGAATCTTCGCAAAACGAATGTTGCGAAAAATGAAATTTTTTGCAACACTCAATGTACATTGTAAAAATGTCACTTTTCATCAACATTTAAACAAATGTTACAAAAGAGTTAGTTTTTGCGATGTTCACGCGAACGCTACAAAAAATATAAATTTTCACAACATGTAATGATCGTTGCAAAAAACGTAAAATATGTAACATTTAAAAGCTGTTGCCAAAATTCAATTTTTAAAATCAATAGCAACATTCACTTATGAGAATGTTGTTATAGATCTCTTTAGCAACATTCAAGTAATGAATGTTGTCTATTATATGTTGAAAAAGACCATTTTTGATGTAGTGTAAATACAAATATTCTCTAGGATATTTTGTCTTTATTAGATTTATTAGAGGCAGGCCCATGCTGTTACCCTTCCCATTCATAAGTCGGCTCATAGATTAGTCCATTTTCTATTTTATTTTCCCTATTCCATATGAATGAGTTGATTTTAGGAAAATTACATACAAACCTACTTTTTAACTTTTCATTTCAATAATCAGGTACAAATTTTAAATACTTCAAAAATCAAGCGCACCCATCCCACCCTACTCCCTATCCCACCAACACCACACCTCCATCATCACCCACGCACCCATACAAAACCAAAACATATGATCCCCCATTTTTCAATCGATAAATGTAAAATCTATTGATCAAAACTTATATACAAGTTCACCGGGCATCAATAGGCAAACAAAAATCTCGTGATAATTACAAGTACTCCTAGCATATCCGAACAAACAAAATGAAATGATGAAATGACAGTGTTTCGAGAATAGCTCTTTAGTGGCTGGTGGGATAATGGATATGGATGAAATCTTCTTCCTTCGCTATAGTTTTGCAGGCAAGAAATATGTTGTGGTACAATATTGTCTATGTGGTAGAGTAGATTTGCATGCTAGTGGTGTTGTGGTGATAGTGCGGTGTAAAGATCTGCACATGGTGGTGGTTTGGTTGTCCTGGTATTGGTGCGATGGATATGTTGGCGTTGTCGCTTCTTGTTGTAGAGGTGGTAGTGGTGCATTAGAGGTGGTGCTGGCGATGTATTTTGAGGTGCAGGTCAAGTTTGGCGATTATAGTAATGGTGGGCTGCTAGAGGTAGTGGGGATGGGATGGGATGTTGTGAGGTTGAGTGAGAAGAAAACTAGTGGTTGTCGACGATGAGTAAGATTGTGGTGCGATGGCGGTACGGAGGAGAAACCATGTGAGGAATGGGAAAGAAGATATGGGATGGGATGAGGGTAGGTTTGAGAAGTGTCTATGTGACCAATTAAATGGAAATTTGTGATCAGTTAATTGGATAATTTGTTACTAATAAATAATTTGTGATCTATTATATTAGTAATTTGTGATCAACAAATTGTGTCTGATGACCTTGATTTTGTATAATTTGTGACTAATAAATAATATGTGATATATTAAATGTATATTTGTAACTAAAATATGTAATTGTGACATATAAATTGTATTTTCTTTTAATCACGACTTTGTGTAGTTTTGACTAGTACGTGATCATGAACATAAATTGTATTTTATTGTAACCATGACTTGTTAATTAAATTATCGGTTGCGAACTTTTATCAAGGGTGACCAAATGTGACCACCTAATTTTCGAAAAATTAAAATCCACAAGTCTTTTAATTTTGAAACCTCTTTACTTATGTAATTTTTCCTTGATTTTATCCCACGATATTTATGACCTACCATTTCATGAGATATTGGTTAATAAAGTTATTAACTTTAACCTTTAAAAAATAAGGATAAAAGTATCTTTTAAACATCTTAATGACTGGATTTTATCATAAGATACTAATAAAAAAATTTCTACAAACCATATTGGCATTTACTTATATAAGATTTATAATTTTGAAGAAAAATAAAAATCAATATTTTAAGATTTAATTATCATTAATCATATTATTTAGAATTTTCTTGAAAATAACATGTATTAACTATATATAAAATATATGTTAATATTTTTATATGTATATTATCGAACAAAGAAATGCTACATGTACAAAAATCTTTTATAATTTTTTTGATAGAATGTCAGCTGACAAGCATTCATTGGATATTAGAAACAAAACAAATTTAAACCAACTAATATAGTGTTGCCATATCATTATCTGTAATTCTTTCTATCATTTTCATATGTACAAACAGTTTTATTCATCAAACAATATAGGTTAAGTAAGTAATTGAGAATTTGAAGGTTAATTACCATCATTAACAAATTCAAAACCACAAAACAGAGAGAGAGAGAGAGAGAGAGAGAGAGAGAGAGAGAGAGAGAGAGAGTCAGATTATTAACAATTAGATTCAATGTTTTCATTCTCATATTTTAAATGAAGATTTCGTTCTTGAAACTAAGTTATAATTCTTGTAAGAATTCATAATTTCAATGAGTCATGTTGCACATCACATTCAAATCGATATGAAGTAACAAAATAATGTCAAATATTTATATTTGACTATCACAAAATATACAATCTTATAAATCATAATCCCACAACATAATATGTCACAGTCATGTATGGATCAAATGAACTCCACAAGTACACAGGGATAGTTGACAAGTAATAATGTATTGAGAAGCGTTATTGTTCCATAGAAAATAAATTTCAATTGAAGCGTACTAGTCTTGTACATGATCCAAATTATATAAACAAAAATGCTTATTGTGTGATTGTATTTATTTTAAATTAAACTATGAAATATCTAAAAAGCGTTTCTTTTGTATCAAATTATGAATGATTGTATTGGATTTCGAATTCGTCTATTAATATCTACTTCAATTCTTAATTACGCAATTTAGTCTTTCTCATGCCTTCCTTACAATCGATAAGCTATTATATATAAAAAAATTTGCATGATTAAATAAATCTATTATTACCACGACTCGATTATATTCTCAATTCGAATTCGAATGATTAGAACTCATTAAATTACACGATTATCTATATGATTGCACACGCGATATTGTTATTCCTAACATCTATTGTTCATGTGTTAATCTTGTCACGTTCTATACTTATTGTGAACTTTCCAATACTATAACAGCCAATTAATTATCTAATTGTTAGCTACGCAATTAAATAATGCAATGTGAATACAAAAATAATCAAGAAACGTGAGAATAAACTAAACTGGTAGTCTTGAATTAAAATAAATAAATAACAGGGTTCATCTTATCCAATACAAAAATGGATCTAACCTAACAAGATTTCATATAATTGTAGAAAGAATAATGGAAAATCATCACCCGAATCATGAAAAAATGTAAAAGATTTTGATCTTCAATTTCAAGGTAGAAAATTTCTTGATATAATTGGTCTTCTATTCTTGCTAGGTTTTGATAGTCTATTCCAAAATATGTAAATTGGTTTCTTGTTCTCAATGAGCTTTATGATATTGATGTATATTCAGAGGATAGGGAGAGTTATATTCAATGACTACCCATGTTTTGTACTTAGAGAACGTGAAATTAGATCAAAAAATACGCTCAAATTGGATTTCTAAAGAATTTCAATCAAATGAGAAAAGTTGTCTTTGCGTCGCGCATGACATCTCTACACAACTTTTAGTATTTTTTTTTTATTTTTTTTATCTTTCTCTCTCGATATTGATTGAAGCAATACAAAGTGAGTTCGAAAGAAAACTCAAGGGCTACAATTCTTTTAGAAATATCATTTTCTCAATTCAAAGTTTCCTATGTAAAAAATGGGTCTCAATCCGATACTGAAAATTTGGAGCATAATTTGTGCAGTTGAAAATTGATTATGTTTCCTCCATTTTGATTTCCTGAACTTTAGATTTCCTCCATTTTGCCATTTTTTTCGCTTCATTTGTCTAATTCTTTCAATTTCCATCAAGTTTTACCTAGCAAACGAAATATATAGAATTAAACCATAATTCATCAAAATTTATAATAATTAATATCATTTATCAACCTAGATAAGTGTACAAAACACACTTATCAAACACCCCAAAGCTTGAACAATTGGTTATCTTCAAACAAAATATAACTTCAACTTAAAATTTTATTTAATATGGTTAGATAATCTATCGTTTGTCTCAAGATTGGAATTTTTGTATAAAAGTTATAAATAGCTTAAAGAATCACAATTCATAAATCAACTTCTACTTATCCAATGCAAAATCGACATGTGGGTATGTGTGTGAAGACTCATGTTGAGCATCATAAATTTATAAAGTGATTCAAACCCCGATCCTCAATTGTCAAATTTATCCTTTCTTCTCTCTCATGAGATGCATTTATTATTTTAAATCTTTTCACAAAGTGTAATCTAAGATTGACTTTATATGCTAATTCTTAGCATCTCTAATTTGGTAAGATTTTACTAATTGCATCTCAACGCTTCAACAAATAAGGATCTTCCTTATTTTTGACTACTTCAACCTCCGATAATCAACAAAACTAATAATCATTTGTCAAAAGTCTAATTATCTCAAACAAGTTTTTGGGACTTAATCAAGGTATGTAGTTAGCATTCTATTTCATGCACATACTTTTTCAAATTTTTTATGCATATTTTTTTCCATGCACTAGCTTAATCCATTAATTTTTATTTTTCTTTTTGAAATTTTCTATTAATGTCATCATTAGGATCTTTTATAGGGTAGCTACAAGACAACTCTTTCCCTTTTTATACAATGATTAGTGCAGTGTCCCTCATTAAATATGTATTTTCAAAAACGACCACTATTTTAAGATTTTTATTTTATTTTTATCTTATTAGCCTTATATATACCACACAAAAATGTAGCACATATGGAAACCACATTTATGTGTCATTGTCTAACTACAACAACTCAATCACCTCCAGACTATCCTGAAATTAGTCTTAGATATTCCACAGAAAAATTCGTTAGTGTCACGTAGGATTTTTCATCAATCATGTTAATTTTTGTCCATATGGACCAATGAGAATAATATTGGTGATGAATGAGTAACTTTATTCAAATTTGTGTGAGTAACGAGTAATCTTTTGAATTTTGATGAACAAGTAATAACATATAGCAAAGTTTAGTGATATGATATGGCACAGACCATAATTTGAAGAAACTTTCATTTTTCATGAAATATTTTATTTTGGCTAGAATTCTTGTTTTTGGAAACTTTTTATATTTTAGGACTCTTAAATTCCGTTATTTCCATATTTCCTAGGTTTAGTATAAATAAGAATTTTATTCTCATTGTATGGACAAGTTATTGATTATTATGAATTGAGAATTTTCTTTTCAATGTTCTTCGTGAACAACTTTCGAACTTATTAAATATAATTGTTATATTTGTGGTGTTCAACCCTTAGAACTTATCAAATGATTAGACACCCTTTGTGACATTCGCAAATCGAGGTTCGTTGGTTTTGTAATCAAGAGATCTTTCAAATTTCGATCTTGTTTGGTTGTTTGGTTCAATAATCTTCGGGTCGAGATCTTATCGTCTGCAACCAGAATTTGAACTTTCCCGACGTTTTCGAAATCATTTCGCGAGTTCCATGCGATTGCCCCAACAGGGATCTCATCAAGTGGTATCAGAGCTCGAGCTCCAGATTAAGGTTCTATCTTTGTTTTTATTTCTTGTTGAGTCTTTGTTGTCCTTTTCTTATTTCTTCATGTTCTTGTGTGCAGTAATTTTTTTTAGTCTTTGATTCAAAAATTTCCAAAAACAAGAGTCAACAGTTGTTTTTGTGCTCAATTTAAGTCCAAATCAGCTTCTGTTTTTTTTTCGTTCTCGTAGTCAAATTCATAAGTTTGTAAAAAAAAAAAAAAAAAATTGTTCACGGGGTACTGTTCATGTTCGAAATTTTTTTTTTCTTTTTTTATTTCTTGGAAATTGTCCAATATCTTACGTTCTTTTTTAAATTCAAAATCTAGTTCAGTTCAGTCCAATCCAAATTCAAGAACCACTTTCTTGAATTAAATTCTCACTCATCCAATTCTTCAATTCTTTTCTTGAGTCTTCTTGATTACACCCACGTCAAGAATGAATTATGTTAGAGATTTATTTTTCAAACTTGGTGTTTTGTCAGTAGTGCGGTATGTAGTTTAGCTATTGATAAGGAGCACATGTCAAACTTGATTGACATCACTATGGTTGAAAAATTGGGATTACCTTTATAACAACACCCTAGGCCTTTTATGATGATTTGGTTGATGGAGTGTGGGAAGGTAAATGTGACTAAACAAGTTCTAGTAAATTTCACCCTTGAGAGATATAGTAGTGAAGTTTGGTGTGATGTGGTACGTTGAAATCTTTTCATATTTTGTTTGGGAGACCTTGGAAGTATGAGAAGAAGGCAACAACAAGTATAGGTTTCTTCAGGACGAGGAAAAAATCACTTTAGTTGGCTTGACACTAGAACAATCCCTTGCAGATCAACTCAAAGTGAGAAATAAGGAAAGAGAGCATTCAGAAAGAAGAGAAGTAGAGAGTAAAAATGAGAGTGAGAAAGAGATAGAAAATGAAAATGAGAGTAGAGAGGTGATAAAAAATGAAGTGGAGCCACAAGAGGTAAAAGAAAGCGAGTCTTCAGAGAGAAAATAAAAGTTAAAAGAGAGCTTGTAGGAAAATAAAAAGCGAAGTTGAGAGGGTATTAATGAGAACTAACAATCTCCTTCTTAGTTTTGCTATTTCTGTTTTGTAGGTTTCTGAATATATTGGAATCCATGAAAGCGAGCTTATTGGAATACCACCTAATCCAGGCATTGAGCATCGACTTGTGGGTGAAATTACAAAGCCTTACCTCTGCTTAGATATCACTTTAATACCAGAGGTTGACTTTGTGATTCCTGAGGAGACGAAGGAGTTTCAATGGCTTTGAAAGGAATTTATATGCAGTGAATTAAGCAACAAAGTTAAATAGAGGAAAACATGAGTTTATTTACATTGACATTGTTACAATCACTGAGGCAGCATAAGACATGGAGGAAGCACAGTGGCATGCTAATGAAGATTATTTTGGGAACATCACAAACTTGCGGCAGGAAGCCGTTGGGACGAGCACACTTTGATCTATGTGATGGTTATTGGGTGTTCATACTAAAGAGGTGGGAAAGAATTCAGAAGAGGTCCAAACTTCATCCTAGAGGGGATGGAACATTCCATATTCTTGACATGATTGGAAACAAGGGCTACTATTTGAGCTTTCAAGGTATGGATTCGAGGACGAATCATTTCGACGAGAGAGAGATGATGATATGATATGGCATATGCCATAATTGGAAGAAACTTTCATTTTTTATGAAATATTTTATTTTGGCTAGAATTCTTGTTTTTGAAAACCTTTTATATTTTAGGACTCTTAAATTCTATTTTTTAATTATTTCCTAGGGTTTCCATATAAATAGGATTTTTTTTTTCATTGTATTAGAAGACTTTGATGATAAATAAAAATTGAGAATTTTCTCTCCAATGGTTCTTGATGAACTTTTCGAACTTATCAAATATATTGTTATATTTGTGGCATTCAATTCTTAGAACTTATCAAAAGATTAAACACTCTTTGCGGCGTTCATAAATCAAGATTCGTTGGTTTTGTAATCAAGAGATCTTTCAAATTTCGTTCTTGTTTGGTTGTTTGGTTCAATAATTTGCGGGTCGAGATCCTATCGTCTACAACTTGAATTTGAGTTTTTCCGACGTTTTTGAAATCATTCCACGAGTTCCATGCGATTCCCCCAACCGGGATCTCATCATTTAGTGAGCAACGAATAACTTTTATTATGAATTGAGAGTTATTGATTATTATGAATTGAGAATTTTCACTCCAATGTTCTTCGTGAGCACCTTTCGAACTTATCAAATATAATTGTTATATTTGTGGCGTTCAACCCTTAGAACTTATCTAAGAAATAGGCACCCTTTATGACGTTCGCAAATCGAGGTTCGTTGGTTTTGTAATCAAGAGGTCTTTCAAATTTCGTTCTTATTTGGTTGCTTGGTTCAATAATCTTTGGGTTGAGATCCTATCGTCTACAACCTGAATTTGGGCTTTTCCGACGTTTTCGAAATCATTCCTCGAGTTCCAAGCGATTCCCCTAACCGGGATCTCATCATTTAGTGAGCAACGAATAACTTTTAAAATTTTGATAAGTAGGTAGTAACCTATATTAAAGTTCAACGACCATTTTAAAATAATTCCAAAATTAATTAACAAACACAAGAATTAATTAAACTACTAGTCTTGAATTAAAATAAATAAATAATAGTGTTAATATCATCTAATACAAAAAGAAATCTAGTCTAGCATGATTTCATATAATTACAGGAAAAATAATGGAAAATCATCACCCATATCATGAAAGAATGGAAAAGATATTATCTTCAATTTCAAGGTTAAAATCTCCAATTTCTTGATGTAATTGACCTTCAATTCTTACTAGGTTATAATCTTCTCTTTTAAAATATGTAAATTGATATCTTGTTATTGATGAATTTTATTATATGGATGTGTAGAGAAGCTAGAGAGAGCCATCTTCAATGGCTGCCTACGTTTTGTACTTAATAGAAGGTAAAATTGGTCAAGAAACACGTTCAAATTGGGTTTCAAAAGAATTTCAATCAAATAAGGAAAGTTGCATATGCGTCGCGCATGGTTATGTCTCTACACAGCCTTCAGAATTTGTCATATATTTCTCTTCTGAAATCTAATTGAGATTATTTAAAGTGAATTGAAAAGCTAACTCAAATTGTTACAATTATTCTACAAAATATGATTTTTCCAATTCAAAGTTTGTTATGCGAGAATGGGTCTTAATTTGAAGTTGAAAATCTGAAGCATAAATTGTGCAGCTGAAAGTTGATCATGTTTCGATTTTTCACTTCCTTGATTTCTAATTGCTTCCAATTGATCCTACATGATTTTCAATTATCAGTTTTTGGTCCGAATCAATGATTAGATATTTGCACTTTGGTCTCCAAACTTTGAATTTCCTCAATTTTGGTCCCCAAACTTTGAACTTCCAATGGCTCATTGTGTCTAATTCCTTCAATTTAAATCGAATTTTATCCAACAAGCAAAATATATACATAATTAAGTCATAATTCATAAAAATTCACAACAATTAATCTTATTTACTGGTCCAAATTAATATACAAAATTCACTTATCATGTACTACAAATATTTGAGATGACAATCACACTTACAGTTATATAACGTAATGATAACTTTGCACGAAATGACAATTTTCTTAAAACACATCTTAGGTGACATTCTTAAATTTTCATACATAAAATTATATATTGTCACAAATTTTAGGTTGGGAGACACAATCACACAACTTATAAGTGACAATCACACAACATATTAAGTCACAATCACTTATAGATTGTTTACAAATTTTATGCTTCACAAATGGATGTAAAAATGACGTAGAAACTGGGGCCAATTATTCTGGAGAAATTGTGGATAAGAAGGAAACAATTATTCTAGATTAATCACGTTGGGATTTTGTCTCAATTTCTTCATATATTCTGGATATATAATCATGCCATGAAAGTCTGTGATTCTATTTTCTTTTTAAGATTTATGAGAACATTGAGGAGGAAGACATGATTGTTTTTTAAAGTGATAAGATGAGAAAATAATCATCAATTATCCTTTATTAATCCTCATTTAAGCCACTTCATTCTCTTCCTTAATCCATTATTTATAGATTTATGAACTGATTTTCGAAAAAAAAATCTACAAATTTGACATTTTTAAAATTGTATTTTCAAAGTAAGATAGTTATAGTTTTTTCCCCATATTTTTAACTTTCACTAGACCCATTAACTTTGATTTCTTTTAAAGTTACTTCTGATATTTCTTTCAATTTTCTTTCCCTTTTAATAGGCAAAAGCCTTTCATTCTCTTATCCATTCTATGGAAGAGCTTGGTCTAAAGCCTGTTTTCTATAGGGTCTTAGATAAGTAATTTTAGATTCATCCGAAATATATTTTTAATTATTTTTTAAGTATGAAAATTAATTTCTATAAAATGATAGGGGAAAATAAACCCTATTTTCTCATTCCACGTGTTTTTTTAACAATTGAGCTCAAATATATAAGATCACAATATAAAAATTTATAAATTTTGACTATATCCGAAATTCTTACACGATAAATTCATTTCAATTAGTGAGTATGAAAACAACAATTGCGAGAATATATTTTTTGTGATACTATCTAGAGATCGATTAAAATTCACGACGCATCTCCAGTGACAGCGAGCATGCTTCTATTTTACAATATGGGTTAAGTTTTATACGTAGAAAACATTAACTCCTTTTTATTATTGGACCCTTTTATCCCTTTGAAAATTTTCTCAAACACTTCGAATTCTCAAAACTAATCCAAATAATCTTGAAGTTGGTAAAAATGTATAGCCTTTTCACGTCTCTAAAATGCAACGTAGTTTAAAAAAAAAAAAAAACAACTAAATAGTAATAAATAAAGAAAAATTAGCAAAACTATTATGATTGAGGAATCACTTGGCTAGAGATTGGGTCGGAATTAGGATTTAAATAGTAGCATATACATAAAGGAATACGATACAATTAAATTTCATATATTTAAGTAAAAGATAAGTATAGATAACGTAGTACCAACATATTAAGTTGGTTCAAGACTAACTAATTAAATACGATTCTCGTGATTTGAAAACCAATTAATGACTTCAAAATCTTGTATCGGTGTTTGACAAACATCTTGCATCACCTTCTCATGACCCTTAGGATAATAAATTCCAGTTCGATCATCCGGAATCCACCATGTAGGATCATGTTGTGCAGCGACACTTTTATTCTTCATCTCCTCCCCGTTCAATTTGACCGTGTCACTTATCATGTCCGGTGGACCATTTTTTCGATGGTAGACTTTCCTCAATATTGGTCTCTTATGAAGTAATTTATAAGAGGGAGGGAGGGAGGGAGGGGTGTTTGATTCCCATTTTTCCCAAAATACATTTTCTTTTCCTTCTTTTCAACCATATATTCTTCATTAAAACAATATTACATGAAAATTAAAAAAAAAATTAGGCCGTAAAACGGTCACTCGAGCAAGTAGCACTGTCGCTCGAGCGAGGACCCTGTTGCACGAGCGACAAGTGGGCAAAGGTCGAGCACTGGATGTTCTGCTTCATCCGCTCGAGCATGACTCCCGCGAGCATCTAGCGAAAATGCGGCGAGTTTCTTTTGTGTTCCAAACTTGGATCCCGAACCTTACACTATACAACCAACTATGAAACTTTACAATTAACTCCCTAAACTTCTAAAATGTTCAAGTTGGTCCTTTTATTTACAGAATAGTCAATTACAATAATTTAACACTAACACATATTTGAAGAGAAAGATGAAAGCAAAACAAAGTGTAAATTAATTGCCCATTTGATATACATATAGCTATATATCGTGATCAAATGGCAAAAAAAAAAAAAAAAAAAAAAAACGTAATTGACGTCAAATGATTTTTTTAGTCAATTAATAAATTCGTATATTTCCACAATTTGGTCGTGACAAGTAATCAACACAATTAATCAGTTAGTTTGCTAGTCACTTTTTGCTAATATATATTAACTTTCCGTCGGTACAACTATGTAAAGTAAAAATATTTTAATCCAGGGACGGATACAGTGGGGGGGGGGGGGTGGCTGGGCTGCAGCCCCCCACTCAGGTCCATTTTATTTTTTTAAAGGTTTTTTATTTTTATTTTTTGAAAAAACTGTTTTTTAATGTGTAATTTTTTTTTTATTTTTTTATTTTTTGCGTAATAGCCCGGCTTGAAATTTTGTAGCCCGATCTCGAATAAAATTCTGGATTCGTCCCTCTTTTAATCTTCGATAATTTATTAATAATTGATTGATGATAACAACGAAGATGGACTAAAAGTATATTACAAAGACTATAGTGGTGGATGACGGTGGTGGGACACCACTCTCCGGCGATTCTATCGGTTTGTTATTTTTTTTACACCACATTAAGGAAAGGTTGTGTTAAATAAAATGGATCCATTAATTGAATGGTCTAAAGCTTGAAATTATCATGAAAAACACGCTACAAAATGTACCGTCATCGAAGAAAACCTTACTTGAAATGCATGCAGTTGAAGATTAGTGCTCCTCTACTAGCGGATGCAGTGGCCATTTTTTGTGCTAGGGCTAAGGGTAAAAGAAATTGGAACCTATACTCCTATTTATACTGAAAATAATGGGCCAATAAATTTTATATTTTTCAAAAAAAAAAAAAAAAAAAAAAAAAAAGAAAAAAAAGAAAGAAACACCATTTTTTTTGGATCATTTGCGATTGGTCCATATAGAATGGGAATGAAATATTTGGCATTTTCTCTTGATTCAAAGCGGACAAGCAAGGTATGGAGTTCATTTATGGGCTAGATGTACCATCCCCCACTAGCATTTTTCGAGGGATGAGAAATAAAAATCATAAAATAGAGTAGCCCATTTTGCATCGAAGAGTAATTAAAATTTTGTTGTAGACAAAATTTAAGTAAATCAAATGTCTTACTTTAACAATTTATATTTATAAAAATTATATACGTGCAAGTCACTGTAATCACTAAGACTTAGCAAATATACTATTTATTATCTGTGAATTCAACAAAAAAAGTGTATTTGGGTACATCAGGTGTATCATTTGCTTATACCACCAATGACACATGTTCCTTTTGATAGGCAAACTAAAATGTAGCCCGAGAGTCATCGTCTTTTTTTTTTTTGGCTTACATCTTAGTTGCTTAAAGTTTTAAACTATGCAGCTCAAGAAAATTGATCAAATTCAACATGGGGAGAAACATAACGCATACGTCAAAGTCTCTCTTTCCCTTGTGTTATTAGTGTCGATTTCCTAAATAATTTGGTCCAATTCAACTTAGTTTGACCACAAGTTCGTGGAATTTGGTTTCAAGACAGACAGATTCGTGGACCAACAAATTTTCATTAAATGTTTTTTGCCAATTGCTCTAATTTAAAAGGGACAAACAAGGTATGGTCCTCTTTTATTGGCTAGATATGCCCTCCCCAGTTAAATTTCGTTTCAATTATATTATTCAACTCGAATGGTTGAGAAAATAGTCTTGCTACATGTACCATTTGGGTTACATTGTACATGTTGGTTTATCTGACCCCATCCGTCCTCTCACATGGGGGTTGGGGCCCACACATTTAATGGACGTGGAACCCGACTTCCATGTGAGATGACGGGTGGGATCGGGTAAATCAACATATAATTTAAAGGGTACTAATAACTTAATTCATGAGAAAATGTCTATCCATCCCCACATGTACTAAAATCCATCTATTAAAGACCTTATGTGTTACAAAAGATTGTTAAAGCTATATCTTAGCCCCGGTTAGAGTTATTTAAGTTACTCGATCAACATTTGTTCCAAATGAGCTTGGCTATACCGAAATTTGGGAAATTATATGTTTCTGGCCATTTTTTCATTTATACGATACGTAACGGCAATATTGAAAAATGATTTGAGTTAATTTTATACGTATGTGAATTTTTCATTGCTTCCCTCAGAATACAAAGAAAAACTAAAATTCAAATTCAAATAATTTTTAGTCCCTCTTTGGTTTAACTATAAATCAAATTTTTAATAGATTTAGATAAAAACTGATAAAAATATGTGATTGAAAACGTGATATAAATAATGAATCTCATGAAATGTATAGTTATTAATTTTGAATTAATTTTTTATAACTTTTTTAATGAATCAAACATGGGCTAATTGTGATTCTATTAAAGCCTGTTCAATCTTTAAACAAAGTATGTGGATGCTGCGGCTCCATTTAGGTAGATTGAGATTCCTTAAATTTTAAAATTTTGCATTCCAAATAATTTGATTGATGTCAGAGTCATTTTTTTTTGATAATTATTAAATTTATGATAGATTTATTTCATAAACAAAATTTCTCACTGATAAAAACAAAATAATGAATAGGATTTTGATATAAGTACATGGTGAATTACCTTGTACAAGTGCCAGATGTGGTGTTGGTAGCAGCACTACATTGGTTGCCATCACTGCATTTTTTGGACAGTGCCCAATGACATGATGTGGCATCATACCAATCTTCTGTAAATACAGAAAAGTTGTAATGAATATTCTATTTAATAGGGATTAAAATTTAGATTTTAATTCAAATCAAAATCAATAATTAATTTTAACCACATATTTCATGGTATCTACAACTTTTTAACCATGCATTACATTAATTTTTATCAAAACTTATTAAAAATCTTATTTTATTCCCCATGCTTAGTGAAAGTCCATAGGTATCAATTAAAACTAATAATTTATGATTGACAATGGCGTCTTTTTTTTTTTTTTTTTTTTTTTTGGTGATGACAATATTTAAAAAAAAATTAA
This sequence comes from Osmanthus fragrans, assembly GCA_019395295.1. Taxonomy (NCBI): domain Eukaryota; kingdom Viridiplantae; phylum Streptophyta; class Magnoliopsida; order Lamiales; family Oleaceae; genus Osmanthus; species Osmanthus fragrans. The sequence continues at coordinate 7,196,388 of CM033348.1, forward strand.
TAAATTTTATTTATCAATAGATTTTTTTCATTGTTAAATAAATTAATAAATTATAAAAATTATAAATTAGTTCAAAAGGTACATGTCGGTAATTAAGTACAAATTTAAAATAGTTTAATATTATGGAATTTTCTATTATGATATTAGAAATATAAACAGTTTAATACATTTAATTTTTGATAAAAAATAAAAAATAAAAAGATAAAATTTAAATATACATGAAAAAAAAATCCTTTGATAGTAAAATAACACTTAATAAAAATGACTTATCAATCGGTGATATTATGAACAATAAAAATAGTATTTGAACTTAACTAGGAATGACAATAGTGAGAGGAATCTCGATTAATCGATTCCAAGGATAGAGATGGCAACCGTGGAAAGATTACCCTTGTCGAAGAAAGTCATAGGTTTTTGCTGAGTGATTTAGGATGTATGTGGTGGAGAGTAGATGAGGATGCTAAGGCACATGGCCTGCCATTTTGATGATCTTGGAGAGGCTTGGTCAAATTCACCCTCCACCACATTCCGTATTTTGCACAATTAAATGAAATCTAGTGCTAATGTTGATAATTTTTCGTGTGGGTTTTGTTACTATCATCTTAGAATTGTTTCTTGTTAAGATGGGTTGTATATATCAATTGAATGTTATAGAATCATTTGTTGATTAAAACCTACATATGAAGTTGAATTGACCGCTTTTGATAAATAACTTGGCTTGTTTATATCTATATATCTTTGATGGTTTTGATTTGTTCGAATTTTTCCATTTGAAATCATGATGTATTCGACTTGTTGATTAAAAATCATGCTTTTCAACTGCCTCGAGTACTACACTGAAAAAAAAGTTAATGTTTTTTAGTGTTTGTCACATTTTTTATTTTCTCCCAATTTTTTTTTTTAATGTCTCACTTTTTTGAGTTTATATCACTTTTTAAGCTTGTCACCTTTTTTTTTTCTTTTTTTTTCTGTCACTTATTTGATTTTTTGTCACTTTTTTTGAATTTGTCTCTCTTTTTTTTGAAGATGCAAGGATAGATGAATGTAAAGGATTGATAAGCAAACAAAGATGGTGTTTAAATTATGACATTTTACATTCTTATTGTCACATTTTTTTTAGTATTTGTCAATTTTTTAATATTTGTCACTTTTTTATTGTATCACTTTCTTTTTCTTTTTTATAGGATTGAGACTTAAAAATCCCTTAAAATTTGTTGGTTTAAAGGAAAAGTCACGTTATATTTTCCGCACAAGATAATAACGGATTTAAATGAAAAGTTTAGTCACTTTATTGAATTGATTTCAATGTTTTAATTGGTATTTTGTCAATTTTTGGAATATTTGTCAATTTTTTATGAATTTCTGTCACTTTTTTTATTTTACCGTTTGTCACAATTTTTTTTTTTTTAAATTTTCTGGCACTTTCTTGAAAATTTTATTAATTTTTTGAGTGACAAAAATCTTTTTTTAATAAAAAAGTGAACTAACATTAAAAAGTGACATTGTGTCAGTTTTATGACACTGTGTCACTTTTTTTTATTTTACACAATATTTTTTACATTCAAAATACTTTTTATATGATTTTTCAAATTACTGTTAATATTAAGTGTATTTTTGTAAGTTGCCCGATTTTTAATGTCCGTTAGTCCATTGATTATGGGCTTATGTTGGAAACAATTTTTACAATTGGACCCAACTTAAGAGACGAAAATGAGAGACCACTTAATTCTAATGTATTGACGTATTTCTTGCTGCATTGAGTACATTTTTTTCAATCATTTTTGTGTCTTGGAATATTACTGGACATATACAGAAATGCAGATAAGAGTAATTGTTGCAGCAGATATTTCAAATGGATTCTCTAGTTCTCTTTATCCTTCTACTTCTTTAGCTCTTTTCTTATTACCAACTATAAACCTACCAATTCAATTTCAAGAAATACTGCCTCTAAAACCAAACACTCTAGAGCTCTTATCGAAGAACCATCCCTTCTCCAACACACCCATAATCCCCAAGGTAAGAAGTTGCATGATACATAAACAGGGACAAATATTTGTGATGTTAATTTTCGAGCAACATAATTAATTTGATTGTTGTGCATTGCAGGTGTTTTAGATGTGTTGGCCTACACAGACACAGATGTGGCAGTCCCATTTACTTGGGTTGAGAGTGACCCTAAACTGATAGCCAACCCACAGATGGTGAAATTGCATTCTTTTGATACTAAGGTAAAATCTGGAGCCTAATTTTGGGGTTCACTTACTATTCCTATCGTCCTTCGATTTTTCATCCCTTTTTGACTTCATGTACTGAATTATGAATCGAAATCAAGATCATTGTTAACAAATTTCCTGATTTACTTGTTCAGATACACAAAGTTGACACTTTGGTATCATACAAGAATGATGAATGGGATGAGGCATAAAGGAAGGGGCAAAATTTGTGTTCACTCTTCGAATACCTTTTTCAGTGAATAATTGATTCACATTTTGTAAGCTAACTCTTAGAAAAATGGATTCAATGAAGTGAATCATTGATTCACATTGTATTTCAGTTGTATGTGGAATTGAAAAAATTCGATCCATGTTTTTCTTTTTTCCCCCATTTCCTCTCGTTTTCTCCTTGTATACTTGTGTCGCCAACATGCTTTGAATCATACTATTGCTTCTGAGACTAAGAAGTTGTCCACTTTTAAACTTGTTTTTATAATATTCAGGCTAAAAGCTCTTCTACAATCCTAATGGTCCAAAAGACCTGTTTTGTGGAGACTTGATATATTAATAGAGTGCAACTTGGAACTAAGAATAAGAGTGGATGAGACAACGATTGACTATGTTAAGAAAGAAATATTTTTAATAATTACAACATTATGCCCATTTAGTAAATATCAGTTAATATAGGATTGGACAATATTTTTCAACTACTCTAGAATTAGACTGTAATTTGAATTTTGTCCATTTTGTTTAGTTTATTTGTCAATTTTTCCCCATAAAAACTTATAGCAAATAAGACCAAGCAATCAGAATTTGGTGAAAGTCCATTTATCATAAACTTGTCAACATCGGAAAGTTGTTCGTTGAGTATTTAGAGGAGAATATAGTATTTCAAGATATACCGGAGTCCAGTCAAAATCAAGAACTTATACATTTTGATGCAAGTCAAACAGCTCAAATGAGACAAGTCAGGGATCAAATTGCTATACAAATGTGGAATGACTACTCGAGACGTCGTACATGATCCTCGAATTTTAATATCTTTTGTTTAGTATCTCCTTATTTTGCCATGACATGTAAACTTTTCATTGTATCTTTTGAACTGTGTTGCCTAATTTAATTTAGATTGTGTTTTTTATATCTGGAAAAAAAAAATCAAGATTCACAACTTCAAAATGTATATTTTATTTAATACTATATTCACATTAAACTATTCAAAATTATTGAATAATCAGATTTATTGAATAAAATATTATCAAAAAAAATTATCAAAATTTATATTTTGTTATAGTATCTGAAAAAATATTTCACGATTCAAAAAAATTTCAAATTTATATGTTATTTAATGCTATAGTAACATTAATTTATTAAAATTAATTGAAGAATCATATTTATTGAATAAAATTTTATAAAAAAAGATTATCAAAATTTATAAGTAATTGTAATATCTGGAATAATATTTCACCCTTCAAAGAAATTTCAAATTTATATATTATTTAATACTATATTAATATTAAACTATGAAAATTAATTGAATAATCAAATTTATTGAATAAAATATTGTAAAAATAATTTCTCGAAATTTCAAAGTAAATGCGTTTTCATGTTTTCTGTTTTGAGAAACAGGTTTTCAAAACGACAAAAAGAACGCAAATTTCAAAATAGGCATTCAAAACAAAAAACCCAAAACGAATTCAAAACTCAAAACGTGAAAATTGAAACACGAAGAGAACGACCCCTTAAGAGAAAAATACCAATTGAGGAAAAATAGAATGATAGACTAACTTATTACAACTTATCTTCAAAAAGCGGATGTTATAAATGCTATTGGTGACTTCCCAGTAGATATTGCTCAGGCATACATGTGTAGTTATAATCAGTGTTCTAAAATGTGCGCCTAGACACGAAACGTGACTAAGACGCTTCGCCTTGAACCTAAGCGGGAATTAAGCAGTCAACGAGAATGTTGACCGCTTAATTAGCCTAGGCGCTCCTAAGCACGCATTAAGCGGTCAACAATCTCATTGACAGCTTAATTTTTTTATTTTTTTTACTTTCATCTTCATTAAATGTACATTTTTTTTTGATAGATGAAGAAGAAGATATTGAATTGGAGTCCGATAAAGAGTTAGATAAGATTTAAACTACAAGTTATCTATATTATGCAATTATGATTTTGAAACTTTTTTTTTTTTGGTAGGAATTATTAAGTACATACAATATTTTATAATTTTGGATATTTGGTATATATTATATGAATTATTGAATGTTTTTTACAATGATTAAAAATTCAAAATTAAAAAATGTTTTTTTACATGAAAAGGTTCAAAGTAAACCTCCGTATTCTCCTGGTGGCGTAGGGTGGTTCTCCTACTCCAATGGTTCAAAGTCACCTGCAAAATGAGGGCGGGGCTCTTCTCCCCCGTTGTACCTCTAGCGTGAGAATTAGAACAGGAGTTAAAGATATCAATTTAGGGATTGAATGCGTGAGGAGAGCTTTGATAGTAAAAATTCATTAGTCCATACCTGACCCGCCTTGGGGGTATTTATAGGCGGCTGGGGTCGCGTAACTGCTGGGCGGTTGCAACGCCAGGTGTCCCACGTTGTGCTCCCACTTTCCCCACATTCTGAGAAGGTGGTTATTGCCCGCCTAGTTGTTGGTTGTCTTTGTGATAACCGCTAGGCGGCCTCCATCTAGCTAAGTGTTTTCCCGTAACTAAGTGTTGCAGGGCACTTCGTAGTGGCAGACGGCTTAGCATGAATGTAGAGCGCCCGGGGGGGTCGATGGCTTCATGCGGTAGGCATGGGGGTCGACGTCTTCAAGTGGTAGGCATGTGGTCAACCACCTAGGGGCCGTTGTCATCTAATACGAGCATAGTGAAGCCCACGATGGTAGATACGCCCCACGCTGGCAGGCGCGGGGTGCATTCCAAGTGGCTCGATTCTTTCTCGCCGCACCCAATACTCGCTAAGGGATAAGAGCGTATTATATCACTAGCCCCCTGCCTCTTGTCGATATTTTATTGGCAAGGGGTACGTCTTTGCGCCATCATATTATTTTTCTTTTTTTTCTTTATTTATTTATTTATTATTATAATTATACATAAGTAGGTCGAACGCTTGACGTAATTAAACCGATCGATCCAAGTGGCGAAGAGATACGAAGGTGTCGTCTAGGTGGCGAAGATGGTTGGAAAATTTAGCCCACTTGAAATCCCATGGGTTGGCCTCATTTTGGGGGGAAATTTCCCCCCAAAAAATTCAAAATTCCATCTATAAAAAGGGGGAAGGCTTCCCTCATTTTCCATTCTCTACCACTTCTTCTTGCTACATCAATAGATAAGGTAACTTCTTCCCCTTCTCATATTCCATTCTAGCTTTCTTTTGGAGTTTTTCTTCTATTAAAACATGTATAAAACTTTCATCTCTTCATCATCTAGCGAGAGTGAGGATGAGGATGAGGGGACGAGGGAGTCGACCGACCCGCCCTTGGGCAGGACCAGCGGCAATGCTGCTGGTTGACGGTCGATCAGCAGCAACGCTGCTGGTCCACCGTGCGCTGGTCGACAATCGACTAGCAACCCCGCTGACCAGCCTTCCTGCCGGTCGACGATCGACCGGTGGCGCTGGTCGACTGCACGTCCCCGTCCCTCCTTTTCGCGCGGTTAGCCGATCTTCTCCCGATTCGTCTACTCCACCACATTCGACCGATTCTCAAATATTCCAACCGGTTCCCCCGAGATGACACGTAGGTTCGACCAAATCTTTAAATCAAAATGTAGAGATAGAGCGAGATGCCGCGGGGAGGAGGTGACTCTCGAAATTCCAAAATCTCACAGCCTTTATAACTCTCCATCGAAGTTAGAGAAGTCACTTAAGAAATATGAACGCGTGGATAACTATGTTTATAGAGCTCCTAGGCCAAAAGAGACACTTCCCGGATCTGACCCCCGCGAGGTTGCCGTTTATAAAGATATCATGGATGGTGGTTTTCGATTCCCCATCCATCCTTTCTTTGTGTCATTATTCAATGAGTTTCACCTCACCCCCAGCCAAATCAATCCTAATGCGTGGAGGAAAGCGCTTTATTTTTTGTACGTCTGCCTTAGGGAGAGGATTCCACTCTCAATGGAGCTCTTTAGGCATGTCTTCGAGATGCACGAGCTGGTCCAGTGCAACGCATTTGTCTACTTCACTGCTAAGGTCCCCTTCCGCTTCCCCGCGTTCAGAAATTCCAACAACGGGTGGAAATCCCGATTTTTCTTTGTCCGTCCCCGTGATGGTCGATTTCCTTTCAACACCCATTGGAGACATCCTTTGATTCACCTCTTCAATAGCGAAATCGAGATCATCCCCATTCTGAGAGCATAGACCCAAAAATTGATCAAAATTCCACCGCTTGCACCCAACTTAGGGTCGGTCCTAACGATGAGGAACATGTTGCTAGTGGGGATCGGTCGTCCTACTGGTAGGTTTTCTACCTTGCTTGCATTTCCATACTTGCAATTATTATTGGATTGTTGTGTTGGCCAGGCTTTGCTAACTTTACCACCTGCACATAGATATGGACTTTGATCTAGACGAGGTGTTGAAGTCCTTGCCGGAGCCTGGGAGCGATGAGGGATTTGCCCCTATCGATGGTGAGTTCGAAATGCCTTATCTCTAGTTTTATTTTATGCACCTCGTTGCTTGTCGTTCGGTAAGCTTGATAGATTTTTCTTCATGTACACAGGGGTGACTTTCGACTTAGAGGAAACCGTGGACACCTTGGTAAGGTGTGATCCCGAGGGCAGTGATGACCAACCTTCCGTTCCGTTGAAGAGAAAAAAGGCCGGTGACGGGAGAGGGCTGCGCTGCACTGTCGAGGAGGCATCTCTACCTACCGATGAGCCTATCCCACCCCCAAAGACTGTATGGGATAGTCCCAGTCACGTTCTACCTGAGCGCGAAGGCTCTCCTCTTCCAAACTTTAGGTTTGCCCCTTCTTCTGGCCATGCGGAGATGAGGGCGGTCAGATCCTTGGTCGCACCGTAGCGTGCCAAAGCGATTGCTGGTCGATGTATCGACGACATTGAGAGAGTTCTGGCGGTCCATACCCAGAGGGTAAGTTTCCCCTAGTCCCTCTTATTTTTTCCTTTAATTGTGAACATGCTTTTATATATATACATTGTCTTTTACCTGATTCATGACTGTCTGATCTCTTGTCTTTTTAGGTGGTGGCGTTCCTGGTTGGACTTGTCGAGTCAAGCCATCGCCTGTCGGCGGAGTTGAAGACTCTTGAGGAAGAAAAGAAGAAAGAGTCTCACCATCTCAAGAAGAAGATTTCCTCTTTGAAGAAGTCTCTCGAGGCTATAGAGACTCGTGCTAGGGAGAATGAGACGGAGGTAGACAGCCTGCGTTCCATTTTGGCTCGGGCTCCCGAGGAGGCGGTGGAAAAGTACAAAGCTTCCGCCGAGTATGCTATGGATATGGAGGCTGCTGTGGAGCGGTACAAGCTGTCAGCTGATTTTGCCAAGGCTTTGAATTCTTACGGGGGACAGGCGATGGGAGCATCCATCAAGTTAACTAAGGAGTGGATATCTGCTGAGCACCCCACTATCGATCCCTCTGGCTTTGACAGGTTTTTGGCACAGCGTAAAGGAAAAGAAGGCGGGGCTTCTCAGTCCAAGGCGTCTGGCCGAGCATCACGTGGCAGGAGTGAAGAGACCTCTCATTTAGGTTGACGCGGTCTGTCGTTGTAGGCTCTTTGATGATTCCCTTTTTTTTTTTGCCAGTCGATTAGTATTTCTCCTGATCCGGGATGTGGACAGAGTGTTTTTTTTTTTTTTTTTGTATTTCTAACAAGAATGTTTATTTTTAGACTACGTTATCGTTATGCCCTTTCTTTTCTTCACATTTATTTTATAGTGTTGATGTCTATTGACACATGATATTTTGTTTGCCGTTACTGATTGTTTATTGCTGTGTACCGAGCCATCTCAGGCTGTTGAGTTTGGGGTTTGGCGATTTCGGCCTTAACCGTTTTCGGCTTCAAAGGTTCGTCGCCGGCCTTTGGCCGATGGGGGATTTTGAACTAGCCAACTATTTTGGTTTTGTTGCTTACCGCCGGGCATCGGCCCTTGTGTGATTTTGTGCTAGCCAACTTCTTTGACTTTAGGAACTTACCACCAGCCCTTGGGGCGATTTTGAGCTAGCCAACTTTTTCAGCTTTGACGCTCATCGTCGGGCGTTGGACTTTCCGAAGATAGGGTGTGGTGATTTTATACCTTAACCATTTTAGGTTTTAGGAACTTACCACCACCCCCTGGGGCGATTTTGAGCTAGCCAACTTCTTGGCTTTTTTGCTCATCGCCGGGTGTTGGACATTCCGACGGTAGGGTGTGGTGATTTTGTACCTTAACCATTTTAGGTTTTAGGAACTTACCACCACCCCCTGGGGCGATTTTGAGCTAGCTAACTTCTTGGCTTTTTTGCTCACCGCCGAGCGTTGAACTTTTCGAAGGTAGGGTGTGGCGATTTTGTACTTAATTATTTTAGGTTTTAGGAACTTACCATCACCCACTGGGGCGATTTTGAGCTAGCCAACTTCCTGGCTTTTTTTTTTTTTTGCTCATCGCTGGGTGTCGAACTTTTCGAAAGTAGGGTGTGGCGATTTTGTACTTAAACCATTTTAGTTTTAGGAACTTACCACCATCCCTGGGGCGATTTTGAGCTAGCCAACTTCTTGGCTTTTTTGCTCACCGCCGGGCGTTGAACTTTTCGAGGGTAGGGTGTGGCGATTTTGTACTTAACCATTTTAGGTTTTATGAACTTACCACCACCCCCTGGGGCGATTTTGAGCTAGCCAACTTCTTTGTTTTTTTGCTCACCGTCGGGCGTCGGCCCTTCGAAAGCGGGGTGTGGTGATTTTGTACCTTAACCACTTTCGGTTTTAGGAACTCGCCACACCAAATACGATCTATAACTTCACAGTAGAAACAAACTTGCCAGGATTTGAGGACTCAGTAGGCGCACCGGGACGTCCCAGCTAGGTTGGCCCTTCCTTAGCGCCCTCATCATTTGCCGCCGTCCAGGCTTTTCATTAATAAAAAGTGCCTGCAGTAGGCATTACATTACGAGCATCCTAGATACCGTATATGCAATAGATCATTACATAAGAAAAGTAAGAAACTCCTAATGACTATATTTATAAGGAAGCACAATTGGACTCGGAATTCTTGCGCACTAATCTACTGGTAGTATTTCTTGAGATGCTCTGTGTTCCATGGCTTGCCTAGCGGTTTTCCTTCCAAGTTCTTGAGGCTGTAAGCTCCCTTTCCAAGGTTCCGGATCACCCAGGTCATGCATCGACTTCGGGGGATTTTTGGATAGTGACATCTTGAAGGCCCGATTTCTCGTCCCATTCATTAACGCTGTCACCACAGCAGACATCTGAAGATCCCTTATGCCAGGGGTTGCCAGACTGAACCTAGCCAGATACTCCTGCAGAAGTTCATCCTTGTCTTGGACAACCTGCATCAACCCAATGGCCGTCTTGCGTTTTCTTTTGCTGCTCATGAAGTATGCCACAAAACTCCGGGAAAGATAGTCAAAAGTCTTTATGGACCTAGGCGCCAGTGTAGCCACCTAGTCCCTAGCTTCTCTCCTAAGCGTCGGGGGAAAAGACCGACACATCACAGCGTCTGGGGCTGCATAGAGCCTCATTAAATCAACAAACGTCCGCAAGTGGTCTAACGGATCCGTGACTCCATCATAGGCTTATATCATTGGTTGTTTGAAGCCCTTCGGTAGTGGAACAACCATGATTTCGGGCGCAAATGGATCTTCCTCTAGAATCATCTGCCTGCGTCTATCCTTTCTCCTGGTTAGTGCATCGTCTATTTTTTGGGTCATCATCTCTTCTATCTTCCTTTCCAAGTCTGTCTCGGGATGGAAAACTTGCTAAGCTGCGGACCCAGAAGCCCCCCTGTCTTCCATTGTGGGCTGGGTGACGGGCGGCGCGACCATTTACGCGACCGGGGGTGGTTGCTCAGGTACGGGAGTTGGGGCGTTTTGTGTCTGACTCTGCAAGAGGGCCAACATGGCCGCCATTTGTGTTTCCAAGGTATTAAGTTGGCCCTGCGTCACATATTGAGGTGGTGGCAGTGGATCATGCCCCCTGGCGACCGACTCTGACTCCGTCTCCACCGTGTTCCCAACCAAGCGTGTATCACTTTTTGTTCGTCTTCTTGACGTAGCTTTTTTATTCAGTGGTTTTTCACAGACGGCGCCAATGAAAAGGTTCAAAGTAAACCTCCGTGTTCTCCTGGTGGCGTAGGGTGGTTCTCCTACTCCAATGGTTCAAAGTCACCTGCAAAATAAGGGCGGGGCTCTTCTCCCCCGTTGTACCTCCGGCGTGAGAATTAGAACAGGAGTAATATATCAATTTAGGGATTGAATGCGTGAGGAGAGCTTTGATAGTAAAAATTCACTAGTTCATACCTGACCCGCCTTAGGGGGTATTTATAGGCGGCTGGGGCCGCGTAACTGCCGGATGGTTGCAACGCCAGGTGTTCCACGTTGTGCTCCCACTTTCCCCACGTTCTGAGAAGGTGGTTATTGCCCGCCTAGTTGTTGGTTGTCTTTGTGATAACCGCTAGGCGGCCTCCATCTAGTTAAGTGTTTTCCCGTCACTAAGTGTTGCAGGGCACTTCGTAGTGGCATACGGCTTAGCATGAATGTAGAGCGCCCAGGGGAGGTCGATGGCTTCATGTGGTAGGCATGGGGGTCGACGTTTTTAAGTGGTAGGCATGTGGTTGACCACCTAGGGGCCGTTGTCATCTAATACGAGCATAGTGAAGCCCACGCTGGTAGACGCGCCCCACGCTGGCAGGCGCAGGGTGCATTCCAAGTGGCTCGATCCTTTCTCGTCGCATCCGATACTCGCTAAGGGATAAGAGCGTATTATATCATTATACCTAGGTAAAGCTTGAAACTTGACCTTCACGCCTAGCCACAGTTTACGCTTTTTAAAACACTGGTTATAACTAAGAATGAGGCCATGAACTCTACAGTTTCATGTCAAAATGCAAAAGAACTCATACCATTGAGTGATGAATTTGTAACAAAGCCCTTTATACCCTTCGCCTAAACCATCTAGTTGTTGGCCTGGTGCTGCAGTAACATAGTGGTTCTGGTTATGTAATGCCGCAAAGTCAAAAAGACACATGGGCATCTTGATTTTCCTAGAATCTCATATTCTAGAACCATAGCGTCTATGTCTAGAATCAAGTTACAAGCTGATAGGTAAAACCTAAATCTAAACAAAAACTAAAACCTGGTGAAACAAGTAGAGCTTCTAAGAACTTGCAAGGGGAACTTTTTGTGTACATTAAGTTTGACGTTTTAAAATGTGTCAAAATCTCTACCATTAATTGTTCAAAGTGTTTTTAAAATCAATATATAAAACATTGTCATCGCACAACAATGTCAAACTTCATATACATGTAGGAAAAGGAGAATTTTTATTACTAAAAAATTAGGTACAAAACTTTATTGAAATTATCAAAAGTATCTGATCATACAAACTAGAATAATTATATGTAATCAAACTAATCCAAGAATGTCTAGCATAATAATTATTAGTTTCAAATTATCCATAATATATTAAATATCACATCAAGTGAAAATCATTTTTTTGAACAATTTTAACCCTACTACAATTTAATTAATTTAATAATATCTTGTTTTTATTTTTTAATATGTAATAAATACTAAAAAATTCTTGTCATTCTTGAATTTCGTGTTATTAATTCTCAATAATTAATATTCACATTAATCTAGACTCAATAAATTTTGAATTGGTGAATCTTGACCCACATGTATCTAGAGTTATTGTAGATAAATTTATTTCTATTCATGTATCTAAAATTTTTAATGAGTGTTTAAATTCATGTATTAACAATTAATTCTTATTCTAGTTATGTAACGCCGCAAAGTAAAAAAGGCTGATATGGGCATCCTGATTTTCCTAGAATCTCATATTCTAGAACCATAGCATCTATGTGTAGAATGAAGTTACAAGCTGATAGTTAAAACCTAAATCTAAACAAAAACTAAAACCTGGTGAAACAATTAGAGCTTCTAAGAACTTGCCAGGGGAACTCTGTGTACATTAAGTTTGACTTTTTAAGATGCGTCAAAATCTGTACCATTAATTATCTAAAGAGTTTTTAAAAAGGTTGTCACCACACAACAATATCAAACTTTATATACTTGTAGCAAAACAAGAACTTTTATTACTAAAAAATTTAGCACAAAACTTTATTGAAATTGTCAAAAGTACCTGATCATACTTATATAATTAAACTAGAATAATTATATGTAATCAAACTAATCCAAGAATGTCTAGCAGAATTATTAGTTTCAAATTATCCATAATATATTAAATATGACATCAAGTGAGAATAATTTTTTGGACAATTTTAACCCTACCACAATTCAATTATCTTAATAATATCTTGTTTTTGTTTTTTAATCTTTTTTGGACAATTTTAACCCTACTATAATTCAATTATTTTAATAATATCTTATTTTTGTTGTTTAATATGTAATAAATACTACAAAATTCTTGTCATGCTTGAATTTCGTGTTACTAATTCTCAATAATTAATATTCACATTAATATAGACTCAATAAATTTTGACTTGATGAATCTTGATCCACATGAATCTAGAATTATTGTAGATAAATTTATTTCTACTCATGTATCTAGAAATTTTAATGGGTGTTTAAATTCATGTATTAACAATTAATTCTTATGTATCATATGTAGTATAAAATGGTTGCTCATTTGTAGTGTTCCATCATCACAAAAAACTTGAATCATAGAAGTTAAGTTTTGAGAGTACAATTTTCTTCTCCTAATTTTTTGTCATAGATTTTATTCTCTTTAGTTCGTTTGAGACTCTTAAAATCCTTCCAACAAATTGGTATCAACTATTAATTTTATAACACTTATAAAGTATTTCAGAATAACGTGCAATTCCGACTAATTCAACTAAAGGCAAGAAAATGAACTTCTATGTTATACAAAAATCACAAAAGTAATATAAGTTAATTTTGCACAATTTATATTCTCTTGACTTATCAACAATATGTATTAGGCCTGAGCACAGTTCGGTTCAGTTCGGTTCTAGGCCTAGGCACAGTTCGATTCGGTTTAGTTCTAAAGAGAACCGAACCAAACAGAAAATTTTCGGGTGGTTAGTAAACGGAACGCGGGTCCAAATATAATTTTGGAACCGTTCGGGTTCGGTTTCACTTGGTTCGGTTCGGTTTCATACCATAATTAAAAATTTTAACATTTATAACAACACTAGACATGTTCAATCTTAACTTTTACAAATTAACGTATTCCAATTTAATAACATATAAATAACAAGTTGTCCAATAAAATTAATTTATCAATGTATACAAATAACAAAAAGTAGCTAGTAAATTAGTAATACTAAAATATCGGTGATCTATATAAATTAGAGTTCATAGACTCATAAATACTAGATACTAAGAAACTCTACAAGAAAAAATTGAAAAATCACAATTAACAAACATAAATAAACTAAAAATTGTTTAACTAATAAAATTTAATAAGAAAAATATAATATATTTTCTTATCTGTCTTAATGTTCTCATAGAACTCAATCTCTTCAATACAAATAATATCCTTGCTAATTTATTTTTAAAAAATTAAAAAAATTTAATTTATCACATATATAAAAATTTAAAAAAATTCGGTTCTGGGTCTAGAATCGAGAACCGAACCGAATCGAACCGAACCCATCGATTTTCAATTCAAAGACCCATTTGGGTATTTCACTTACGAAGAACCGCTTGGTTCGGTTCGGTTCGATTTGGTTCAGTTCGGTTCATGATTTTTGCCCAGCCCTAATACGTATTACCTTTCTCGGACATCGAATAATTAGATCATGACTAAATGACTATTTTGCCCTTCTAATTGCTACAATAGTTGTATCTCGTATTTTCTTTATTGATTCTTTATCACAAAATTAATGGTTTGGACTTCCATCAAAATACTGGTCATATTTAAAATGTATTCTAAAGAAAATATTCAAATGGACTCATTAACCTATCAAACAAGGTGACATATTCCAGACGCGGATACTTGTTTACTACTTCAATTCCTATTGGCTCCCAACATACCAATGTGATGACCATAATTAATTGTTTTTGCTCATTGACAATCAAAGAACTTCAAGTTTATGAATAAAAACCGTTATCCCATAGCGGATTTAGGCAATCGATAAGACAATCATATGTGATTAATTTTCTTAGCATGGTCCCGTTATGAATTAATAAACAATTTAATTGATCTAGTCCAATATATATTCTCGTGTACTATTTTCATTAATCCAAAATGAACAATCACCATTGTAAAGACAAATCACTTACCCCAATTGGTATAGTAAGTGACCCTTCAACCTTAGTAAAGTGCCAATCACTACTAGCCGGTCTAGGACAATTATTTATAGATCAAAAAATGAGTTATATCTAATGTAATTCTCAAAACAAGTACATAACTCATATTAGCACAACGCAACTCTTGATTCTTATTTGCTTAGTCAATTATACAACAAACCATTTAAATAATAGATGCTACTAACCGAAGAGTCCACAGTTAACTAATTAAGAATAATGTTTTGTGATTTTTTGTAGGTGAAACTTTAAAAAAGAAAAAAAAAAAAAAAATCTTAGTAAATTTAATTGTTGATTGAATTTTTATTGTTAAATAAATCATAAAACATACAAAAACAAAATATTAGTTCAAGAAAATTCTGTCATTAGTGAAATATCAACTAAAAATATATTAAAACTGCAAACATTTTTTCACTTAATAATATTAAAAATGTAATCTGATTAATAAATTTGATTACCAACAAAGTTTTCATCAATAATAATGTAATAGAAAGAATTTTTTTTAAATATCAACGGAAAATGGATTCCATTGAATTACGTAGGTCAACTTTAAGCAATTGCGGGCTCAAATGCATTGAGAAGCCATGACATGACTAGCTGGTTTGTGGCACTACAGTTTTTCTAATTGATAATAGTAGTGTGAATCCTCCCAAACAATGGATCTAATTGTACTTAACGCTCCAATTTTTTTATTATTCATATGAGGCGCCATTTAGACTTCCCTAACCAGGATCGCTCTCACACCTGTGGCATTCATGATCTTACTCCTCGTCTATGTATCGATTAAAAGGGTGTCTTTAGCATCCAGAGGTCACACTTCCATATAACCATATTCAATAAGTGAAACGCATTAGCTGTCTGTTTTCAGATTGGACAATAAGGGTTGAAAAAGTGCAATCATAGAAATATATTCACTCAAGAAGATCTCCATAAAATGTTGATCATAAATGAGAAGATTGATTATGTAGAATGACGAAAACATATTTGTATTCACATACATCGATTAATCTGAATCTTGAGAGTGAATGTTAAGCGCCGCCTCCTTGTCCAAGAGGCTCTTCGGCTGAGGAGAGACTTTTTATCGTAACTTTTAAAGAAATAGAAATGGAAAAAGTAATAAATAAGTTATTTTTGAGGCGCTACTTCAAGTGACTCAATTGGATAAATTGACATATTTCCTACTTTTTGTGTAAAGATATCAAATATTTGGAGCTCTTTTTTGTATATCAAATGGATAATCCGATGTGCAAGGACTATGATCGAGAATTGTTTGATCGTCTTTCTCTGAATTTCAGGTGCAAAGCCTCTTCAATAACGATCTCTTTCTCCCCCATTCTCATTTCGTTGATTGTAAGAGAATCAATGCTATCCACTGAGTAAAGGGAGGGTTTGCTGCAGTGATTTGAGCAGTTGGTGGCTCCTTCAAGAGTTGCGGTTTCTTGTTGCTTCATGAGTAGTAGCTCACGCTTAAAACTCCTAATAAATATTTCATAGTAGCTTCAATTGATCGTACATCTTTCTTGGTATATCCAAATAATAGATAAGAGCATAAACTAAAACATAGACCGATTTGAGTAACAACAATGGATCAAATAGCAATGAAGACCTTTATTCCACTAGTTAGACATTTCATTGATATAGATTCTCTATTCCTAATTAAGCTCGATAGTCTTAGTGAAAATGTAATCATGTGGAACTTAGGTTAGGATTCCTTTTGTTTTACCAATGCTAGAGGAAGAAGAAATATTGGAGAAGCAGGGTTGATAGCTTTCAAGAACCAATGAAAAAGAAAGAGTTTCCTCTCTGCCACATATCCTATTTTGAAACCAAGAATTATGATTTTTTAAGAAATAGAAATGAATTTGGTATTTCAAATATTTGACTCAGTATGAATTTGGGTTTATTCAGTTCAACTAGTTTCATAATTTATATGCGAATTAAGGTCGATAAAAGGAAGTTTGGAGTCTATTCTGGACTACTAATTGGTAATTCTTATTCCTTCACCTCTATTCTAATACAACTACAACAGCTATGACTTTGCTACTTGTGATCTATCAACTATTTGAGATATCTATCTAAATATACCTAGATAGATATAAAGTTATCTTGATCTGTAACCAAAGAAAGATAATGAAAATGGCTCTTATCTTGTGACTTGGAAGAAAGGTTTCAGTTTAGAGGAAGAGAATAACAGTTTATTCCTATAGAAAGCCGTCCCCTTCATTCTACTATGCTGACCTCAACTTGGGTTTGTAGTTAGTCATTTTCTTACTCGTGTAGTATATGACATTTTCCTTTCATCCATCTTCATCGTATTAAACCAACATTGTAGAAGCCCCAAAAAAAAAAATGAAATTAGGCTCATATTTTTTTTTATGTGATAATATAGCACCACGAGCCTAACTCATAGACGAGCCTTATGCTTGACCTACATAAGAAATGAAAGTCTAGTCCAATGTACCTTAAATAAATTTAAGCTCAAGGAAGTTCAACAAGCAGCCATGCAAGTTTTCTTGAAAAAGAAAAAAATATTTAAGATAGGATGGAATGTAATATTTCCCAATGATTGAAACCGACAATTAAAATTTATTTTTGTATAGTAAATATTTTCAAGACTAAATTTGCACGCACGTTATTTTTCAAATGGCCCAATTAATAAGTAAAAGAAGATTTAAAGTTTTTATTTGCGGATTTGTGTTGCTAGTTCCTTATTTTATTAATTAAATGAGTTGTAGGGACCAAGGATAAATACACACACACATGAATATAAGTGTTCTAAACGTTTCTTTAATGGTGAATGTTTAAGACATTAAACCCCCCAAATACACACACTTATTATATGTAACAACATCTATAATGAAATAAATGAAACCTGCAATTAACCATTTTTAATTCTCTTGATATAATTCAAGAGTCGAGTCCGACGAAACCGAGCCTAGGACGAGACTCGTTGATTAACGAAGGCGGACCAATGACACGATCGAGAGCAAAACGGGTAAATAAAGTAATGAAAATACTTGTACAAACAACGGTGGACGACAGCATGATTTACACGCAAAAAGAGACAAGTTTCATGTTTGGGTTGAGGTCGAAAACCAATTGGATCAACGTGTTATAAGGAGCAAAAGAAGAAGCTCATCCGGACTTCCAAGCTACCGCTTGAAAAAGAACCAAGCTACCGCCTAGGCATGTACCGAGAATTGATGGAGGCAAAAGAGACTTCCAAGCTACTGTTTGAAAAAAAAACCAAGCAACCGCTTGATACAAATTTTTGGGCGAATTTTCTATTTTTGGCGAGAATCCTAGTTTCCTTAAAATTCTAATTTTATTGATGTTTTACCATGTTTTGGAGATTATGCACGATTTTTCTAGGTATTTTAGCATTAGTAAAAATAGTTTCTTAATTCATTCTTGTAGGATTTTTGACATTATTTTGAGAGAATTCATATTATTTGAGAGTTTTATTCCACATTATTTCTTGGTGGTTTAGAGTTCTAATCTTGAACTTATCAAAAGGTTTCGCAATCCTTTTGTGGTATTCCCACTTCACGGTTCTTGTTTCGGGTAATCAACGGGTCGGATTTCTCGCGTGGAATCTCGGTTCTTGGTGCGGGTCGAATAACGGGTCAGGTTGATCTTTGCGCGGCGCAATTTCTAGCTTTCTTGGGTTGAATTCATCTTGTTCGTGGGTTCCCAAACTTGTTCTTTGTCGGGTTCGCATCAGGTGGCATCAAAGCACAGTTCTAGAATTCAGGACATCTATCCTTCAATTTTTTGTTGTTTAATTTTTGTTTGAATCCCAAAAAAAATAAAAATACTGTTCATCCGTACTTTTCACGACAAAAAAATTACAGTTTTATTATTTGATTTTGATTCATTATTTTCATATAATTGTATTGTTAATTGCCTCTAAATTTATTAGTTAGTTGTTTATTGAATTCCCTTTAAAAAAAGAGACAAAAAGGAGTATCTATATTGCTTGAACGTTTGGAGGCAACAAAACAAAAAGAAAATAGAAATTTGGGTCAGTTTGCTTTTCTTCTTGAATTGAGTCCGTTACTTTAGTCCGTGCAAATTGTGTTGATTACCCAAAACTTGTACTTGTGGTGATGATCGCTGCGGGAATTGTATTCCATTTGATTGAGATCGATTATTTCTCGAGCCATTGAGAATGGAGGAGAGTGGCAAAAGACAAGAGCGGTGAGCCTAATATCGGGTAAAAGCAAATTTCGAGTGACACACAAGTGCAAACACTTGAGGTAAATTATCTTTCTTTCTTGTTCTTCACTTTCATTTAATTTCTGTAATTTAAGTAGTTGCCAATTATATATATGCACATGGTGGGAAACATGGGTAAATGTGAGGAAGAGGCGGTGCCGAAGGGATTTTATGTAGAACTTATGGATAGTATGCGGGGCTATAAATCTTAGGTTTGATCAATTGGATGTGGCAGTTGAACGTATTGGTGGCAAGGTATCTAGACAGGAAACTTTGATTGATAGTTAGCAGCGAGGGACACCCCGAAGGGTTCCTCGTGGGGGTAGAGGAGATAGGAAATGACAGAATCTTATGGTTGAATTTGACGAGGAATTCGAGGCGATGAGTGTAAGGAGTGATGATTATTATTTGGAAGGTGATATGGGGCGAATGAGGAATATAGAAGATAGGTTTGATTGAGGGGTTGATAGAAATTTAGGAAGCATCAAACTGAATATCTCAGCTTTCCAAGGTAGAAGTGATCTTGAGGCTTATTTAGAGTGGGAAAAGAAGGTGGAACTAGTGTTTGATTGCCATAATTACTCTAAAGAGAAGAAGTTGAAGTTAGTGGTAGTGGAATTCACTGATTACGCCATTATCTGGTGGGATCAATTGACGAATAGTCTTAGGATAAATTTAGATAGGCCAATTGAGACGTGGGGATAGTTGAAGGTTTGTATCAGAAAGCAGTTTGCACCGGGTCATTATTACCGGGACTTTCAAAAAAATTACAAACTCTTTCTCAACGATCGAGGAGTGTAGAGGATTACTATAAGGAAATGAAGGTGGCAATGATTAGAGCGAACATAGAGGAGGATCGGGAGGCTACCATGGCTAGGTTTCTGAATGGGTTGAATAGGGACATTGTAACGCCCCGAGTTCCGCGGACCCGGAACGCTACGTCATCATCTCTTTGCCCTAATTTAACTGAAAAGTTTGGCGGAATAACTAACTTTTAAAAACATCACATTTAAAATTTGTGAACTTAACGGCAATAAATCTCATTTGAATTAATTTAAGGAAAATTGATTAAAACTTTAAACTCAAGTTTGAAATAGCGGAAACGACAAAATAAGTTCATAACGTTCAAATGAGTGAAATTTAAAAGTAAATTAAAACAATTAACTATATTAATTCGTCCACATCACCACTGCCCACCAAACTCGGCCGTCTCCAAAATCTGCAAATATGGTTAAAATAGTGGAATGAGCATTTCGAAGAAATACTCAGTAGACTCATCGCCAGTAATTAATTTACAGAATAATTGAACACATAATTATGCAATCTATACAGTGATATTCTCATGGGCTTATTTTCTTTAAAAAATCATAGGCTCTTTAAAATCATAGGGTGTGGGTAGTTTGTCTCATGCATTTAAGCAAGTAAGTTATGCATAACATCATCTTATCTCATAAAAGATTCTCTTTCTTCTCATGCAATTAAGCATATAAGTTACGACAAGCATAACAGCATAATCTACCTCATAAGAGATTCCGATCTTATGCATTAAAACATATAAATCATATAAAATCACATAATACATGCAATTATAATTTAAACTAATTAATGGGGGCGAGTCTACCTCAATCTATCTCGATTTGCGTGAAAAGTGGAGCGGGAAGAAAAATCTCAGTTCCTCAATCGTTCGTACGTTTCGTCTAGCCAAAAATAGAAAATAAATTTTGAATTAGTGTTTCGAAATCTTTTAAAGATAAAAAAAATGATAAAAATAAAGTTTAGGGACTTAATTGAAATTTATTAAAACTGAAAATAAAAGTTTAAGGGCTAGAATTGAACTTTTCTAAAATAGGGACTAAATTGAAAATTTACTAAAATTGAAAATAGGAATTTAAAGACTGAAAAGGACATTTTCAAAATCTGTGGGCTGATTTATTTTAAAACATAAATTCTGGGGCTGTTTTCATTAAAACCGAACTTTGGGGCTGAAACTAAATAACTTTAAAACTTAGGGGGCTAAAATAACCTAACTTCTAAACTTTAGGGCTAAAATCGAAATTTTCAAAATATAAAAAAAACAAAATCTCTCACTCTCTCTCACTTCGAACCGGCGAGAGAGAGAGGGAGAGGGAGAGGGAGAGGGAGAGAGGGAGCGGCGACGGGGAGGGGCGAAGCCCCTTCCTCCGATTCTGCCGGCGTGAAGTGGCAGCGCCACCGTCTCGTGGTGGCGCCAGCAGTGTGGCGGTGATGGTGGGGTGATTTTGGCGTACGGGTCGAAGGGTAACCGAGGCTTGAAGCTCGGATTTTTCTTGAGTTTTCCGGTGGCAATCGCTGGAAGATGGGTCGCGGTATAAGGTAAGTGTGTGGGTTTTCCTTTCTTGGTTTTTGGGTTGACTGGAAGGTGGGCTGTGTGTTCTTGTGGTGGCGAGTGGTGGAGTTGGTACGGTGGCTCGCGTGGATGGCTGCAGGGGTGTTGGAGGTGGTTCTGTAGTGGTGGTTCGATTGGGCTGAGGTGTGGGATGGCTGGCTGCAGCTTGGGTGGTTCTGACTGTGGTGTGTGGTGGCTCCACGGGTTGGACAGTGGGCGTGTGCCATGGTCTGTAGGTTGGAGGTGATGGTGTGGATGCTGGAAATTGGTTTTCTAGCATCACACGTGAATGGGCTGGGAATTTTCTGCATAGAGGAGAGGAATTTTGGAGTTTCTTACCCTTGTTGGATTGCTGCGTGAGTGAGGTTGAGGAGGGGAGATGGGAGTATATAAACAGTAGGAACCTAGGGCACGAATCCCTAGGGCTTAAATGGGCCAGAAATTTGGGCCGGAAGGATTTTCTAATTAGACTTAAAGAATTAGGCTTCGATGAACCTATTTGGACTAATGAATTATTGGACCCGAAATAATAATAATCTATCGTATTAAATTCGGATTTAAAACGATAAGGAATTAAAATATTCGAAATTGGGTTCGTTTCTAATAAATTTAAAGTAGTTTAACAACGGCTAGACGAACGCGTTTTTACTCTTAAAACTCGGTTTTAAGATTTAGCTACAACATTATTCCCTTAAATTAATTTCGTCCTCGAAATTTTAACTTACTTGATCTATGATATCTGGATACTTAGTCAGAATCTCATCCTCCTTTTCCCAGGTAGCTTCATCGCTATCCTGTCTACCCCATTGGATTTTGACTAAATGAACTTCTTTGTTTATTAAGACATGGACTTTTCTCTCCACAATGCACATAGGCGTCTCCTCATAAGACAGATTCCTCTGAACCGAAATAGTCTGAAAATTTACCACATGGCTCGGGTCGTGGATATATTTCCTCAATAAGGAAACGTGAAAAACATTGTGTACGGTCGAGAGCTCGGGTGGTAACGCTAAACGATAAGCCACATTACCTACTTTTTCTAAGATTTCAAATGGTCCGATAAAACGAGGTCTTAGCTTCCCTCTCTTGCCGAAACGGATAGTACCTTTCATAGGAGCTACTTTCAGGAATACTTTCTCTCCAATCTCAAACTCCAAGTCTTTTCTCCTTTGATCGGCATAGCTTTTCTGTCTATCTTGGGTGGCTTTGATCCGTAGTCTGATCTTCTCAATAGCCTCAACTGTCCTCTCAATCAATTCTGGACCTAAAATTCTTCTCTCGCCTACTTCATCCCAATAAACTGGTGATCGACAACGTCGCCCATATAGTGCCTCATATGGTGCCATACCAATAGTAGCCTGAAAACTGTTATTATAGGCAAACTCCACTAATGGAAGATGAGTCTCCCAATTACCACTCAAGTCTAGCACACAAGCTCTAAGCATATCTTCCAATGTCTGAATGGTGCGTTCAGACTGTCCATCTGTCTGGGGATGGTAAGCTGTACTAAAGTTTAATTTAGTATCCATCACGACATGTAAACTCTTCCAAAATCTCGAAGTGAATCTTGGGTCTCTATCGGAGACAATGGAAGTTGGCACTCCATGAAGTCGAACGATCTCTTTGACATACAATTGGGCCAATTGATCTATATTGAGAGTCATTCTGATTGGTAGGAGATGAGCTGACTTCGTAAGTCGGTCTACAATAACCCAAATAGCGTCATGACCTCTTACCGATTTTGGTAACCCTGTCACAAAATCCATGGAAATTTTCTCTCATTTCCATTCTGGTATATCCAAGGGATTTAATAACCCTGATGGTCTTTGATGTTCAGCCTTGACTTGCTGACACGTCATGCATCGGGAGACAAACTTTGCAATACAACCCTTCATGTTTCTCCACCAAAAGGTATTGCGCAAATCACGATACATCTTTGTCCCTCCTGGGTGGCATGCATATGGTGCTGAATGAGCTTCTGTCAAAATCTCATTCTGGATATGTTCATCTTTCGGCACACAAAGACGTCCTTTGAACATAAGCGCTTTATTAGCGGTAATCTCGAAACCTATTCTCTTGCGAATCCCAACCTCAGACCTGATCTTTTCCAAGAACTTATCTCCGACTTGAGCTGCTATAATTCGAACTCTCAAGTCTGGTTTGACGATCAGATTTACCAATCTGTTAGATCCTTGGACTGTTGGGACTCGCACTTCGATTCTTAAATTCTGAAAATCTCGAATCAATTGATCTTGCGTTGCTCCCATAGCTGATAACTGTCCAGCGTTCTTTCTGCTCAAAGCGTCTGCAACTTTGTTTGCTTTACCCGGGTGGTAAAGAATAGTGCAGTCATAATCCTTTACTAGCTCTAGCCATCGTCGTTGTCTCATGTTCAGTTCTTTCTGAGTGAAGAAATACTTGAGACTCTTGTGATCGGTGTAGATTTCACATTTACTCCCATACAGATAGTGTCGCCAGATCTTAAGAGCATGCACGACAGCTGCGAGCTCTAAATCAAGGGTCGGGTAATTCTTTTCATGTGGCTTCAACTGCCTTGAAGCATATGCGATCACATTGCCATTCTGCATCAATACACAACCTAAACCATGTTTGGATGCATCGCTGTAAATAACGAAACCATCAGACCCGTCTGGTATAGTCAACACTGGTGCTGAGACAAGTCTGTTCTTAAGTTTCTGGAAGCTTTGTTCACATGGTTCTGTCCACTGAAATTTAACTCCCTTCTTGGTCAACTGGGTCATAGGACCTGCTATTTTAGAGAAACCCTCTATGAATCGCCGATAATATCCAGCTAATCCAAGAAAGCTTCTCACATCTCTGGCATTTGCGGGTGTTGGCCAATTCGTTACAGTCTCAACTTTCGAAGGATCAACCTCGATGCCTTTAGCTGTAACAATGTGACCTAAGAAACCTATTCGCTTAAGCCAAAATTCGCATTTCTTGAATTTGGCATACAACTTTTCTGCTCTCAGTGTTTCCAACACAATCCTCAAATGTTCTTCATGTTGTGCAGAATTTCTGGAGTAGATCAGTATGTCATCGATAAAAATAATAACGAATTTATCGAGATACTGATGGAAAACTCTATTAATCAAGTCCATAAATATTGCAGGTGCGTTCGTAAGGCCGAAAGGCATTACTGTGAACTCATAATGCCCATATCGTGTCCTGAACGCTGTCTTTAGTACGTCAGTTGGCGAAACCTTTAGCTGATGGTAAACAGATCTCAAATCAATCTTGGAGAAGACAGTTGTACCCTTCAACTGATCGAACAGGTCTTCGATCCTAGGAAGGGGATACTTATTCTTTATCGTCAACTTGTTAAGTTCTCGATAGTCGATGCACATTCTCATGCTATCGTCCTTCTTCTTTACAAATAGGACAGGTGCTCCCCATGGAGACACACTTGGCCTGATTAAACCCTTCTCTAGCAATTCCTCCAACTGCACCTTCAGTTCTTGCAACTCTTTCGACGCCATGCGATACGGAGCTTTAGAAACAGGGGCAGCTCCTGGTACCAGATCAATGGAAAATTTCACTTGCCTATCCGGCGGAGTACCGGGTAGATCGTCTAGAAAGACATCGCTGTACTCGCATATTACTGGCACTGAGTCCAGAGTAATCTCCTCTACGGGTTTGTCTTGAAGACTAACCAAATAGCCATGACAATCATCCCTGGCCAAAAGCTTCTTCGCTTGTAGAGCCGAGATAAGGCGAGGAAGTGCTTTGATTTTCGTCCCGTGAAATCTGAATACTTCTTAACCATCCTTGCGAAAAATAACCTCTTTCTCGTGGCACATAATTGCGGCACGGTTGGTGCTAAGCCAATCCATACCCAGAATAATATCGAAATCGTTCATTCGGATAATATTCAAGTCTGCCTCCGAAACTTGGCCATCAAAATCTATTTGTATTGCTTTGACTATCTTATTGGTATCAATAGTTCCTCCTGACGGTAAACTAACCTCGAGGGTACTATCAGTTTCTTCTCCTATTAAGTTCAGTCTTCCTAAACATGCTTCGGCTATAAATGAATGCGTAGCTCCTGAGTCTATTAGAACATATATAGGAATACTAGAGATAGATAGTATACCTGCAATTACGTCAGAATCATCAGCTGCATCCATAGCAAACACTCTTGCTTTTCCTTTTCTGTTCTGGTCTGGGTTCGCCTTCTGATTGGAACCCTGGGCGGACGGGGCACGACAATCCGATGCAAAGTGACCCGGCTGGCCACACTTATAGCAGACTCCCTTTCCAAAAAGGCACTCTCCCTTATGCGACCTCTGGCACTTAGGGCAGGGTGGAGTGAAATTGGTCATCTGTCTCCCTACTGGTCCTAGATTCGGCCTCTTGGTAAATGCTTGATTCCGGTTCTGATTCTGATTGCGATTGGGACCTTGCCACTTTCTCTTTCCCTGATACCTCTGCTCGGTATGATTGCCTTGGTTCCTAACTCTCACACCGGCATAGGCTACAGCTTGAGCCTTCTTCACGACATCTCCGTAAGTTGGCAGTTCGTGTGAACTGACAATCTGTCGGATATCAAGGCGTAGACCTCTCTCAAAACGCCGTGCCTTCTTGAACTCAGTCTCTACCAGATGTGGAGCATAACGCGACAGTTCTTCGAACTTCCTCTCGTACTCAGTTATATCCATTTCACCTTGTACCAAACGTAGAAATTCGGACTCCTTGTGATCTCTGAGGGCTTGTGGGAAAAATTTATCCCTGATCTCAGCCTTAAATTTGTCCCAAGTCAGAGCTGCTAGCTGCTCTCCGCTCCTTGTCCGTGATGCAGATTCCCACCAGAAACCAGCTCTTCCGATTAACATGAACTCGGCACAGATCATCTTCTTATCCTCAGGACAAGATATGTGCCTGAATATTTTCTCAATGGCCTGGAGCCATTCTTCCACTGCTAGTGGACTATCTCCTCCATCGAACGTAGGTGGGTGGTATCTTTGGAACTGTTCTATCGCTGGTATTGTGGGGTTAACCGGCTGTGGAGCTTGTCTCATCTCTTGCACCACGTTAAGTAATTCCCGGATGACATCGCTTTGGGTTGGTGGTGCCATAACCTTCACAAAATTTTAAAAGTAGTTCATAAAGGTTGAATTACGTGTACCAACAATGTAGACGATAGCAGATAACTCAAAAATGAAAAATTGAAACCCAAATATCACTTTATTCAAAACTCGTCTTCGTTTAATGAAAATACATAGGTAGAAAGGCATGTATGCCGATTTTTTTTTTTTTTTTCACAATAACAGGTCGAGCCTACTATAATTCCTATCTCTCTATTATCCTTCGGTTACGCCCGATTCAGCGTCCGAGAACTCTCCTAGCGCTGGATCGACGTCTTCCTCAGCTTCTTCTTCTTCTGAATCTTCTTCGGGTGCAAACCCATAGCGGTACTCGAAGTACATGGGCCAATATGCCGCAAATCTTGTGCAGAAAACATCATACTCCATCTCCACATTAAGAGACACTAGAGCATCTACATATATGTTATTAGCTACCTCCGCATAGTCACTTCGAAAAGTCGAGAGTAAGTGACGGATCAATCGGTGATTATTGGTCACGTAGCCATGCTGTATGGCCCGCTTACGTACGATATTCAACTGCTCTACATGTTGGGAAATTGTCCACTCAAGTTCGGGCCTGAAGCGGTCATAGTCTCTAAAGGCTTGTTCGGCGTCACTGAGTGCATTTCTACGAATGGGTGCCATGTCCTAAATCAATTATGCAAAGTCCAATTAAGCGGGGTTATTCATCTCTCCTAGTTAAAATTACGAGGACGTAAAAATTAAAGAAAATTCTTTCAAATTATGCTCATACTCGTCTTTCTTTCTTTCTTTCTAATTCGGATACACTTTCTTTCTCTTTCTTTCTTTCTTTCTTCTAAGTCTCATAAAGTATCAAAACAAGTATCCGAATTAAAATAACATTTAAACTTCATAAACTTCTTTACCTTTGGAGTCGGCTGATCGAGTGATGGCAGTGGCAACTTTCATTTCTCAGAAAAATATTTTATTTTTTTTTTGAAAATTTGCCAGTCTACAGAAACGCAGACTGGCTCTGATACCAAGCTGTAACGCCCGAGTTCTGCGGACCCGGAACGCTACGTCATCATCTCTTTGCCCTAATTTAACTGAAAAGTTTGGCGGAATAACTAACTTTTAAAAACATCACATTTAAAATTTGTGAACTTAACGGCAATAAATCTCATTTGAATTAATTTAAGGAAAATTGATTAAAACCTTAAACTCAAGTTTGAAATAGCGGAAACGACAAAATAAGTTCATAACGTTCAAATGAGTGAAATTTAAAAGTAAATTAAAACAATTAACTATATTAATTCGTCCACATCACCACTGCCCATCAAACTCGGCCGTCTCCAAAATCTGCAAATATGGTTAAAATAGTGGAATGAGTATTTCGAAGAAATACTCAGTAGACTCATCGCCAGTAATTAATTTACAGAATAATTGAACACATAATTATGCAATCTATACAGTGATATTCTCATGGGCTTATTTTCTTTGAAAAATCATAGGCTCTTTAAAATCATAGGGTGTGGGTAGTCTGTCTCATGCATTTAAGTAAGTAAGTTATGCATAACATCATCTTATCTTATAAGAGATTCTCTTTCTTCTCATGCAATTAAGCATATAAGTTACGACAAGCATAACAACATAATCTATCTTATAAGAGATTCTGATCTTATGCATTAAAACATATAAATCATATAAAATCACATAATACATGCAATTATAATTTAAACTAATTAATGGGGACGAGTCTACCTCAATCTATCTCGATTTACGTGAAAAGTGGAGCGGGAAGAAAAATCTCAGTTCCTCAATCGTTCGTACGTTTCGTCTAGCCAAAAATAGAAAATAAATTTTGAATTAGTGTTTCGAAATCTTTTAAAGATAAAAAAATGATAAAAATAAAGTTTAGGGACTTAATTGGAATTTATTAAAACTGAAAATAAAAGTTTAAGGGCTAGAATTGAACTTTTCTAAAATAGGGACTAAATTGAAAATTTACTAAAATTGAAAATAGGAATTTAGGGACTGAAAGGGACCTTTTCAAAATCTGTGGGCTGATTTATTTTAAAACATAAATTCTGGGGCTTTTTCATTAAAACCGAACTTTGGGGCTGAAACTAAATAACTTTAAAACTTAGGGGGCTAAAATAACCTAACTTCTAAACTTTAGGGCTAAAATCAAAATTTTCAAAATATAAAAAAAAACAAAATCTCTCTCTCTCTCACTTCGAACCGGCGAGAGAGAGAGTGAGAGGGAGAGGGAGAGGGAGAGGGAGAGGGAGAGGGAGAGAGGGAGCGGCGACGGGGAGGGGCGAAGCCCCTTCCTCCGATTCTGCCGGCGCGAATTGGCAGCGCCACCGTCTCGTGGTGGCGCCAGCAGTGTGGCGGTGATGGTGGGGTGATTTTGGCGTACGGGTCGAAGGGTAACCGAGGCTTGAAGCTCGGATTTTTCTTGGGTTTTCCGGTGGCAATCGCTGGAAGATGGGTCGCGGTATAAGGTAAGTGTGTGGGTTTTCCTTTTGTTTCTTGGTTTTTGTTTGATTTGGGGCTCGATTTTTGGGTTGACTGGAAGGTGGGCTGTGTGTTCTTGTGGTGGCGAGTGGTGGAGTTGGTGCGGTGGCTCGCGTGGATGGCTGCAGGGGTGTTGGAGGTGGTTCTGTAGTGGTGGTTCGATTGGGCTGAGGTGTGGGATGGCTAGCTGCAGCTTGGGTGGTTCTGACTGTGGTGTGTGGTGGCTCCACGGGTTGGACAGTGGGCGTGTGCCATGGTCTGTAGGTTGGAGGTGATGGTGTGGATGCTGGAAATTGGTTTTCTAGCATAACACGTGAATGGGCTGGGAATTGACTGCATAGAGGAGAGGAATTTTGGAGTTTCTTACCCTTGTTGGATTGCTGCGTGAGTGAGGTTGAGGGGGGGAGATGGGAGTATATAAACAGTAGGAACCTAGGACACGAATCCCTAGGGCTTAAATGGGCCAGAAATTTGGGCCGGAAGGATTTTCTAATTAGACTTAAAGAATTAGGCTTCGATGAACCTATTTGGACTAATGAATTATTGGACCCGAAATAATAATAATCTATCGTATTAAATTCGGATTTAAAACGATAAGGAATTAAAATATTCGAAATTGTGTTCGTTTCTAATAAATTTAAAATAGTTTAACAACGGTTAGACGAACGCGTTTTTACTCTTAAAACTCGGGCTTAAGATTTAGCGACATGTTTTTCAAGAAACATAAATTAAAATTCTCGGTCGCTAAAGACATCGCCAACATAGTAGAGTTGTAACACTATGTTGAATTGAATGACTTAGTGCATGTAGCTATGAAGGTGGAAAGGCAACTTAGGAGAAAATGGGTAGCTAGGCTTACTGCAAAACCCAAATGGAGTGGTGGTGATATGAATGATCGAGTGATGACTAAGGAAAAGGTTGAGGTGCCTAAGGTTAAGAAGAAGGTGAATAAAAATAAGTCAAACATCGAGTCTCAAACTGGTAGGTCGAGCGATATTAGATGTTTTAAGTGTTTGGGTGTGGGGCATATTGCTTCACAATGTCCAAATCGACGGGTAATGATCCTTAGGGAGAATAAAGAGATTGAGTAGGATGATGGGAGTGAGTGTGACAGTATATATGGGTTGGAGGATACTAAGGGTGAAACTTGTGTGGAGTACCCAGTTGGGGAATCATTGGTTGTGATGCGTGCTCTCACTACCCAAATGAAGGTAGATGGTGAAGCGCAGCAACGAGAGAATTTATTTCACACTGGGTGTCACATTAGGGATAAGGTATGCAGTTTGATTATAGATGGAGGAAGTTGTATAAATGTGGTTAGCACGACCCATGTAGAGTAGTTGGGTTTACGGTTTACCACAACCCTATAAACTGGAGTGGCTGAATGTTGTGGAGAGGTTCGAGTTACCAGGAGGGCACTGGTGAATTTTAGCATTGGGTGGTATAGTGATGAGGTGTTATGTGATGCGGTTCCAATGCATGTGAGACATCTCTTGTTGGGTAGGCCATGCAATACGATAGGAGGATAGAGCATGATGGATTTACAAATAGATATAACTTTGTGAAGGGTAGAAAGACTATTACTCATGTTCCTTTGACACCACAGCAGGTCCATGATGACCAATTAAAATTGAAAACTGAGCGAGAGAACAAAAATAAAGAGCAAAAAAGGATAGCATGAGAGAAGAAAGTAAGGTGGCTAAGAGTAAGAAAAAAGGACTAGAGCCACAAAAGAGAGAAGCGAGAGAAAATTCAGATAGGAGAGAAAATTCTAAGGTGAGCTTGTATGCGAGAAAAGTCGAGTGTGATAGGGTTTTGTGAGAGCTAACAATCCCTCCCTCAATTTAGATATTTCTCATTTGCAAGAATTCAATAACTTTATACATGGCAAGATAATTCACGGGGTGCCATACATTGACAATCCATTGGGTGCAACGCACATGGAGAATTTAGTGAGTAATAGTGAAAATGGATGTAATTATGCCAAGGTAACGTATTAAATCTCTATGCCTATGTTAGACTATGAGCTAGCTTGTTGGAATAGATCTTCACATGGGATATTTGCTTTGGTACATGAAAATGCTTGTAATAATTCTATGAGTGTAGTCAGCCCAATGTCACGTGCGTTTATGGAAAAATTCTTACTTGACTATGATAAACACTTGCTACGTCGTGAAGTTCTAGCACGCCACACCGAATTAATCACATGTGCTAGGCAATTAAGTTGCATTATTGTGAATTATAGGCAAGCGTGTTTGAATTTCTGTCCTGATGTGTTTACCTGTTTTAGGTTGGATTTATGGAATGTGATGGGAGTAAGTTTAATAACTACTATTTCCACTCCACATGTTCATTTAACGATTGGTTTAAATCTACTAACATTATTCCATTTAATGACTTTAAGTATTGGTGTTAATAGCGGCCTTGATGAAAGGTAGGTGATTCTTATGCTGTCTGGTCGAGTCTTATTTAATCCAGGTGATGATAGTTGGGTGAACATACCAACTATGTGGATGTGAATTCAAAGGAGGTCCAGGCTACATCTTAGAAGAGGAGAACCTTTCCATATCCTTGCTATGCGTGAAATCGATGGATACAACTTGTTTCTTTTGGGTAAGTTTGTGATTGTTGACATTTTCGACATTGCTAATGTTGCTTCATTTGGTGCAGGAACAAATTCGAGGTTGAATCCTTTTGAATAAGGATGTGAAGATATGATCCAGGAGTCGAGTCCGACGAAGTAGAACCCAAGAAGAGACCCGTTGATTATCGAATGTGGACCGATGACATGAACAAGGGCAAAACGAGTAAATCAAGCAATTGGATTACTTGTACAAGCAATGGTGGATGACAATACGATCTACACGTAAAAAGAGACAAGTTTCATGCTTGGGTCGATGCTGAAAACCAATTGGATCAACGTATTTCAAGGAGCAAAAGAAGAAGCCCAGCCGGACTTCCAAGCTACCGCCCAGGCATGTACCAAGAATTGATGGAGGCAAAAGAGACTTCCAAGCTACCACTTGGTACAAAATTTTAGGCAAATTTCCTATTTTAGGCGAGAATCCTAATTTCCTTAAAATTCTAATTTTATTGATGTTTTACCATGTTTTGGATATCATGCACGGTTTTCCTAGGTATTTTAGCATTAGTGTAAATAGTTTCTTAATTCATTCTTGTAGGAACTTTTAACATTATTTTGAGAGAATTCATATTATTCGAGAGTTTTAATCCTCCTTATTTCTTTATGGTTTAAAGTTCTAATCTTGAACTTATCAAAAGGTTTTGCAATCCTTTTGTGGCGTTCACATTTCGCGGTTCTTGTTCCGGGTAATCAACGGGTTGAATTTCTAACGCGGAATCTCGGTTCTTGGTGCGGGTCGAACAACGGGTCAAGTTAATTTTTTCGCGGCGTCATTTCTAGCTTTCTTGGGTTGAATTCATCTTGTTCGTGGCTTTCCAAGCTTGTTCTTGGTCGGGTTCGCATCAGGTGGCATCAGAACACAGTTTTAGAATTCAGGTCATCTATCCTTCAAATTTTTGTTGTTTAATTTTTGTTTGAATCCCCAAAAAAAAAAATTACTGTTCATCCGTAATGTTCACGGAAAAAAATTGCAATTTTATTATTTGATTTTGAGTCATTATTTTCATATAATTGTATTGTTAATTGCCTCTAAATTTATTAGTTAGTTGTTTATTGAATTCCCTTAAAAAAAAAAGTCTATTGTTTGAACATTTAGAGGCAACAAAACAAAAAGAAAATAGGAATTTGAGTCAGTTTGCTTTTCTTCTTGAATTGAGTCCGTTACTTTAGTTCGTGCAAATTGTGTTGTTTACCCAAAACTTGTACTTGTGGTGGTAATCGCTGCGAGAATTGCATTCCATTTGATTGAGATCGGTTATTTCTCGAGCCATTGAGAATGGAGGACGAGCGGCAAAAGACAAGAGTGGTGAGCCTAATATCGAGCAAAAGCCAACTTCGAGTGATACACGAGTGCAAACACGTGAGGTAAATTATCTTTCTTTCTTGTTCTTCACTTTCATTTAATTTCCGTAATTTAAGTAGTTGCCAATTATATATATGCACATGGAGGGAAACATGGGTAAATGTGAGGAAGAGGTAGTACCGAAAGGATTTTATGTAGAACTTATGGATAGTATGCGGGGCTATAAATCTTAGGTTTGATCAATTGAATGTGGCAATTGAATGTATTAGTGGCAAGGTATCTAGGCATGAAACTTTGATTGATAGTCAGCAGCGAGGGACACCCCGAAGGGTTCCTCGTGGGGGTAGAGGAGATAGGAGATGACGGAATCTTATGGTTGAATTTGACAAGGAATTCGAGGCGATGAGTGTAAGGAGTGATGATTATGATTTGGAAGGTGATATGGGGCGAATGAGGAATAGAGGAGATAGGTTTGATCGAGGGGTTGATAGAAATTTAGGAAGTATCAAACTGAATATCTCAGCTTTCCAAGGTAGAAGTGATCTTGAGGCTTATTTAGAGTGGGAAAATAAGGTGGAACTAGTGTTTGATTGCCATAATTACTCGAAGGAGAAGAAGTTGAAGTTAGTGGTAGTGGAATTCACTGATTACACCATTATCTGGTGGGATCAGTTGATGACTAGTCTCAGGAGAAATTTAGATAGGCCAATTGAGACGTGGGGAGAGTTGAAGGCTTGTATGAGAAAGCGGTTTGTACCGGGTCATTATTACCGGGACCTTCCAAAAAAATTACAAACTCTTCCTCAAAGATCTAGGAGTATAGAGGATTACTATAGGGAAATGAAGGTGGCAATGATTAGAGCGAACATATAGGAGGATCGGGAGGCTACCATGGCTAGGTTTCGGAATGGGTTGAATAGGGACATCGTCAACATAGTGAAGTTGCAACACTATGTTAAATTGGATGACTTAGTGCATGTAGCTATGAAGGTGGAGAGGCAACTTAGGAGAAAAGGGGTAGCTAGGCTTACTGCAAAACCCAAATGGAGTGGTGGTGATAGGAATGATAGGGTGATGACTAAGGAAAAGGTTGAGGTTCCTAAGGTTAAGGAGAAGGTGAATAAAAATAAGTCAAACATCGAGTCTCAAACTGGTAGGTCGAGAGATATTAGATGTTTTATGTGTTTGGGTGCGGGGCATATTGCTTCACAATGTCCAAATCGACGGGTAATGATCCTTAGAGAGAATGAAGAGATTGAGTCGAACGATGGGAGTGAGAGTGACAGTATATATGGGTTGGAGGATACTAAGGGTGAAACTTGTGTGGAGTACCCAGTTGGGGAATCATTGGTAGTGATGCGTGCTCTTACTTCCCAAATAAAGGTAGATGGTGAAGAGCAACAACAAGAGAATTTATTTCACACTGGGTGTCACATTAGGGATAAGGTGTGCAGTTTGATTATAGATGGAGGAAGTTGTACAAATGTGGTTAGCACGACCCTTGTAGAGGAGTTGGGATTTTCCTTGGGCTGTAAGCAAAAATCGTCAAATCGAAAAATCAAACTGAAACCGCATTTTGGAAACCATACGGTTTTATTTAGGTTTGAGAAATTTTATTGCTGTTTAAAACCAATCCGGGCCGGTGAAAAACTAGATAAAAAATAAAAAATAAAAATAAAATGAAATTTTCTAAATTGTAACTTGTAAGATTTTTGTGTTGGACTTTTTATTTATTTTTAAATGAGGCTCATATATTCCATAGACTCTTAAACTGAAATACTGAAACGATTCATTAAGCAATCACATGCTGTATTGCATATAAATTACTATCACTAAACAATCATCAACTTATATAAAGTGCATAGTACTCCAATGATTAAACAAATTTCAATCAAAATCAAAATCAAAATCAAAATCCTACATCGTATTCGACATCCTTTAAAAAATTATTGCAACTTCTGGTTCTATCGATTATAATTTGTAGAAATTTAGATGAAAAGTTTTGATCGGATCAACAACTATGTAATCAAAGTGAAAACAAAATAAAAATTTCGGATCTTAGAAATGAAATTATATATTGTAAATAAATTTATTAAGGTATAGATTTACCCAATATTCTAATTCAGTTTGAGAATCAGTTAATCAAAGAATTATAAGAAGAGAGAAGAAATAATCAAAGAGAATAAGGAAAGTGTTGAGGTCTAAAATGAAAAAGGAACCCTATTTTTTTTTTTTTTTTTATAAAAGTGATTGAAGATTGAATCATATATTTAACCAAAAAAAATTCCTATGAGAACCGTCCGGTTCCCAGTGGTTCTCATACTAGAACCGAGAACTGAACCGGAATCGGTTGGTTCTTAATAATTTGTCCCAAAATCAAATTATTTTTTAGAAGATCCGAAAATGAATCGATCTGTTCTAAATGGTTCGGGTCCGGTTCCACCGATTCTGGAAAAAAATGTCCACTCCTAAATTAATAGTATACAAGTAGATAGATAAAAATATATACGATAAAATTGACGGTTTAAAATCGAAAGACAGGAAAAAAATATACGGCGAAACCGGTGGTTTAAGACCGGGCCAAACCATTTATGTTTGAGTTTTTTTTCAAACCGTTCAAAATGGTTTGGTTTAGGTTTGCAGTTTTCTTAAACCGGTGTAAACGGTTTGGTTTGAAAATTTGTCAAAAATAGGTAAAATCGGACTGCTTACACCCCTACCTCTTATAGGACATCCACAACCTTATAAACTGGAGTGGTTGAATAGTTGTGGAGAGGTTCGGGTTACCAGGAGGACATTGGTGAACTTTAACTTTGAGCGGTATAGTGATGAGGTGTTATGTGATGCGGTTCCAATGCATGCGGAGCATCTCTGGTTGGGTAGGCCATGGCAATACGATATGAGGTTAGAGCATGATGGATTTACAAATAGATATAACTTTTTGAAGGGTGGAAAGACTATTATTCTTGTTCATTTGACACCACAGCAGGTCCATGATGACCAATTAAAATTGAAAAATGAGCGAGAGAACAAAAATAAAGAGCGAAAAAAGGATAGCATGAGAGAAGAAAGTAAGGTGACTAAGAGTGAGAAAAAAGGAGTAGAGCCACAAAAGAAAGAAGCGAGAGAAAAATTCTAAAGTGAGCTTATATGCGAAAAAAGTCGAGTGTGAGGATTTTAGTGAGAGCTAACAGTCCCTCCCTCAATTTAGATATTTCTCATTTGTAAGAATTCAATAACTTGATACATGGCAGGATAATTCGTGGGACGCCATACATTGACTATCCATTGGGTGCAAGGGACGTGGAGAATTTGGTGAGTAATAGTGAAAATGGATGTAATCACGCCTAGGTAACGTATCAAATCTCTATGCTTATGTTAGACTATGAGCTAGCTTGTTGGAATAAATCTTCACATGGGATATTTGCTTTGGTACATGAAAATGCTTGTAATAATTCTATAAGTGTAATCAGCTCGATGTCACATGCGTTTACGGAAAAATTCTTACTTGTCTATGATATATACTTGCTATGTCGTGAAGTTCTAGCACGCCACACTGAATTAATCACATGTGCTAGGCAATTAGATTGCATTATTGGGAATTATAGGCAAGCGTGTTTGAGTTTCTATCTTGATGTGTTTACCTGTTTGAGGTTGGATTAATGGAATGTGATGGGAGTAAGTTTAATATCTACTATTTCCACTGCACATGTTTATTTAACTATTGGTTTAAATCTACTAACATTATTCCATTTAGTGACTTTATGTATTGGTGTTAATAGTGGCCTTGATGAAAGGCAGGTGATTCTTATGCTGTCGAGTCGAGTCTTATTTGATCCAAGTGATGATAGTTGGGTGAACATCTACTATGTGGATGCGAATTCAAAGGAGGTCCAGGCTACATCCTAGAGGAGGAGGACCTTTCCATATCCTTGCTATGCGCGAAATCGATGGATACAACTTGTTTCTTTTGGGTAAGTTTGTGATTGTTGACATTTTCGACATTGCTAATGTTGGTTCGTTTTGTGCAGGAGCAAATTCGAGGTCGAATCCTTTTGAAAAGGGATGTGATGCTATGATCCAGAGTCGAGTCCGACGAAGTCGAGCCCAAGAAGAGACCCGTTCATTATCAAATGTGGACTGATGACGCGATCAAAGGTAAAACGAGTAAATCAAGCAATGGTGGACGACAATATGATTTACATGTTAAAAGAGACAAGTTTCATGTTTGGGTCGAGGTCGAAAATCGATTGGATCAACATGTTTGAAGGAGTAAAAGAAGAAACCCAGCCGGACTTCCAAGCTACCGCCCAGGCATGTATCGAGAATTGATGGAGGCAAAAGAGACTTCCAAGCTACCGCTTGGTACAAAAATTTGGACGAATTTCCTATATTAGGCGAGAATCCAGGTTTCCTTAAAATTCTAATTTTATTGATATTTTACCATGTTTTGGATATCATACGCGATTTTCCTAGGTATTTTAGCATTAGTGTAAATAGTTTCTTAATTCATTCTTGTAGGAACTTTTGACATTATTTTGAGAGAATTCATATTATTTGAGAGTTTTATTCCTCCTTATTTTTTTGTGGTTTAAAGTTCTAATCTTGAACATATCAAAAGGTTTCGCGATCCTTTTGTGGCATTCCCACTTCGCGGTTCTTGTTCCGGGTAATCAATGGGTTGAATTTCTCGCGTGGAATCTCGGTTCTTGGTATGGGTCGAACAACAGGTCGGGTTGATCTTTGTGCGGCGTGATTTCTAACTTTCTTGGGTTGGATTCATCTTATTCGTGGGTTCCCAACCTTGTTCTTGATCGGGTTCGCATCATCTCTTTAATTGGAATTTGATGGTCGTCAACGTTTCTTTCAAGAATAGAGATTAATTTTTCATTTCCTTCAAGTTATTCATATTTTTTATAATATATATGCACAATGTATATGTGGAGGGATACACTTTGAACAAGAAAATTTTTCAGAAGTAAAGAAAAAGTAAAGAGAGTCGGATTCTTTTAGGTGTAGGTTGCCTTCCAGGAAATGACATTCACCGTCCAATTTTTGTCCATTTCAAAGCTTCAAATTAAGGTAGGCAAAGGTGCAAGTGGTTATTTCATTTTCAAGTATGAATTTTCGTTAAAATATGAATGAATTGGTGCCTTCGGGTATGGTGCTTCGGCACTACTATAGTTGGAATGATCATTCTCCGGCTTTATGTATTATGATAATTCTATAGAAATTGGATTTTGCCAAAAATTCATCAACGCGCGATGGTGTGAATTTATAGTTTGAATGTTCAATTAGATAACGAAATGCACCGATGATATCTATTGAGTTTCAACTCACGGTTTTATTCATTTTCTACATATTGAATCTTTGTACTTGGGACATTGATGATGGTAGATGAAGGCGCAGCGTGTTATGGAGAAGCATGGTGAATTAGCGTTTTTAGTTGAGTATGGAAAAGAAAAAAAAATGTTTACGTATTTAAAATAATTAGATTTAGATGAATATCATTCGTGGAACTACTCTAAGAATCTTTTCATGAATTAATTATAGTTAATAGTAGTTATGTTTGATAGAAATAAACTTACAAGTTCTTGTTCCTCGCAAAGAGAAAAAAAAATGTTAGAGATAAAGTTTTAAATTGTGGGAATATGATAATCTCTTTAATTATAGTTCTTTTTCTTTTCTTTTTTTAAATTCTAGCTTTTGCCCTTAACTTCAAAAATTCATAACTCATTCATTATTTGGAATTTTTGGATGAAACTAATGATCTTTAATAATCTCATGGATTAATTACTGGATAAAGTTGAAATCATGTCAATTTGAAGTCTGTACAATTTAATATGTCACTTTAAGTAAACTGCGCTAGTTTTCCTCCCAAACCGAATCGTTGAGGGATTTTAAAAATATTTTAGTACCTCAAATGTTGCTCATGGAAGACAATTTTTGGATATGTTATATTATAGAGGTTTCCTACTTAACATTAAAATTTCGTGAAGTTTCGGGTTCAATGGCTATGCAAATGAATTTATTTTGGCACTTGCCATGCGAAATGGAAAAAGAAGACATCTTAGTTTTATTTACTATTTAAAGATGTGCATACGAAGGAAAATTTATTTAAACCCTTTTATTTATTTGGTAACACATGCATGCCGTTGTCCGTGTAATAAAATAGGTGATATGCATGGAAAATATATTGTTTAAAAGAAAAAAAAACATAATTCTAAAGTAAATTCTTAAATTAAATCTTTATACTGTGCACTAAAAGTGTAGTTAATTACTAAGTCTACGGCAAATGCACAATTATTCTAGTGACCTTTCAGTCCATGCAGATCCGAGTGTTACAAACATAAACCACTGTATTTCACAGAACATGAAGTATGAATCAAACCCATATTAGAATTGAAGTTGAGATACTAATGCAAGTTATTCCCTCCCGAGTCAGATAAAATGTGATCTCAATTAGAAGAAAAGGAACTTACTTAGTAGACGGTTGGTATTAAAATATCCATCTTTCTAGTTAGTTTGCAACTCTCCAATGCTAAAGTCTCTCTCTCGACACCAGCCCCTGTCATCCACGGAGAACACCAACCTCTATAGCACGAGGTGACTAGATGCAAAATATCTAAGAGGTTTCATGGAATGTGAGAAATTTTTCGTCTTTATTAGCACGACTTGTAGAGCAAGCTAAACCAGTGGGTTGTAGCAATTACCTGTATACCAGAGAGACCGACCAAGTGTTTCTATAGATTTCATTGCAAGCTAGCCGAGAGGATGGACTACCTAGTACAAGGTTGTACTAGACATGAGTTCTTTGCCATCTTCACGCCTTCTTACTAAAAGTATTGCATAAGTAGCTGCTACGGGTACAACTCCCCAACGAGACATGTCAAAAATTGCGTATAGTGTAGAAAAAAGATTTGGGCTGGCCAGAATCCATCTAGATCTAGAATAACTATTTCCAATTTTTTGCTTGATTCTGATTGATTGCCTTTTTTAATCTCTTAGAGAGAATTTCTTGTTTCTTTTACCTTAAAAGAAATGAAATATCTTTCTCTCATCTATTATACATTACATTATCAAAAGAAAAATATCTAATTCAGCGATATAGAAATGTTTAGTACATAAAGTCATGATCTGATAAATATCTACGATTAGATTCAAAAAGCATAGGCTTCGGGCAATATGCTGAAGAAAAAACTACTTTAATAAAGGGCCGAATTAGGACAAATACAGATCAAACTAACGAGAATTAGTCATTACGACAACCTTCGATGGTTATTCGGGTATCCAAAGTGCGAACGAGATGGATGTTTGTTGTCCCGACCATTCTTTCAATCCTGAGCCCGATAAGGAAATGGGTAGTTTTTAACAAAGTTTTCGTGTTGTTGATTCCTATGTGTAGTGTCACTACAAGAATGTGCGCCATCACCAACGGAAATTTCCGTTGGTGAATCCCAAATTTTCGTTGGTAAATGGGATTTCTAACGCAAAATGTCGTTGGTAAAATCCGTTGGTAAAACCTTCATCAGTAATTTACCAACGACCAGAGGTTTCGTTGGAAATATACCAACGGAATAGCGATGGCATTGTATTTCGTTGCTGATTACCAACAGCCGTAAAATTTGTTATTTGTAACGGCATTACCATTGCATTGGTCTGTTGGTAAATTATCAATGACAAATGTCCGTTAGTAAGTTCATTGGACATCACCAAGGCCTTTATCCATAGAAGGTCTATTGGAGATCACCAACACGTTTTTTCTATAGAATGTTCGTTGGTGATTACCAACGGTTTTCTTCAATAGTAGTTTTTTGCAAGGTCTTTTTTACATTGCCAATTCCATTGGTAAGTACAGCTATATCAATATTGTTTTTTCTTCTTCATATAAATTAATGGTTTTAAAAGATAAAATGTAACGTATATCATAAAAAACTCCAAGTCAATTTCATTAATTGACATAATTGGACAATACAGAAGTTCCAATATCACCAAATACTTCAAAAGTTCCAATATCACCTAATACTTCCATATGCCATTTTTACCCGAACAAACAAACAAAAAGATATTAAACAAAAGATTGTTCGGTTTGCAAAGTAATGCACTAGTTCTCACGACGCCATATGACAAAATAAACTTTGGGAGGATCACATCTTTCATTGAGCATGCTAATCATCATTTTCTCAAATGAAATACGCTTTGCTTCTTCTTCACGCCTGCCCGCTTCCATTTGCTTCTCAAACTCTAGTCGTCTTCGTTCCTCTTCCACCCTTGTTGCTTCAAATTGTCTTCGCATTTCTTCCTTATCCCTTGTCAACTCTTCAATCTTTTCACAAGCGTTCTGAAGTTGTTCTTTCAAAGGATTGTCTTCATTATCTTGGGTCATTGACTGGGCAGGTTTAGAACTAAAAGAGGCACACGAAGTAGACAATGTAGTTCCAAGACCACACAAGCGGCTCCTTTACTTGGTCCTTGAGTAGCTTCACACCATAATTCTACATCAATTGGAGGCTGTGATGACAATTCAGGACCATGCTTTGCTTCCATCAATTGTTTATATTTTTCCTAGCAAAGAAAAAAAGATTATTAATCCAACTGAATAATTAGAACTAACTGTGAAAACATGTGAAAATCAAACAAAAATTGGGAAAAGAAAAAAGTCAATGATTCCACACCATGTAGTAAAGAAGGCAGAAGTTAGACCATTATAAACAAAAACTAAACAAACTAGATTTATGCAAAATGCTTAATCTTCACTATAATCTGTTGACACAAACCTTTAGTTACTATACCATTTTTTTCCTAATCCCCACACTAACAACTGAACATTGCATTCAAAAATACTTAATCTTCACTATTAGTACAACACATCGTCTACTTTCCTAGCAAAGAGAAACTTATTAAATGCTTTCACATTTTGTCTAGAGTCTTTCTGTCATTGGAAACCTAATTGTTTCTTTTGATTCATGTATAAGTTAATTCTCTATATCATCTATGTATATCTTGTATTAAGAAGTTGAATGCAACATCGAAAAGAGAGGAATAAATATAAGAAAAGAATTTCCAGCCTCTTCCTTCACCAGAGAAGTAAACTTTCCTATTTCTGCACTAGTTCTCTACTTATAACAGAGAAGCAAACATCAGGGACAGCCCTGACTATAGGCGGCTGCCATAATATTAATGCTTTATATATCAATGGTCCCCAGGGAAGGCCTGGTAAACATATACTGCAGCTATTGAAGTTCTATAATAGAACAAATGACACCAGTGTTTGCAACTGTATCAGAACAAAAAAATAGAGGTTAAATAATCTTACATATACTCCTTGCGACTTGTTATCAATGAAATCTCCTAGCCCCTTGTTTCTCATGTGTGTACGTTTATATAAGTTTGAAACATGTGGTGACTTTCCAGTTTTCTCACGCTGTAATATGGAAAAAAATTTGGAAGAATGATCAAAGTAAAATAAAATGGTCAATAATGAATAAAGGAACTAGGATCAGAGAAATATTTGACTCCGACCAAGCCAGCTACTTCTATAAAGTTTGGTCTTACATACCATTCTCTTTGCGTGCAAGGCAAATGGTATTGAACCTCCTGTATGCTTAGATATGGATCTTGACTTCGCACTAAATCGATTTTTCTTGCCATTTTCTGATTTCATTAACAATTTTTCATTGTTCCAATATGTGTCAATGAGCTCATTCCGATGATCTGGTTTCATCCAATCTGGCACATGTCCCTTCAAATAGATTATTGTTCGATTCTCTACAGGTATACCACATTTACTTTTTGCCTCTTCTCAAGCTTCATTAAATATGCTCCTGATATTTACTTTTGATAACTCTTCCCAAATCTTTTTCACCTCCGGTGTCCTTTCATTTGGCCAACTGTATTTGTCCTAATACAAATACCAGTCAATATATTAGTTAACACACAAACCGAAGGATGCAACACAAAATGAATACCCAAAGATACAAATTAAGCGGATAGCAAGTTACATGAAATTTTTTAAATAACAGGTCTTTAGTTAGTTGTGGCACCTTACGAAAAAAGAAAAATGGGCCACCAAGATATACCTTCATATTATCAGTAATATCACGTGGTGCGGAGGGAGTCACAAACCTACATATTTAAGACAAAAACATTCACTTATTCCACTTAGAGAAAAAAAATTCAAATAACGGATTGCAAAGAAAATTCGCAAAATGAAAGAATGACTTAATTACTGT
This sequence comes from Osmanthus fragrans, assembly GCA_019395295.1. Taxonomy (NCBI): domain Eukaryota; kingdom Viridiplantae; phylum Streptophyta; class Magnoliopsida; order Lamiales; family Oleaceae; genus Osmanthus; species Osmanthus fragrans. Next base: position 7,239,423 of record CM033348.1, read on the forward strand.
GGACTAACACCAACAATTTGCTGTTTACTTTTTAGTGAACATTTGATATGTAGGTAACAACAACCTTCTTTAACTCTAAAAAGCTCATCAATAGACTAAAAAGCTCATCAATAGACAAACCTCAAACGCAGACAACAGCCTTATGAAGCAGAACCAAAATTACTATCTAATCTCAACAATAAGTTTGTCAAATGTTTAAGCCACATATGAGTCTATTTTACACATTTTTACACGGCAAATGATATTCTCATTAAAAGAATATAGGTGTCAAATATGCGTGTTTCTTAGATTTTCATTTTATTATAATGTTAAACACTATGCAAATCATGATGTCTGATATTCATCTATTTCAAAATTACGATTTTTTTAGGTATTTATGTGATATCCACTTGGTGATATACATATCAATACAACTACAAAATCTATTAACATTCAACACAATCCAGTAGACATCGTTCAACGACCAAAAAAATGAGGTAAAGATGAAAGAATAAACACCAACAGAATGGGAAAAAATGTTGCTTATCTACTCGGACCTAGGTGCCTTGGTTGGGACCTGTATTGCTTCCAGTAGATCCATTGTTCTCTTCCTCTATAGAACGTGAATGCTCTGATCCAGTTTGTTCCCATGGAGGAAAATATTCTTCTTCATCATCATCTTGCAATCTACTAATTCTTGGCATTGAGTGTCATCTTACTGTAGGCATATTGTATGCAACAAAGTTGGGTTCGGTATGGATGCGAAAAAAATCAGAAATTAAAGGGAAGTGGTGAAATTTGGGAAAAATATGGACATTAACAGTTTAACATATATAAAACCCTAATAAGAGGGAAGTGGTGAAATTTGTAGAGGCAATCCAGTGAAAATTTGGGAGGGAACTTGGGAAAAAAGAAGGGCGCGAGAATGAGTTCTTAGAAAACACAAAAAATTAAAATTAAAATTAAAATAGCAAAAACCTTTAAATGTGACGAAAAAAGCGTTCAAAAACCTTTAAATAGGTCTTACAAGAAACCATAAAAACATAGAATATTAAAACATTCCAAAATAGCGAAAAATCAAAACGGAAAATATGAAAAATAATTATTCTGATTTAGGACAGATGGTACTGAAATTTGAAAAGAAATTGGACAGGATTTCTACTAAAATGGGTATTTCGAAGAAACGGGCATATCTTTCAGCTCACGCGTCAGAATTTCTATTATAATATGTTTTCGGAAATGGGAAGCGGCGCTCCAAACCGTAAGAACCGGGGTTTACCCCAGTTGACGTTATTTCCAAATTAAAAAATGCAGTTTAAGGCGGGTCGTCGGACGTTTAAAGTTTTTAGCCTTTTTTCCATTTTTGCGTTTTATGTCTATTTTTATTTTTTTTGCTTAAACTAGTCGATGTCACGTGCGTTGCACGAATTTTGTATTTTTTGTAATTGCATTAGTGTGACGATATAATGATCGAGATTTGAGAAAAACTTAATTCACTTTTATGTTATGAATTTGAATTACAAAGTTGGGCTTGAGTTGAAGTAATTAGTTAGGAAAAATAATTTTAAAATTTAAATAATATGACTTATTTAATATTAAAAAAATTGAGTATATTCGGTTTTTATTCGATTCTTTGATTTTTGGTCTATGAATAGAAATCGAACCAAATTCATCGATTTTCGATTTTGATGCTCATTCGACTATTTAAGTTAAGACGAATTGAACTGACATGCTCGGTTCTAGAATTTCGTCCAATCCTGATTGTAGTTGTAAGATTAGTCTCATTTAATGAAATTGTCCAAATTTCTTATTAACTTAGTTAGTTGTCTACAAATTGAAAGTCGTGTTTTTATCACAATCATTTTGGCAATGGTTGGATTTCGTCTATGTTTGTCATCTAGAGTTATAATTTGCCTGATAGGGTAAAAGTCAACAATTGTGGGTATATCTACAGAATAAATTATATAATTAAATGCAACAGGTAGAATTGAGAAAAAAAAGTATGGTAGAGATCATGGGGTCGAGGGGCAGCGCGTTGCCCCCGAAAAAAAAAAACACCGTGTCACAGAGATGGTTGTCTTCGTGACACAGAAATGGGTTTTCTGTGTCACGGAGACAGCCATCTCTATGACACGGTGACAGAATGTCCATCTAAATGCAATTAATTAAACTTAGCGGTTTTGAACAAAAATTACCATATTTTGTGATGCTTACCAATATTCCTTTCACTTACCGGATTTTAACTTAAGTAGCTTACCGATTTTCTTTGACACTTACCGTATTTCATTAAAGTGACTGAAATACGGTATTTTGGCTTAAATATCCGATAAGTCACAAAAACATGAAATTGATTGTAAACAATTTATACAATTAAAATTATAAATTAAAATCTTTTAATATTTTACAGTTTTGCCTATGCTTTGTGCAGGCTTAGCTGTAATTTTTCTCTCTTTTTTATTTTTTTTCCCATTTTGATCTAACCTCTTATCAAAAAAAGGCAATCAAATTTTTTATAAGAGAAGATTAGATAAAAAAAGAAGTATATAATGGTATGATTCTCTACTTGGATTGTACTAAAAAAATACGATTATTTATTATTTTCTCGACTTCAATAAATGTACTTATAATTGGTGAATTCATCTTATTAATTATCATCAATACAAGTGCATATATATACAAAGAAGGAAGGGGTAAAAGAGTAAACTCAATGATCCTAAGAAAATTACAACAGCAAGAATATTCTTGTGCAACTAACCATGTGCAATGGTAGAAACCAGTATCACTATATCCGGTATTTCCAATGGCAGAAGCAAGGAGTTCAATATCTGGTATTTACTTAGCGTATTTCAATATACGGTAAGCACTTGAGTTAAGTTTATATATACCGCATTATTTTCCTGAAAACTAACTCCACAAAATAAGCACTGTTGGGATTTAATAATGGCTACCTTAATCTTTTATTGATCGAGATTTCAATGGAAGCACGCAATTCACCAGAAAGAGAAAGAAAATCTGACTTATTTCGAACTTACCGGATTTATGGACACTTACCGTAGTTGAGGTTATGACAATGAAATCCGGTATGCATATAAACTTACCGTATATTGGCTTCCACCTTGAACTTACTGGATTTAGCTTTTACTTACCAGATTTGCCTTTAATAAAATCAAATCTGGTATGAACCTCTCACCATATTTGGGCACATATACTGAAATCCGGTATGTGTACTAAATTCGGTATTGAGTAATGAAAAACACCAGAAACGAAACAAGCAGCTAAGACATTCACAAAAAACTGAAAAACAACCAAGATTAAAACATGATTTCTTATACCAGAAATCATCAAAAAGATTTGCTAGATTTACAAAGAGTTTAACCCTCTTATCTCATCTCACTTTCTAGTCATTGTTAGAGAACTGATACATAGGTCAATACTTGTTACAATGCTTTCATCTAAATTCCAGAGTCCACAGTGAACATGCTCCAGCACCAACTGTTGCTAAGACTAGAATTAACATATACCCAACATCTAAGGCATTCACAGAAAATTGAAGCTATACAGAAAATGTCAGCAAAAGAATGTCAAATCAGCATCTTCAGGATAGTGAATGTTCAAGGTTCTAAAAAATTTTAGGGTTTAGGAAAAATGGAAAACCATAGGTGCACAAAATAAATTTACCTTGCTTTCCTTTTTTTTTTTTGGACATCGTATAAGCTTTCAACCAGAACAGGTGAAGAATGCATATTTCTGGGTAAAAGCGAAAAGGAAAAAAAATCATAAAATGTTAGAAATGCTCAAAAATGCAAATGTGAATAACTTACTTACACATTTCTTTCTCACTTCCACTAGATATAAAATCATGTTCATTGCCTCCTTCATCATCCTGTGCATATTCATCTTCAGTATTAGGCGTCTGAGAATCTTTATTTGAGACAGTGACATCCTCTTTGTCAACTTCCTCAGGCTAAACATCATTTCGAACTAGAATCTGGTGATCAAGGTCCAAATTTAATCAAACTGGCTGCTTATTGGAAACAGCCTAATCTTCTTGGAATGCAAGTTCTACCCACACATTACACTCTTCATTCCCTGTTATTATTCCTTGTATATTTGTGATATTTCTTGCTTTTGTTTTCACAACAGCCCACCAGTCAAGTCTATCTCTAGCCTTCGTAGGAAATCTTGTGTAATATACTTGCTGATGAGCTAGTATGAAGACATCATTTGTAACTAACTTCTTTTTACGATTTACTTCAATAAGGCCAAATCTTCGATGCACATTAACTCCACCATCATTGTCAAACCAATCATATTTAAATAAGGTTACTTTATTTCCAGCATCTCCCAAATACTCTAATTCCAATATTTCATTTATCGCACCATAGTAATCACGTTCATAGTCATCATGGCAACTTCCCAAAACACACACACCACTATTCATTGTTGTTTTGTGATGACCATAATCTAAGGTGTGAAACTTAAATCCATTTACAAAGTACCCATTGTATCTTCGTACTCTACCAGATGAACCTAAAGCTATTGCCTTTACACGAGGATCAACAATGTGATTATCATCCAAAACCTAAAAATATCAATTTACTTGAATTAGGGCCTCAATTAACAAATAATATATCAAGGAATTATAATGTTTTGAGAAATTCACTTACATATTCTCTCAACCACAGGCAAAAACGCTTCAAAAACGCTCTTCACGTAACCGATCAAGTTCTGCATCAGACACGTGAGGATTCTCCACTCTCAAAAGTTGGTCGAACTCCCTGCAAGAAATGAAACAACCAGTGTAATAATACATAAGATACAACTTTATGCAAACATGAGTTTTGGAACTTATACCTCACAAAACGATTAACCTCATCACAATTCAGGAGGACATATATTAAAGCTACATTATACTCTTCCTCAATTAATGACCTGTGATTAGAACGTTGGGTGCCAAGTGCATGTCCAGGTTGTGCAAAAATTGACAGTCTTCCTTGGGGGTCAATTAAACCTCCATCATCATTTCTTGACACACGATGTAATCTAGTTTCTATGCTTTGGTCAGAATATAACGAGCAAAAAGTTGACGTTTCCTCTACCAAGTATGCCTCCACAATAGATGCCTCAACATGAGCACGATTTTTCACTTTCAGTTTAAGGTGGTGACCTATACAATTTTTATAGACATAATCAAAATTTATTCTATATAGAAAATAAGATAAAAATACGCAAGGATACCTCTCAAAAGGGTACATCCATCGATACTGCATAGGACCTCCAACCTTACCTTCGTATGGTAATTGAATTGGAAGATGCTCCATCGAAATAAAGAATGAAGGAGGGAAAAACTTCTCAAGCTTGCACATGGTTACAAAAATATTCTGTTCAAGCTGCTTCATGTCACTCGGCTTCAAGACAATAGAGCATATATCTCTAAAGAAAAGGCTAATTTCAGTTAAAGCTTCCCAAATTGGTTTTGACAATACATCCTTAAATGCAATTGGTAGCAATCTCTTTAAAGGGTAGAACTGACAATCATCTTTATCACACCGTGCAATGTTTGATGTATAACCATCTAGCATTCTCAAATTCCTAATCTAATTGCACACTTCTCGTTTTTGGTCTTTAGTTAAGCATTAAGAAGACTTTGGCATATACGCTTTCCCTCTAGAATCTTCAGTTACATGGAGCTCGAAACGGTTGCAATAAAGTTCTAAATCCTTCCTAGCCTTAAATTATCTTTTGTTTTATCCTTTACATCCATGATGGTGTTGAATATGTTGTCAAAAAAAATTTCAATGTGCATCACATCTAAATTGTGCCGTATAAGATTAGTATGCCAATAAGGTAATTCCCAAAATACACTTTTCTTCACCCAATTATGGCTATCTCCAAAACCTTCTATTTCTTTTCTCTATGAAGATTTGCCATTTGCAATGATTGGAAGGCTTTCAACAATGCTTCGCAATTTATCACCAGTTGGCCTTTCTATTGCCACATCTTTTTCAACTCTGTTTTTATAAAACTTGTCTCGCTATCTTCTGAAGACATGATTACATGGTAAGAAGCGCCAATGACAATCAAAATAAAATGTTTTCCTTCCATTTTGAAGTCTAAAGGCTTTACTTTGACTCATGCAATATGGGCAAGACCTTAGGCCATGTGTGCTCCAACCAGATAACATTCCATATCTTGGAAAATCACTAATAGTCCACATTAAAGCAACCTTCATTTGGAAATTCTGCTTTGTGTGTACATCATATGTCTCAACACCTTCATTCCACAGCAATTTTAGCTCATCTATCAGAGGGCGCAAATAAACATCTATGTCTTTTCCTGGACTCTTTGGTCCCTGGATAACTATGCTCAAAAACATATTATCCTGTCGCATACACATCCAAGGGAGAAGATTGTACATGGTAATGATAACTGGCCAACATGAATATTGTGTTCTCATGCCGAAAGGGTTGAAGCCATCAGTACATAATCCAATACGAACATTTCATGGTTCAAGGCCAAATTCAAGATAAGTTCTGTTGAAATGCTTGAATGCCTCACTATGTACAAGATGTGACATTTCTCTACTTGTCATTGAATTTAAAGAATGCCATATCATATGTTGTGCAGTATGCCTTGACATATACAACCTTTGAAGCCTAGGGGTAAGAGGCAAATATCGTAGTACCCTCAACGGCACCTTATGGCCAGATCGAGACACTTTCTCTTTGTATCGTGGGCTATGGCATTCTGGACATTGGGTCAAGTTCTCAGTTTCTTTGTAGTACAAGATGTAATCCTTGACACACACATGTATCTTCACAACACCAAGATCGAGACTGGATAACCATCGTTTTGTTTTGTAGAAGGTAAGTTCAAGTTGGTTACCTTCTGGCAAGATTACTTTTATTATGGATAGCATCCGATCATAACAACTTACAGACATGTTTAATTCAGACTTCAAATTCAAGAGTCGTGCTATTGTCAAGAGTTTGGTTTGCTCGCTACAACCAGGCCAGATAGGTTTGTCAGTTCTGCTAATAGATTAAAGAAGCCTAAAGCATGATGGAGTGTGTTGTTCTGGAGTGCATTGTTCTGGAGTGCATTGATCTTGATGAGTAAGATTATGGTATACTCCAGGACCCATTACATCTATTACCATCTCCTCAAAACTACAATCTGTTGTACCTTGCTGAGTTGAATACTGGCCAACATGAGACCTACTGATAGTGAATGGTTCTCCATGTGCATACCATTGTGTATAATCCTTTGTAAATCCATTTCTGTAAAGATGTAATTTTATTGTCTCTCCATCCATAAACTTAATGTTACGACATTTGGCACATGGGCACCTGATTTTATCTCCTACTTCTGGTTGTGAAAAGGCAAATTGAATGAACTCATCAACTCCTGCAACAAAACTGTCTGGAAGAAATCCATTACGATCACGATAATACAACATCAACTATAATCGGTCTCCATATAATATTCCTTTACGAGTCTCTGGTACATTTTAATAATAATGTGAATTGCCTATTTCATCCAATTTCAATTTCAATTCAATTCAGTTTCCTGCTTCATTCTTTGCTATCACTACAACACACTGATGTAATTAAAAAAAATCATCTTTAAGGATTTCGATTACCAGCGATGTGGATTGAGAAGTGATAGAGTGGTGGATTGAGAAAGTATGGAGATTTGGGTTTTAAGAAGTAATAAAATTATTTTCGATTTTGATTTTTTTCTAACAGCTTTACTAACGGACCAACGATTTACCAATGAAATCCTTAACGGAATGGAAGGAGTCACTGATTCCGTTGGTAATTTATAATTTATTTTTTTAGTAAGACGTAAGAGGGTTGTTGATAAAATCGTTACTGATATTAATTTTTATTTTAGAATTATTTTTATTCATATCACCAACGGCTTACCAACGAAAAATCACCTACGACTTATAAGGTTTCTAATATCGTTGGTAATTCTTTCATTTTATATAAATAAATAATAAGGGAAAACCGTTAGAAATTCATTGGAAATCCGTCAGTTTCACCGACAGAAATGGGACGTTGGTAAAATTTCGTTGGTGATAGCGCACATTCTTGTAGTGTGTTCTTCCCCTATGCTCCCTATTGGTGTTAGTGGAGGTTAGTGAATATCTTTCTTACTAAATAAGTCTAAGCAGGATCAAATCAAGTCCTTTTTCAATTGATGCCTTTTTTATTTGACCTTTTGTTGATAGGCCTTGAGTTCAATCTACGGCCATATGAACAAAATATGGATATGAATCATTTGGTGGGTAATCAGCTACTAGTGCCAGTGGTTTATAATTTTGTTATCATCCAATTGTTTTCGAATGGGACCAATCAACAATGTAAACTCGTCGCAAGGTTTAGGAGCAAGTAAGACTATCTTGGTGAAAGCAATACGATTCGGCTACTCGCTATACTTGAGTTCTTTGCCCATGCTGCTACTCGCCCTTGAAGCACTCTTCTTTATATTTTTTTTTTACTTATTGTGAATGATGGAATCACTACAAATAGTATGCCCCCGACCCATCAATGTATTTTTTTTCTTTTACGCCTCGTAACTTTTTCTCAGTCAGGCTTGGGTAGAATAGTAGAGCAAGTACAAATATTAGTAGCATATCAAAAATACCTCAATTGTCATTAATATATTTGCTCGTGGCAATTGTAAAATCTCAAGAGAGTCGATGACTGCATCAAATATGCAATGTTTATCAAAACAACTTTTTTCTTTATAGAGTAAAGATGGATAAAAAAAGGTATGTTCTTCTCAGTATCCATATAGTAACAACAACTTAACTGAAATAGAATGTTATGAAAATTACACATTAGAGCAAATTTTTCGAAATAATATATGTGAAGAGCCTACTCAAGATGACCTTATTAAAGATAAGATTCGGGACACCGAAATCTATGTGATGGTAAGTTTTCGAATCTAATGGAGATCTCAATCTGATAGATTATTCATAATTGGTAGGTAAAAGAAGGCCTCAACGAAGATGATACACTTATTTTAGGTCATAAAAATGATATTTACTGTTCCTTGGATAAAATACTACTAAAATTGTGTTATATTACATTCTGTAGGTAAAATTCGATGTCTGATGAAAAATTGGAGAAAAGAATGCAAAAATAGCGGAAAAAGGGCGAAATTTGAAATTTGGGGACTAAATTGAAAACAATCCATAGATGAGACGGGTGATGAAATGAAGTTCAAAGATGTCAAGGATTTAATTGAAAACAATTGGAAGATAAAGGAATAAGATTACAAGAGAAAATAGCAAAAACGAATCAAATACAAAGTTTGAGAACTAAAATGCAATACCTCAAAAGTTTTCTTTGTAATTCTTACATTAATATGCTGGGATAAAATCCTTCTTACTAGATGAATGACAAAACTCTTTGATTCTTAGTTTTTAATTCGAGACTTTGTGTTTTTATCTTAATTTTTATATTGTGATTATATTAATATGTATAATTACATCGTTTTAATGCTTGCGCACCATTATGACATTAAGTAACTTATTCATAGTGTTTAAAAATTCATGATAGGTAGAACACTATTTATGGAATACACAGACAATAGAATAGTATTTATGATGTGTGGGATAATGTGTGATAATCCTAAACATTAATGCATGTTTGCCATATGAATTTGGACTAGGAATATGATTGTTTTGTGGTAATCATACATTTATTATATCTTGGAAAATAATAGTAAATAAAGTGAAATTATCGATTGTCACAATTGCATAAATTGAGTTAATTATCATTGGTTGAGAATTAAAAATAAGAATTGATGAATGGAGTCGAAAATCCAATACATTCACCTACATTTGACTTTTAAACCAATTGTTATTAATTTCACAAATTTTTGTTATAAAACATAGTTAATTACCAACTAAGAATCTTTTGTTATAGTCACGAATTTAGATATATCAAATATACTACAATTGAGCATTATTCCCTGTGGGACGATAACTCTTTCATCACGATTATTACTTGTACAATGAATCCATACGCTTGCGGGATTTTGACAAACAACTAATATTCAATCTATATTTGCGATCTCTTTCTAGTTCCATTGATGACTTGATTTATTTATTTTATTTTCATTTTTTTAAAATCTTAGATAAACGTTGGAATAGATAAAATCCTAAGAAAACTTGAAAATTAACCAATGAAGAATAATTTGTTGCTTCTGCGGAACTTCCTTCGTGTGGCAATCATTTTGGTTGATATGCATTTATTATACAAAAAAGTTGGCCTGTTGGGACTTGCCACTTGTGGAATTCAAGTGAGGAAAATACAATTTGTGAGGATAGTTCTAGCTATATAAGAAATCCTTGTTTAGTATTAAGATAAATAACTTACTTCAAAAATCGGATATATTTAGGGAATAGGGGCCAATTCAATAATAGCTATGCTATTACCCTACTTATTTAAAGCCTTTGCCCGATCCCGAATGCAGGCAGGATTCGATCGCGGTCGTAATATAATTTATCATACTGTAAACTTATAAAGAAAAAATGAAAACGATGTTAAATTTAACAGTCAATAACTTACCCAAAAAAAAATGTTTAAAGAACCGATGACTTCTGCTAGTACCAAAACACCGTCGGTAGTGACTGACATCACCAATGAAATTACCATTTATAATTGCTGATGAAGATGCACTTGTGATCACTAATGGTATCGTCATTGATAATTTTGTCCAAATCATCGGCATATTGAATTTCACTGAAATCTTTGACAATAGTATTGTGTCTATTATCAACGAAGTTTATATCAGTGCTAATTGCTCCATTAATTTTTATTACAATTATTTCTAAAAAGGACCCTAGATAATTTTACCGAAATCCCCTATGTTACTTCAGCTCATCTCTAAATTATGCCCTTGTTTGAAAGGAGCATTTTTCCTCATACTCGTTTTCAATTATATTTTTCATAAAATAATCATTTTTCGCATTTAAAAAAAAAAAACTTTTCAAATAATCACTTTCACACAAGTATTATATATGCATTGAGTAGACTCCTATGTATCATGCATGTCATCTCATAATAATTACTTCATAATTATCATATGTTCATTACTAATCCTAAGATTCATCTTATCAAATGTTTATAATTACATTAAAGAGTTAATATTTAAAACAAATGTTTTGTCTTATTCTCTTGATAATAAACATGGTGAGAAATAATTTATTTTAGGGAGGGGAGGGAAGAAAAGTATAAGTTTGATATATATTTTTTTATTTTTTTATTACAAACATAGAATGTGGCCCTTAGAAACCTCGTCCTGCCTTCCCATGCTTGCTATTTAAAAAAACAAAAAGATGATATGAAGTAATACATATTTGGTATGTTTTGTACATCGGTTGATATCAATAATAAGCATCACATATTGTCTTACAAGCTAATGAAATTTACTTAGTTAACAGTCATACTGTGATTAATATCTTCCGCGCAATCGATAAGTGGAACCCTAAAATCGAAAATAGTAAAATTAGTGTTATGCTAAAAAAATTTAAGTTAAAAGTTTGTAAAACATTTTAACACTTCTATTACATGGTATGAGGGTAAGTTGGTGTGCTTTGCAAAGATTACATTGAAGCGTCATTGTGGTATACTGTCAATTAAGTAATTTTCATCCATTTGAAAAAAGACAATGACATAATGGTGAAACTAAAACCCAAATGAAAAATTCTATTTGTATCTAATTTTTGACCGAATTGAGGGCCACCACTTGTCAATTCGGTAACTCTTTAGGTAAAAAATTAGGTACATGTAGCATAACCCAACCCAAATAAAGTTGGATGACCCAAAAGAAATCAAAATCAAAATAAAAATTGGCTGAAAGTCAGTTTTTACAAAGTACTTTTCAAATTCTTTAATTTTTCTCTTCATGAACGCTAGAAAATTGAGGAAAAGTCCATTTGTTGAATACTACAAGTTGTACCTATATATTCATTCTGGTTTTAGCACTTTATATAATGATGAAAGGACACTTATCCCTTTCCACAGCCAGTGGACCATAAGTTTTCACCATGAATGGGATAACTCAAAAACCTTATCATTTTCTAGAAATAATTAGCAGCCACCCAATTAGTTAATCTAACATGGTAATGGAATAAAGATTTTCCAAAGTTTTGTCATCACCAGTTTATGAAAAATATCACATAGTATATGACAAAACAATGAATACAATTTGCACGTGGCAAAACGTGTTCCAAAACAAAAGGAGGAAGGTGGCTTTCAAATTCAAAGACTGTACGATATAATTGCTCTTGAAGAAAGAAACAAGTAACCGACGAAGTTATCCTTCCACTAAATTTTTGACACTTCGACAAATCAACTCTTTTAATAATGAATGAAAAGACTTCATCTCGAAGATATTATTTCATTTGCTAATCAGAACTAATGTGCTACCGAAGTATCAAAAACCGGGCAGCTAAATCGAGACACCAAGGATGAACTTGTTGTAATTGACTCGAGAGTGAGAAATTTTTTATTTTCAAGTTTCTTCCAATACAATTGGATTTAGCGATTGCCATTTTGTTTCTTCAAAAAATGGTACTAATATCATAATCGTATTTTGGGCCACACTAAGTTAATTTTCAGGGCATAGACACCAACCATAGTTAGATTTTCTCATTTTAAATGTGCCTGCATTTCAGGACGAGAAAAAGCAAGCTTCCACTTTTAATAACTTAAAAGTAAATTGATTTTCCTTTTTTTTTTCAAGTAAATCGACAAAAAAAACTAGGATAACGACATAAGTATACTGATTATAAATATTTTACATGTATATTTTACAGTAATAGTTCAAGTATATTCCACTTTAAGAAGCACTAACCAAGTTTTTTCTTCTCATGTCATCACCTTACATATCAAAAACTCGATTCTTCAGTTGTTGGCCTCCTTAAGAAATAACACAAACTATTCGCAAGAACCTGTAGCAGCATTTTATAAGATGAAAGCATTGTTTTTGGATTAAACCGATAAATTGCAGTTTCAAAATCATCGTAAAAGCATGTTTTTACAATTACCTGTTGAAGGGGTTTGATAATAGCTTTTCCCTTGTAGCTTACATGAAACTTTGCCTTGGCCAACAAGCCCTGTGCACCAAAATTCAAAAGTTTCATGAGATGAATAAGGCTGCTATTTCTATTGCTACGGCTACCATAGTGTAATCATTGACGCTATTATCGTCTTAAACTATTCGTTTACCTCTGTATCAAACTCTCCAGATTCAACAGAAATGTTTATCTCAGTAATGATCGTTACAAGATCCACGAGTAATCCAGGACGATCTGCTGTCTCCACGTAGAGTAAGCTGCCAGTACGGGAATACCCACATGATAAGTTGATAACAAAGTAAGGCAATGAGCAGCTTGTAACAAACCAAGGCAATAAGCAGCTTGTAACGAACATTGACAATAAGCAAATGAGACTTGAGAGAGAGAGGGAGAAAGGGGAGAGAATATAGAGAAATTAGAGGAAAAAAATATGAGTTTATACAATAATCAAGTCTAACTATTACAATGCATAATTACCTTTATATGGGTTTCAAACTAATCTAATTTAAGTAGGATTGAACTAATAAAATACTAGGAAATCTATTAAATAAATCTTAATTTCTTTTCCTAAAATAAGAACCTAAGCATTGAAAGTCTTTGTATAATATATGCGATAGGATCTTCATCTCCTACAGCATTCATTAACCATCATTAAGAGCATTTCTGGCTAAGCTTAAAAAGTTTACTTCTGCATAAGTACGTGAGTTTTTTACGATAATTTCTATAGGTCAAAGTTGGACAGAGGCAAGTTATTTATTTTGATAGTAAGATTAAGATAAGCAACATGTTAACTTAAAAATAAGAAACAAATAGTAATCCAAAAGTTTTTAGCACACTTCTACTTTTTCTTTTTAAGCTTACCGAACATCCACTTAATCCAGTGAATAGTTCAACTGCTAAATGCGTGCAATATTGACGTGCTCTATGTACATACCTTCGTTCAGGACAATCTTCATGGATCACTATATGGGTTGCTATATCGACATCAATCTGCACAAAGACAATCCGGACGAATTAACATACTTGCAATACATTTTAATCTTCAAGTAAACGTCCATTTTTGCATGAGACTTGTAACCATAAAGGAAGCAATGCTCAATTATTGAGTGAAGTGTTAGCTGATAAGGATAGGAAAGGATGACTGTGTGTAAATCAAATTCCATCCATGATGTTACGTCGTCCACCTTGTCGATAGACTTATGGTAATAAAACCTACACAGCCTTTTGGCACAATCCAAATTATATCCTACCAACTGGTTGTTTATGCTTGATTTGTTTTAGTATGAGCTTTAAATTAAAGTTCAAACTTCATTTTTTTTCCTCAACAAGTCAATCAAGAATTATTTGATTGTGGTGTTGAAATTTCATCACTAAATTATTAGATATACACCTAAACTATAAACAGAAAGAGGTGACCAGTATTAAGACAACCTTAATAAGAGGAATAGCCTTAACATTAATATTTTCATCTTTATTCAATGCAAGATTATTACTATGAGAAAGAGGTAGCCAGTATTGAAACCCGTGTACTCATTACGAGTCTTAATCGGATTAAATTGCTTGTTGGAGCTTAATAAGCTCAGATATCATATTAAAACTTGAGGTTTCGTCTTAAAATGTCAACCTTATTAAGATGAGTAGCTGAAGTTCTTATATGTTAATTAATATTTTCGTCTTTATTCTATGTGTTGGATATCCCTTAACAGCTGGACGAATAATGAGTGGTTAAATACCTTCTGAATTGGTGGCATGGCACCAAATGCAACGCCCATAGCCAACTGTGAACTTGACTCCTGGAAAACTCATTCAGAATTAGCAAGAAAATTACAGAATAAAAGGCATGCAAGAGGTACTCTATCAGAGATTTCATTAACAGAAGAATACCGGATGATATTCAATCAGATTGTTGATTATTGTCAAACGTATTGCCTCAAGCAACTCGGGTTCATCAACCTTTCTCCCTGTGGAACTGGAAACAAGCCCATATAAAGATAATGAAAATCACAAAAAACATTACTTTTTATCAGCTGATATAATTAATTGATGTTTTAGGAAATTGAAGAATTTAGAAATAAAGTTAGAAACATTTCCAGGTTTGATTCCACAAACTCACAATAAATACTTTTCTTCTATTACTTTTAGAAAATATATGCGACTCTCTATTCACATGTGTATGCTTGACAACCGTGCTCGTGAAATTTGACACATATTTCAAGCTCAGGCAAACAAGACATTAGAGAAAGTCTAGAAATCGAGTCGATATGTATTGGATGTCTCACATACTATTTTTTGACATTTTCAAGGATATAGGCAAATATTATTGACAAGAACCCCAAGTTTGAGCCTTTAAGAAAAGGATACAATCAGTCGTTATGTCCGAAAACTGAATGTTTTTTAATGTCTAAATGATCAGGAATAATGGAACATGACGTCTAGTTGGCACTATCGGACATCTAAATCCACAGTCCATAAAAATATTGACTTCATTGACAGAGAATTCCACAAACAAAAAGGAAAATGTAGACAAAGTAGAACATTTACCATGTAAAGTGCTTATAAAAGAGGATTCCAGGCTTAAACTTACGATTTAGTGATAGCAAATTTGTTGTGCTTCCCAGATGAATCAAGGTAGACATTAGCCTTGACAACATTCAGTCCAAGATTCTTAAGAGCATTCATCTGAAACACATAGGCCAACAATCACGCAACAGGCACCAAATATATTCTGCGAAATTAATGTTGATAACCAACTATAGAATCTTGTTTAGATCCAACTATATAAAAACTAAAAATATAGACAATGGCATTTTTACAGAGAATTGGATTATACTAGTAAATAAAAAGAAAAATAAGTTAAAATTTTGTTTCGTTAAGGGTCTAGTCCTATATATGTAATAGTGTGCACAAAACATGCACTAAAAGGATGGCGTCACACTGTGTCGAGAAGAGCCCCAAGGCGATCCCCGAAGGTGACCTCAACGATTGTAGCATCTGGATCTGAATCTTGATCTATTAGAACACTAGGCATCGGAACTGTATCAGTTTCTTGATTGTTTCCACCCTGCTTTGCCAATTTCCACAATTAACTAGCTATGTTAGCAATGAGTAATGAGCAGATAAATATGCAAATGTAAAAATAATTGAAGCAATAAGTAGTTTTTGATACCTCAACAGCTGTGGCCGGTGTCGCTTTTCCAATAATTGTACTCGCAGAAAATGACAAGCTGAAACACAACAACCGATGCAAATGATATAAAACGAGTTTACAGAAAGGATTTGGATGTTGCAACTGAATAAGTGTCTTGAGCTATGCTGTAAATTTTAGCAGGAATATATTATTTTTGTAGTCACAATTCGGATAATGCCAACTGAACTATTTGACAGGCAACGACAAATTTAGCCAATCCAGAGGGTAATTTCCATCAGGAAGATCTTCATTCCAAAAAAAAAATAATGAAACCACCAGCATTTGGATAACTGTAATCTAACGAAAAAGGAAATACATATTTATTTGAGGCTTTACAACAGCTATTTTTTAAACAACCAAAGATTTACATTAGCTAAAAACTAAATCTTGAGCATCAAAGATAACTAAATTATGCGCTCATAATGGAAAAAGTGTTTCATTTTTCTAAAAAGTCAACAAATCCAAACTCAAGAAAATGCAACCAATTAACCAAGAACACAAATGATTATCAGAGTAAGCCTAACCTGTGAGCTCAAAATTGAAGCTAACTACAAATACAGCAAGTATATGATATACAAACTTAATTTATGTATCTATAACAAAACAAATACCAAGATAAATGCTGATATAAATGAATTACCTCCTTTTGGGTAAAATGCAAGAAGGAAGAACTGGATCCAAACTAAAGAAGCATGTCCAAGGAGCAGCTTTTGAAATGGGTTGTTTCTCAATAGCTTTCAAATTACTGCAAAGCCCAAAATTACTCCCAGTGGAAGCCATAGCCACAGCCATTTTTTATTCAATTGAACGAGAAGAAGGGGAAAAAAAATCTACTTCTGAATTTAAAGCATCTTGGAGGGTTTTGCTTTATGGATATTCTTGATTATATCGCCAAGAAAGAAACAAAATTGCGAAGTTGGGAATTATGAGAGAAGAAGATATTGTGGGGACTAAAAACAAAGAATTTGGCCGCAAGAAAAGAAGTTGTAGTTAAGGCTTTTATTCTGGTAGAATCCGCCATTATCATCAATCTGTCTTTATAGTGTGAGATATTTATACATCAACTTTAAATACTTTTGCACAAAAAAAAAAAAAATTATGGGTTTTCTTGATTTTGCTAAAAGAAAAAAAAAATTGAATCTGCTGTAAATATCCATGTTTTTTGTATACTTTGCAAATGGGAAGATAAGAGAAAAGACGGATATGGTGGTAGTTTACATTTTATCTAAAAATCAATGGCCCCCGTTGATTTCACCAGTTCATGTCATCTTCTTCTTTAGTGCCATGGGTGACAGCAATGACACTATTGGTTGAGAATTAAAGAAAGCTTATAAAATTATTATTTTTTACTTCGGATGTCCCCAAAAAATATCAGTTTTAAACTTGTGAGACTGAGTTGGGATAGCCATTTCTCAAAATGTTTTTGTTTAAATGACTTTTGATCAAATTATTTAAAAGAAAAAAAATTAATTATTTAAAATTATTAAATATCTATTTTACCATTTCCTTTATAACCAAATAAATGACGAATTTAGGCCACATTTATTCTACCCGACCCAGTCGAACCCATTTGATCGGATCTAAAAATTTTAAATCAAATTTTCAAGGTTTAAGGATTTGAACATTGAACCTCTAAGGAAAAAAAAAAAAGTACCCCCTCACCACTAGAACATTCAACAATGTTATTTATTTTATTATAATAACTTGTATATATATCTTGAAAACTTAGGGTGTGTTTGATAGAAAGGTGGAAAATGGGTGGCAAATAAAATGTTTGGCAGGGAAGTGATTTGTCTGGAATTTGTTTGAGAAGTAAAGGTGTTTGATTGATATAATTTTTCACCTGGCAAATTTTTCGTTTGGCTTTATTTTTTATGCAAATTGTCAATTAAATGGATAAATTTTTTTACTATTGACTTTGGAATGTGTTCCAATTGCTAAAAAAAAAAAAAAAAAAAAAAAAAAAAAAAAATTTGGTCAACAAGCTGGAAAATATTTTTCCACCATTTTTGTGGAAAAATATTTTCTAACTTTTGTGCATCAACAACTTGTACCTAGCAAATATTTTCCATGGCAAATGAACCTTATCAAACGGCCAAAAAGTAGGAACTAGGAAAAATTTTTCCTAGTTCCATGGCAAATGAACCTATCAAACACACCCTTAGAGTCAAATTTTTAAGATCCAAATATTTGAATCTTGAACCTCTTAGAAAAATGATGGTTTCCTCACCACTAGGACATTGACCAATGTTGCCTATTTTATTGTAATAACCTATATATATCTTGAAAAATTATAGTTAAATTTTCATTGTCCAATGATTTGAACCTTCATATCGTTCCAATAGAAAAAATTGAAAACGTAACGACATTAAAATTGTTCTTGAAACAAAAGACTTCCATATCGTTTCAATAGAAAAATTTGATTGATTTAAGCATAACGATATTGAAATCGTTCCTGAAATACATAAGGATTTCCATATCATTTCAATATAAAAAACACATTATTTTCTGATTCAACCGTAATGACATTGAAATCGTTCATGAAGCACAAAACGACTTTCATATCGTTTCAATAGAAAAAACTGACTGATTCAACTATAAGGATATTGAAATCGTTCATGAAGCACATAACGACTTCTATATCGTTTCAATATAAAAAAACACACTGTTTTTCTAATTCAATCGTAACGACATTGAAATCGTTCATGAAACACATAACGACTTCCATGTCATTACAATATAAAAACAAAACTGTTTTTCTCATTCAACCATAACGACTTTCATATCGTTACAATATAAAAACTACACTGTTTTTCTCATTCAATCATAACGACTTTGAAATCGTTCTTGAATCACATAACGACTTCCATATACAATGGGGTCAAGCATATTTCGGACGACCGATGAGAGATTCGGTCGACCGATAGCTTTTGAAATCAAGTAAGTATTAAATCGGTAAGCATGAAATCCAGTATACACCTTTCGGTCGACCGGTGTTAGATTCAGTTGACCTGTAAATTTTGAAATCCGGTAAGTATGAAACCGATAAGCATGAAATTCGGTATACACCTTTTGGTCGACCGGTGTGAGATTCGGTCAACCGATATCTTTTGAAATTTGGTAAATATGAAACTGGTAAACATGAAATTCGGTATACACATTTCGGTCGACCGGTTTAAGATTCGGTCGACCGGTATCTTTTGAAATCCGGTAAATATTAAACCGGTAAACATGAAGTTAGGTATTAAGCCAAATTTCGGTCATAACGACATCGAAATCGCTCCCGAAACACATAACGATTTCCATATCGTTTCAATGGAAGAAACTGACTTATTCAACCATAACGACTTCGACATCGTTCCTGAAGCACTTAACGACTTCCATATCGTTACAATGAAAAAAACTTACTGCCCTACTAATTGTGTCATAACGACATTGAAATCGTTCTCGAAGTGCATAACGACTTTCATATCGTTACAATGAAAAAACTGACTTATTCAACCATAACGACATTGAAATCGTTCCTGAAGCACACAACGACTTCCATATTGTTACAATGGAAAAAATTTACTGCCCTACTGATTGTGTAATAACGACATTGAAATCGTTCCTGAAATACATAACGACTTCCATATCGTTACAGTGTAAATAATAAGGAAAACGACATTTATATCATTTATTTACATAGAAAACAATAAGTATATCATTATGACTAATAAGGATGACTCGACATCCATGATCATTCGATATACCTCCGACATATGTATGATGATCGAAACTAGTCCAATGTGGTAGACAACAATGACATAGATATCGTTTCTATGTATAGAAAACGATAATTATATCGTTTCACTAAAATCAACAATTCGATCGTCAACAGCCACTCGTCATGCCTTCAATATACATAGGACGATTAAAAGAGGTCATCAAGTGGGTTGATAACACTCGAATGATTTAGAAAGAGCGAACGAAGATACTTTCTTCAGGTGAGAATAGTTCGAAGGTTGTATACAATCATGGTAATATAAATGTTCTCGTAGTTTATTTTGAGTAAGAATAATTCGAAGTTTATATGTCGGATGCATGTCGGGTAACTGCGGACGATCGAATCGTCATTTTTAGAAGAAACGATATTATTATCGTTATATATAAACTAAAATGATATATATGTAGTTTTAGTTGTTTAAACTGAAACGATATCAATGCCATCAAAATTGTAGTGTATGAAACCTATGAAATAACATAACGACACCGAATCGTTTCAGTACAAATTTGATAAGTTCGAAATCGTTATAGTTCAAATTACAACTATAACGAAATTAATATCGTTTCTTCTCATAGACAATGACATTGATATCATTTTGCTAAAATTCGACATTCTACGACCACCCAACATACCTCCATCGTACGTAGGATGACAAAAATATGTCATCGAATGAGTTCAATCCTAAAATTTTGTGGGAATGAGTTGAATAGCCACCACTCAAGATGTTTTTGTTTAAATAACATTTGACCAAATTCATTAAAAGAGAAGAAAATTTAATAATTTAAAATTATTAAATGTCTATTTTATCCTTTCCTTTATAACTAAATAAATGATGGATTTTTGGTCAAATTTATTCAACCCGGCCCAATCAAACCCTGTTGATCGGCTCTAAAAATTTTAAAGGAAAATACGGTAAGTATAGAGTAAATCTGATATGCAAGCTCAATGCATATACAGTGAGCTCTAGCAAATCTAATAAGCTCTAGTGAAATACGGTTAGTATAGAGTAAATCCGGTGTGCTGAAGAAGTGAGTAAATACGGTTAGTATAGAGTAAATCTGGTATGCAAGCTCGATGCATATACGGTAAGCTCTAGTGAAATGGTAAGTTCAACTAAATCTGGTAAATCCATATCCGGTATATTCAACCTATTTTGTTCTTTCTTTCATCATCTTTGAACCAAAAAATTCAACAATTTTTTTTTATATTGAAACGATATGGAAGTCGTTATGTGTTTTAGGAACGATTTAAATATCGTTATGCAACAATCAATAGAGCAATGAAATTTTTCTATTGAAATGATATGGAAATCGTTATGTGCATCAGAAACAATTTAAATGTCGTTATGGTTGAATCAGTCAGTTTTTTCTATTGAAACGATATGGAAGTCATTTTGTGCTTCAGGAACGATTTCAATGTCGTTACGATTGGCTCAAAAAATAGTGTGTTTTTTTATATTGAAACGATATGGAAGTCATTATATGATTCAGGAACGATTTCAATGTCGTTATGGTTGAATCAATTAGTTTTTTCTATTGAAACGATATAAAAATCGTTTTGTGTTTCAAGAACGAATTCAATGTCGTTACGGTTGGATTAGAAAAACAGTATTTTTTATATTGAAATGATATGGAAGTCGTTATGTATTCCAGGAACGATTTAAATGTAGTTATGCAATAATCAGTAGAGCAGTGAAATTTTTTCTATTGAAACGATATAGAGGTCGTTATGTGCTTCATGAACGATTTCAATATCGTTATAGTTGAATTAGTCAGGTTTTTCTATTGGAACGATATGGAAGTCGTTTTGTGCTTCAAAAACGATTTCAATGTCGTTACGATTGCATCAGAAAAATAGTGTGTTTTTTATATTGAAACGGTATGAAAGTCGTTTTGTGCCTCAGGAACGATTTCAATGTCGTTATAGTTGGATCAGTAAAACATGTATATGCATAATATCAACAACTTAGACAGGTACAATATGTGAACTTGAAGGTCTTAAAAGGCCACAAAAATATACATTGATATTGAATTCAATATCCATAATCATTACAAAGGAAAATCAAACAACTAGTAACTAGGCAATATTAAAAAAAAATAGCAACATGATGAAACATCCTCTGTTCTTATTTGTAATTTGTTCTCCATCCTCTATTAGTAATAAACATCCTTCATCACCAAAATCTTCTTCAATTTCAACTTCATTCGAAAGGGTTACACAGAGAAAAGTTTATTTACAGACAGCTAGAAACCACTTCAAATTGTTGTCACAACCAATTATAGTCGGAGCAGCTGGAGCTTTAGACATTATAGGGACAAGAGCTGAAATCTCTATTTTGTACACCCTTGTATCGACGTTCAACACCTCTTTCACTTTATCATACAATTCCACAAAATAGATCATTTTCATAACAAAAATAAGTGTTGTTTTTCCTTTGTCATTCCCCACATATTTCCATTTTCATGTACTTTCCACTAACTGCTCATATTCGACTGGATTACAAACTGACATCCATACCATATCCACAGTGTCCATAACTGTAATTCAATATAAAAATTTCATCAAATTTCGAAAGTACTAATAACAATATGTAAGTCGTTATGTATTGTAGAAAACGACATGTAAGTCCTTATGTATAGAAGAAAATCAAATGTATGTTTAACAGTATAATAATGAAAAGAATAGCGAAACATGTGAAGTCCAATTTACATTTCACTCCAATTAATATAAATAATGAGTAATGAGAAAAGGTTAGGAAGTAACCCATATCAAAACTCTAATTCAATGTTGAAATGAATTCAAATCATTATTCAGAAATGAATATCATAAACATATATACAACAACATGAAAAAATATTTACAAAAAAACTGGAGAAAGAAAGTAGCCCAAGAATTGAAAATTTATAATACCTTCTTCTTCTTCTTCTCAAAATACTCCACAAGAATGTTGTAATATTACACACTTCAACCAAATGAGTATTCAAGGGAAAGAAAATATAGAGGTTATGGTTCATTTAGTAGAGAAGGTGATGGGAAAAATGAAATGGATATTTGCATACCTGTAAATCGATTTTTGGAGAGGAAATGAAATTGGAATTCATTTAAGGTTAAATGGGAATTGAAATAAGAATTAAGGCAATAATGTATTTTTGTATACAAGGACATTTTAGTCATTTATAAATTATATTTTCCATTTCTTTATAACTTTAGGCCTTCTAACTAAAAAAAAAAAACTTCATGGCCTTTTTAAACTAATGTTTAGTTTGACTAGGCTAATTAAATGAAGTCCCCTTTAAACATTAACACGAAAATCAGAGAATTTCCAATATCGGTTTTTTAATTGTAAGTATGGCAATGAGCCCGGCTAATGCAGGTAAATAGTTGTAACATGGCTATGATCCCCGATTCCATCTCCATGGGTGGCTCAAGTCCATTACACTAATCCAAGGTCGAATTTAGCTCGATTTTTCACTTGAAGAGCCAAACTAAGTATGTTCTGAACTTGTAGGCAATACGTTCGGTTAGAATTTAATTGTATTGATAATTCTTTAGGTAAAAAGACTAATATAAAAAGTTGTAAAAGTCAAGGAATCAATTGAAATGTTGTATAGATGAACTACGTAACTTATGGTTTGAGTTTGGAACAAGGAGAAAAGAGTCGCGGAATTTATGCTAGCTTATCACCTATCTGATGCTCAAGCAAAAAAAAAAACATTGTTGCTCGTCTGTCGTCCAGCTCTTGCTCGAGCGACACACGAATTGCTAGCTTGTCACTAGCCTAACGCTCGAGCGATTATGTTACTTGGAAAATTTTAGTTCGCATTTTCAAGAGTTTTATCCATTTGATGCTACCTAAATGACTTCTACTATATATACTCAAGTTCTAACACGTTTTGTGGGTGGTTGTTCATTATATTACTTCTTCATAACATCATTCCAAGATCAAAGAACACATTCAAGTATTGAGATTAATCATTTGATTTTTGAGATCATTCAACCACAACTTTGGGAAAACATCAAATTCATGTAATCGAAAACACTTACTTCTTATACACACACATAATGTATTTTCTCAATAACTTTCACAAGTTGCTGAAGATTGAGAGAGGTTGGACAGAAGTACAGGAAGAGTACAAGAACAAGGTGTTCTTGGTTATGCACATGGATAGAAAATTCTAGAAGATCGGGAACAGGTGTGAGTGAAACACGTTCTAACGGGTCTTGGAGATTGTATGAATTAGATCAATGAGTCTAGTGAGTTTTCTAGACTGGATTAACCATTTAGAAACAATTAAAAAGTGACTTATTGCTTTTAATTGTATAATTTTGTACATTAAGTCGAAAAAAATTGGCTAAATCTAAACTTTCAAGCGTATTAGAGTCTTTCAAGTGGTATCAAAGTCCAAATTCGATTCCTAACCCTAGTTTTTCTAGATGAGTAGTTCATTATTTGTCCCGCCATACTTTGAAAAGTTAGAATGAGAGCTTCTTAAAATCGATGGAAGAGCTTATTTGGTTAAGCATAGTGAATGGTTGGACGGCCCCTTCTAGCACTGTTAATAGTGTCATCACCACTACTCCTATTGCTAATTGGAATAGTAAAGTCCTACATGCTATATTTATGGAAGTATCCCATGAAGAATTTAGGCGAGTATCAATGTGTGAGATGCTAAAAAGGTTTGGAATATTTTATAGACTATGTATGAGGAAACTCAGGCAGTTAAGAACTCCAAGTTTCAGATGTTGACCACTAGATTTGAAGAGATTAAGATGAAAGAGGATGAGACATCCGATGACTTCTATACGAGCTTGAATGACATAGTTAATTCTAACTTCGACCTAGGTGAGAGAATTTCTGAGCCTAAGATTGTGAGAAAAAAATTTAGATCCTTACCTAAAGGATTTAGGCCTAAAATCACAGATATAGATGAGAGTAAGGATATAGATGTTATTAAGGTTGAAGAGTTGGTTAGATCTCTCCGAACTTATGAACTAAAATTAGTTAAACCTATAAAAGATAAGTCTTCATCCTTGAACAATGTTAGGGATAACTGTAATTTGTTTTCTGATTCGGAGTCACCTAATGATGAGGAGATACATTATTTTGCTAAGAAGTTTCAAAAAAAAATTAGAAATAAGAAGAAGCCTCAAAAGAGACATAGAGGTGTTCTCAATGAGTCTAGAAAGAAATCTCAATCTGTGAGATGTCATAAGTATCAAGGTTTTGGCCATTATAGGAGTGAGTGCCCTAAAGTAAGATAAATAAGGATAAAATCATAAAGCTATGAATGTTATTATCACTGATGACGAGTCTAACTCAGATAATCAAATTTAGAGGTCCACTCAGGATGATAACGGGGAATATATGGCCTTCACTTCTAGGATTAGGAGTGGATCTGATGAGGAGAGTGAGAAGGTTGATTATGTAGATAGTGGTGAGCAATCTAAAGAGGGTTCTGAAGATATACATGAGGCTTATGATAAATTATATAAGGAGAGCCTTAGGATATTGACTGTCAATAAAACCTTATGTACAAAGGTCAAATACCTAGAGCTAGAAAAAGAAAACTAATAGCTGACCTTCAGGAATCTGCCATATCCCTGAGTAAGTTGAACTCTGTGAATGAATCTTTAGATACTCAGGTTAATAATCTTGTAAGTGATCTTGAGGAGTCTTTTAAGAGACTTAGTGGGTTGAGCGTTGTGAATGAGTCTTTTAAAAATAAGGTTAAGACCCTTATAAGAGATATTGAGGATTCCAACACCCAACTCCTTACATTCTCTAGTGGTTCATTGAAGCTTTATAGCAAGCCTATTGGAAATAAGGGAGATCTAAGATATAAGGAGAATGATCACAATGCTGCTAGTACTTCCAAGACCATTTTTGTTCATGCCACTGACCAACCTAAGTACGTTCCTAACCCTAAACCCAAGAATAAGAGAATCGTAGGACAGATACCCATTAGACAGCGTAAGATCTACCAACCTAGGAATAGAAATTAGCAACCACATAACATTAGTCCCAGGTTTATCCCTACTTGTTTCAATTGTCATGAGTCAAGATATATAAGGCCTAGATATTATAAACTCCTGAATAGAAATATAAATTAGAACTTCAATAGAAATACAAATCAGGATTTTGATAGCCGGATTGACTTTCTCAATAATCAGGTGATTCATTTGACCCAGTTAATAACACAGTTGACTATGATTAAATCTTTCACTGGGCAAGTTTGGGTAAAGAAGAATGACCTGAAAAATCTTGAAATAAATCATGGTGCTCTTAAAGATAAGAACGTTTGTATACCTAACTGATTAATTATTTCTGGTGCATACTTGTGCTTATTCATTGTGATTCATTCATTAACATGCATCTCATTTTTGTATTTGCTTTATAGGTAGTAGTTTCATATATGTACATCTTCACCAGGTTTGCATTGACACATGCATATTTTTTTGTTGTTGAATATATATATATATATATATATATATATTGTGTGTGATTGGAGCATTCATTTAAAAAAGAGGAAATTTTTTTTTTTTTTTTTTTTTTAACTATAACATGATATACAATGTAATTAAACTTGTATGTTATGATCATGGATGAGTTTAATTGATGGGTTCTAGCATATTTTTCATTGTTTACTCATGTTTTTATGGAGTACTTAGTATACGTTTCTTCATGTTCTGTACTGTAAACACACTATGATATTGTAAGTGAGATTTAACGACGTGTGTGAGATTTAAGATGTCAGTCACATGTTGGTAAGGTAACGTTGAACATGAATTGACATTATTTTAGTATATCTAGGCTCAAGTATACTCCATTGAAAGAAAAAACTCAATGTCTTATAGTTTTTTTTGGAGCCTATTTGACTCAAATAATTAAGCCTGAAGAGTTTCTCATAACTTGGTGTCTACGGTAAACTGACTTGGGTTAACCAGCCTAAAGCTCGTTGCATATGTCATCTTAGTCACTTAATATAGAAGAGCTTGCACATAAGATGTAAGAAATTGAAAAAAAAATGATAAGCTTGAAAATATAGACATTGTATAAAAATATATATACTCAAAGTCAATGGGAGAAAAGATTAATATACATGCAAACTGAGTTTATGTTATAAGTCCTATATGCTTTTATTGGTTTGACTTTCATAAGTAGATGGATAAACTTATTGATAGTGATGTTTTGGCATGTCATTTGTCACAAAATTAAGGTTTGAAATCATGCTTACAAAGGATTGGTAACATTTTGCACACATGAGTCACTTATACAATTTATTCCATTTTAACTAGAACTTAGTATGTGGGAAAGTTTACTGATCATTGATTATGCTTGTGCATACTATCAACTGCATCTTTGAATTATTATATATTGGTGTTCTATTGTATTTGATATCGTTCACTTAGTCATTTAAAACAAAAAAGGGAAGAGAGATTTGATTGTAATTTTGAGTTGAGAGTTAGCTGCAGTTTGTGGAGAGTTTGTTGTAAGGGAAGGATATGATAGTATCTTTCATTCATGGCATTCCATATCATAATGCATAGTTTCTTTGAGTTTTGATGTTTGGTGATATTAATATTTTAGTTGGTATTTTGATTAACATTGGTATTATTTCTCAATCTAGCCAACGAATTTATGATAGTAGGTTTCAATTATTATATTTCCTATATCACGTACTTTTACACTTGGTATATGAGTCGTTAATTTCAGGAAACAGATTGAACAAGGAATGCAAGAGGCAGTCATTTAGTTCAAGCTTAGGTAGATTAGTTTTTGCTTTTACTTCCTTGACTTGTATTGTATAGTTTCGTCACAGAATGCTAAATTAGGGAGTTTGTTAGGATATAATTGTATTGCCAATTCTTTAGATAATATGACTAATATAAAATGTTGTAAAAGTCAAGAAGTCAATTGGAATATTGTATAGATGAACTAGGTTAGGGTTCAAGTTTGGAACAATGAGAAAAGAGTCTCCGAATTTATACTAGCCTATCGCCTATCTGATGTTCGAGCAAAAAAAAAAAAAAACATTATCGCCCGCCTGTCGCCCAGCTCTCGCTCGAGCGACACAGTGCTCAATTAACATTGGTATTATTTCTCAATCTAGCCAACGAATTTATGATAGTAGGTTTCAATTATTATATTTCCTATATCACGTAATTTTACACTTGGTATATGAGTCGTTAATTTCAGAAAACAGATTGAACAAGGAATGCAAGAGGCAGTCATTTAGCTCAAGCTTAGGTAGATTAGTTTTTGCTTTTACTTCTTTGACTTGTATTGTATAGTTTCGTCACAGAATGCCAAATTAGGGAGTTTGTTAGGATATAATTGTATTGCCAATTCTTTAGATAATATGACTAATATAAAATGTTGTAAAAGTCAAGAAGTCAATTGGAATATTGTATAGATGAACTAGGTTAGGGTTCAAGTTTGGAACAATGAGAAAAGAGTCTCCGAATTTATACTAGCCTACCGCCTATTTGATGTTCGAGCAAAAAAAAAAAAAAACATTATTGCCCGCCTGTCGCCCAGCTCTCGCTCGAGCGACACAGTGCTCATTCGCTTGTCGCTAGCTTGTACTCGAGCGATGGTGTTACGTATAAAATTCTAGTTTTCATTTTTCAAGAGTTTTATCTAGCTCATGCTACCTAAATGCCTTCTACTATATATACCCAAATCCTAATACGTTTTGTGGGTGGTTGTTCATTATATTACTTCTTCATAACATCATTCCATGTTCAAAGAATACATTCAAACATTGAGGATTAGTCCATTGATTTTTGAGATCATTCAACCACAACTTTGGGAAAACATCAAATTCGTTTAATTTAAAACACTCACTTTATATGAAGGTTCTTCTCAATACATTTCAGAGGTTGCTGAAAATTGAGGGAGGTTGGACTAGAAGTACGGGAATAGTACGAGAATAAGGTGTTCTTTATGATCCATGATAAGTGATTTTATATACTTATTTGGAGCTTTGAATAATGATATTTTGTAGTTCTTCTGATGAAATATAGCATAATTCATGTTATATTGTGTCTATTAGGTAAAACTCGATGTTTGATGAAAATTGGAGAAAAGAATGCAAAAATATATGAAGATGTCAAGAATTTAATTGGATATAATTGGAAGATAAAGGAACAAGATTACAAGAGAATATGGCTAGATCGAATCAAATATAAAGTTTGGGGACTAAAATGTAATATTTTAAAAGTTGAGTCAGATTGCAAAACGATTATTTTCAAGAGAAGTCAACGGGATGAAAATTTGTTGAAAATGGCCAAAATACACGCATGAAAAAGTTCGACAAAAAATTGTACTATGCTTAAACATAAGCCTGCAGACCATACGTACACAAGGTTCCAAAAATCCACTCTAGAGACCGAATCATGTGTACTGTGCATACACACTAAATGAACTATGCTTAAGCATCGTTCAATTCCGGGGAAAAAATTTGTTCCCTTACTGTGTTTTTGAAACTTTTGATATGCAATCTTTAGACACTCTATATATACCAAAAGCCATGAAAAACGCGAAGACCTCCCTTTTGACCTAAAAATCACATATTCTACGTATTTTGGAGGTGAAAATGAGGCTAAGCATCAAGATCAAGGTGGATTAAACAAGTTTATTGAAGAATATTCATCCATTTTTAAGATTCAAGTCAATAAATTGGATTTATCAACTTTATTCATTATTCCTTCTTTCCAGGTGATGTTTTTTCAATATTTCTTGTATAATTTAATTATTAGAGTTTTTTTTTGCATTGGATGAATGAAAAACCATATTGCATATTCTTTTTATTTAAGACTAGTAATTTAGTTATTACTTGATTTTCTTGATCGATTTTGCATACCCGTTGCATTATTTAATTGATTGGCCACCCATTTAATAATTAATTGCTTGTTGTAGTGTTGGGAGACTCACAATAATTTTAGAACGCGACAAAATTAACATATATAGTTAGAATTAAGAATAATTTTTATCACATATGCAATCACATAGATAACCTATAATATAATGCATTTTGGTCATATGATTTCGAACTAGGAATAGGATCATGTCGTGATTAGAATGGACTTAATTTGTTTTGGAAAAGAGAATTAAATACACTAGTATTATCGATTGTCACAAAAGCATGAAATTGACTATATTACAAATCAAGAATTAAAATAAATGGCAATAGGGGGATTCAAAATGCAATACAATCATTCACATATTTGACAAAACATTTGTATTACTTCCTTAGTTTAGAATTAGAGTGTGTTTGATTGCAATGGTGGAATTTGGGTAGAAAGAAAACGAATTGCAAGGAATTGAATTGCCTAGAATTTGTTTTAGAGGGAATTATAATTAATGGTATTTGATTGGTATAATTTTTCACCTAATTCGTTTGACTTTATTTTTCAT
Organism: Osmanthus fragrans; assembly: GCA_019395295.1. Classification (NCBI taxonomy): domain Eukaryota; kingdom Viridiplantae; phylum Streptophyta; class Magnoliopsida; order Lamiales; family Oleaceae; genus Osmanthus; species Osmanthus fragrans. The sequence goes on from CM033348.1 coordinate 7,269,874, forward strand.
GCAAATTGTTACTTTTTGGGATAAAATTTTTTATAATCTGTATTCAAATTTGTTTGGATTGTCAAAAAGTTAAAAAATTGAAATTTTTTGTGTTCGTTTGGCTTTGTTTTTCATGCAAATTATCAATTAAATAGATAAATTTTTTTACCATTAGATTTAGAATATGTTCCCATTGCCAAAATTTTTTTTTTTTTTTAAAAAAAAAAGGGCAAAAAAAAAGAAGATGAAAAATCACTTTTCCACCAAAACCATGGAAAAATAAAAGGTGGAAAATGTGTACCTAGAATTTGGGTGGAAATGAATTCCATGAAATTGTTTGGCAATCAAATATCAAAATTAAGCATGGAATTGAAATTAATTTTCCTTTTCCACTCATTTTCTAGGCTATCAAACATAGTCTTAGTGTAAATAACAACAAAATCATGTCGTTTGTGTCACTAACATTAGATTTAGTAGTAACTAGTGAACTAAAATTAAACATTATTCATCATGGGACGGTAACTCACAGCTCACAACTCACATTATTATTACTTGTCAACGATCCCATATACTTGCGGATTTCACGCGAACAAATTTTCGGCGTCGTTGCTGGGGAATAACAAATTTAATTTTAGTTTAATAGTTTATATTAAATTCAATTTTTATTTTTTGTCTTGTTTTAGTTTTGTTGATTTTGGCGACCCATCATGATCTCTTTTGCTCAGTATTCTTTGCAGGTGCCAGTCAGCAGTACATCTAGGATTCTAACACTGGCATGGTAAAAAGATTTTTGTAATAAATAATCTCCTATAACGAAGAAGATATCTATTGTAAATTCAGCTATGGGGTAAATTATACTAACTACTGCTTGAATACATGTACTAATCCTTATTAGCTTAAGCTCCTACGATTTAAACAATATTTAAGATGTCGAAGACTAGCAATTGACAAATCTATTGAAGCCTACATGCTTGTGGACGAGTGTATCTCTTCCGACACACTCGTGAAATTTGGTCTTTCCATGTTGAACAAGGAGGTACTTGCAAAATACTACATTGATCTTGCCAAGTTGGATGAAAACAAACTTTGTGTGAGAGATGACATATTATAGTATGAATTTAAAAGGTGAGGGTATAATCTACTCGAAAAGTCTGAAAGAAAAGAGTTTCCATGGCCCGTGAATTTAGATTAGATTGTGAACCACCCATTCAACCTGAGGAGATATTAATTATGGAAGACGAGAGGGGAAAAAAAGATGAAAGTTCAATTACAAATGAACAAAACAAAAATGAGGCAATTAGTGAAGAACAAGTTAACCCACATTTTGTCTTTATTGATTGCTCTATCATTGAAATTGTAATTACGCCCGAAGATGAGGAAGAAGTCTACATAGTTAAATCTGAATCGGATGAGATAGAAAGTCATGTCATATTAGAGGGGACAATGTTAAAATTTATAGAAGCAACGAAGAGTAGAGCAAACCATCAAAAGCGTTCTTCAGAATTCCGTGATGCTGAAACAATAAAATCAAGTTAAGGACTTTAAACAAAGCACTTATTGGGAGGCAACCCAAACTTTCTTCATATGATAATTTAGATTAGTTATTAGTTTTAACTAGGGACTCATCATCCATTTGTCGTTTCTCCTTAAGTCCTCAAGATTTAGTTGGTTTATCAGATGTTTGAGCTTAGTGATACGTGTTCCAAATATTTGATCTTAAATGTTTTATCTAATCATATTGTGTAGGAACATGACATTGTAGAACACTTAAACCAACAATAATCAAGAAGACAACGGAGAGCAATAGGAAAAGCTAGCTATTGAATTTACGTGCATATCAAGGGAGCATTTTCTTCTTTTTCTTCCTGGTGAGATCCCGGGAAGGGAAATTGCATGGAATTCGCGAAATTAGTTTGTAATCGCCCAAAAAGTCCAAATTCAGGTTGTAGACGGTAGAATTTTGACCTGAGCCTCACGAATCAAAAACCTAAGATATATTAAACATTAGACCCGTTGATATGCAGAAACAAGAATCTCGATTTGTGAACGCCACAAAGGGTGCATAATCCTTTGATAAGTTCTAAGATTTTGAACACCACAAATATAAAAATATTTGATAAGTTCAAAAGTTCAATCAAGAACCAATGGAGAAAAAAATCTCAATTCATAATAATCAAAATTTTGTTTACAATGAAGAAATAAATCCTATTTATATGGAAAACCTAGAAACTAATTAAAAAACTAAATAAACTTCTAAAATATGAAAAGTTGCCAAATATAAGAATTCTAGTTAAAATAAAAGATTTTGCACAAAAGGAAATTTCTGCCCTTCTAGATTAAATCACCCTCTCTCTCTTCGAAAGAATTCGTCTTCGAATCTGTATCTTGAATGCTCAAATTATAGCCCTTGTTTCCAATCATGGCAAGAACATGGAATGTTCCATCTTCTCTAAGATGCAGTTTAGATCTCTTTTGAATTCGTACCCGACTCTTTCTTATGTACACTCAATAACCATCACATAGATTAAAATGTGCTCGTCCCAATGGCTTCATTTTGCAAGTTTGAGATGCTCCAAAGACTAAGTAATCGTGCTTCCTCCATGTCTTACCATGTCAAAGTGCTTGTAGCAATGACACAGCAAATTGACTCATGCCTCCCATCATTTCACCTTAGTATTTTCATCCACTGCATATAAATTCCTTTCATGGCAGCTCTATCTCTTCAGGGATCACAAAGTCAACCTCTAGCAGTAAAGAGATTTTCAAGCTAATGTAGGGTTGGTTAGCTTCTTCCACAGGTTGTTGTTCAGTAGATTTGTTTCCATGAATCAAACCTTTAAAATCCTGTAAGATAGAAATAGTAAAACAATGGAGGAAATTGTTAATTCTCACTAAAGCCCTCTCCACTCCACTCTCATTTTCTTGCAAGCTTTCTTCTATCTTTTCTTTTCTTTTCGAAAACCCCTTCTCTCTCTTTTCTCTCTTGTGGCTCCTCTTTTCTGTTAGTCACTACTCCACTCTAATTTTCTTTTTCACTCTTTTATGGTTCTACTTTTTTTCATCACACTTAGCCACCTCACTATTTTTTTTTCCCTCTCTTCCTCACTTCTCACTTTGAGTTGATCCTCATATGCTTGTTATGGTGTTAAGCTAGTCAGAGTGATATTTTTCTAGTCCCAAAGAAACATATATATGTTCCTCTCATATCATAAACAGCATTTATCTCATGCCTCCAAGGTCTCCCAAATAAGATATGAAAAGATTTTAATGGAACTACATCACACCAAATTTCATCACTATATCTCCCAATGGTGAATTTGAGTAGAACCTGCTTGGTCACATCTACCTTTCCACACTCTTTCAACTAAGTCATCATATAAGACCTAGGATTGTAATTATAACTCCATTTTTTCAATCATCGTGATACTAGCCAAACTTGATATGTACTCCTTAGCAATAGTCAAACTGCATACCGTATTACCCACAAAGCACCGAATTTGGAAAATATGCCCCAAATCACCATCCATCCTTTATGTAGAGTTTTTTTTACTCAAAAATTGAAATTGAAACAACTTTTGATTTTCTTTTTTGGAATTTTTTGGATCAAAAACTCAAAAATTATTACTGACTAAAAAACATGAAAAACAACAAAAAGAACAAAATAAAAGACTCAAAAGAAATAAAAATGATAGAACTTGAATATGGAGCCCGAACTCTGATACCAAATAATAAGATCTCAGGAAGGGAAATTACATGAAACTCCTAAAATTAGTTCGAAAACATCGGGAAATCCCATATTCAAGTTGTAGACGGTAGAATCTTGATCCGAGCCTCATGAATCAAGAACCTAAGGTATATATTAAACGTTAGATCCGTTGATATGCGAAAACAAAAACTTCAATTTGCAAATGCCACAAATGGTACCTAATCTTTTGATATGTTCTATGATTTTAAACGCCACAAATATAAAAATATTTGATAAGTTCTAATGTTCAATAAAAAACCAATGGAGGAAAAAATCTCAATTCATAATAATCAAAAACTTGTTTACAATGAAAAAATAAATCCTATTTATATAGAAAACCTAGAAACTAATTAAAAAACGAAATAAACTCCTAAAATATGGAAAGTTACCAAAATATAATAATTCTAGCTAAAATAAAAGATTTCACGCAAAAGAAAATTTCTGCCCCCCCCCCCTCCCTGGATCACATCACTTGCCCACCCTGTTATATGCTAATTTAGAATTTAAGACATTGAAGACAATGTCTAGTTTCAATTTGGGATGGAAAACATGAGTTTTTTTTTTTTTTTTTTTTTTTTACTTTTTTTTGTGTGTGTTTTATTGCTTCAGATATTAAACAAAAAAAAATGAAAAATTTGACAAACTCTAAAAATATTTTCTTAGTGTGCTTGCATGTGTTAGTTGGTCTGGCTGGTAATCATGAATATATTGAATGATGAATTGATCTGTGAATGGGGAATATGTTAATACTTAGGTTAATTTTTCTTTTTTCATGTGAAGTTGATATATAAGTATTGTGTAGGAATGAGTTGATTTCATACTTGGATATGTTAAAATAGTGGACCATAGATGCTAAACCTAAAATTACTATATTTTACATTCTTAGACCAAATTTAGAATAGTTTGGAGGATTTTAGCGTCGTAGAAAGATATGATGATAAATAGGGATTCCATGTGTGAAATTAAAAATCTTGTGTGGATTGTGTAAGGTCAATATGATGAAATTGGGCGAAAATATCAAGTTAGAAATCGATTAACTTGGATATATGTTTAATGAAGGACATTGCACTAATCAATACATAAAAAAAAATTATTTGAAAATTTCTCTTCGTAACCTTTATGACTCGAATTATTAAACTTATAAGGTTGTTAAAATATGCTGCCCTAAAATCAATTGACTTAGAAGTCATTGGCATAAAGTTCACTAAATGGGTCATTTAGAAAGTTTAAGGGAGAGATGCAGCAAATAAAAAAAAAAAGAAGTTTTGAAATAAAAAATTGAGAAAAAAATTAGAAAAAGCAGGTGCATGAAACAGAATACGCACCAAATGTCTTGTTTATGTCTCGAACACTTATTTAAGAAAATTTGACTTTTGATGAGGAATTATTAGCCTAGTTGAACTCTGGAGATTGAAGCAATCAAACAATGAAGAATCCTTGTTTATTGATGTATTGACTTGCAATTAGTGAGATTTACCTAAATTAGAGAGGTGGAGATAGTATTAAAATTCAACCTTAGATCACACATTTGAAAAAAAAAAAAAAAAGCGAAAAGAAAAAGTTTGGGGGCGTGTGAATTTTATGAGTGATGAAAGAACATATTTGACTATCAAGGGTCGATAATGGAACAACTTATGAATTCATGATACTATGTTTAATTCTTCACACACACATGTCGAATTTGCATTGGAATATAGACTTTGATTTCTGTATTGTGATCTTCAAGTTGTACTTAGATTTAATATCATGATCTCAATTATGAGATAACATACCATGTTAGCTAGCTAAATATTTTTGCATGCTTGAGTGTTTGTTTTAAGTTAGGTTATGATTTTGTTTGAGCACAAACAAATATTCAAGTTTTGGGGTTTGATAAGTATATTTTATACACTTATTCAGAACTTTAAATAATAATATTTTGTAATTCTTCTAATGGAATATAGCCTAATTCATGTTATATTGTGTCAACTAGGTAAAACTTGATATTTGATGAAAATAGGAGAAAAGAATGCAAAATAGTGAAAATGGCAAAATTCAAAAGTCGATGACTAAATTGCAAACAATCCATAGATGAGACAGGCAAAAAATGAAGATCAAGGATGCCAAGAATTTAATTGGAAGATAAAAGAACAAGATTACAAGAGAAAAATGACTCGATCGAATCAAATACAAAGTTTGTGGACTAAAATGGAATATTTTAAAAGTTGAGTCGGATTGCAAAATGATGATTTCAGAATGCCAATGATCAAATGGAGTTCAAGAGAAGTCAACGGGATGATAATTTGTCAAAAATGACAAAAATATACGCGTGAGAAAGTTTGGCAAAAAACTGTACTATGCTTAAGCATAGGCTTGCAGGCCATGCGTACACAAGGTTCCAAAAATTCATTCTAGAGACCAAATCTTGTGTATTGTGCGTACGCACCAAATGAACTATGCCTAAGTATGGTTCAATTCCGAGAAAAGAATTTTGTTTCCTTATTGTGTTTTAGAAACTTTTGTTATGCAATCTTTTGACACTTTATATATACCAAAAGACATGAAAAACGTGGAGACCTCCATTTTGACCTAAAAATCACATATTCTACGTATTTTGAAGGCGAAGAATGAGGCTAAGCATTCACATATTTGATAAAACATTTTTTATTGCTTCCCTAGTTTAAAATTAGTTTAAATAACAACAAAATCACGTCTTTTGTGTCACGAACATCGGATTTAGTTGTAACTAGTGAACTAGAATTAAACATTATTCATCATGAGACGATAACTCACAACCCACTTTATTATTACTTGTCAACCATCCCTTACGCTAGCGAGTTTTACGCGAACAATCCAAATGAGATAGGCAATTTCAAAAGAACGGGAACATGTGTGAATGAAGTACGTTCCAACGGGTCTTGAAGATTGCCTAAATTAGATCAATGAGTCTAGTAGATTTTCTATGCTGGATCATACGGTATGTTCATATTGTTTATAGTGGAAGTTATTGGTTTGGTCCTAGAGTTTATACTCGGTTAGTTTTCTCCATCGACATATTTTGTGTTGTTTATTGCTTTCATATTATTGATTGTGGGATTCGTGCGATAATCTAACATGATTGATTAACCATTTAGAAACAATTTAAAAGTGACTTATTGCTTTTAATTATATAATTTCGCACGTTAGGTCAAAATAAATTGGGTAAATCTAAACTTTCAAGCATATTAGCACCTTTCACGTGCCAACCCTAAGGATTGGTATGTGGACTCTTTATGTACATATAACAAAAAATTTCATCCCATCCCACTCCTCATTGCCGTGACCCAAGTGGGATAAGGACACGAAATAATCTAATTACTAATTTTATTTTATGACATAAACGTTAATTTTATTTTAAAAAATAAAAAAATATTAAATAAATAAGTAAGCAAACAAATATTTTTTAATTTCCATCCCGTATCTCGTAAAATATTGACGAGACACGGGATGAAAACGTTGCCCAACCCTTTTCCACTCCATTACTATCCCTATTTTTATGTCATTTTTAATTTTTTGTATTGATTTTCTATAAAAACTTGTTTTTTGTCTCCGAAGAATTTTATGTTGTACTCAATTTTCATATTATAAACTTTATAAATTGACTATATTCTTGTTTTCAAAAAATAAGAAAAAAAAAATACAAGGGATCATGGTCCAATTCGCCCTTACATGGATATGGCCCATGAGTCGAGCACAGGTAGACTTCTTGGTCACGAGTCGATCCAAAAATATACTATGCTTCAACTCTTTTTTCTATCTAGATTGTCAATTATTTACTATCTTTTTCTTTTATTTACAATGATCTCTAATCTTGAAGTGTAATTTTTTTTTCTCAAGCTTATATTCTATTTTTTATAATTTAATTATTGATTTTAGAATGTCCTTGTGATCTTTGACTATTCAAACATCATTATCCTAGAAGATAAAAAAATCTCATATTTCATTATCGTCAACCATTTACGGTAAACACGGTCAGATATATTGAGCCCTATATTATTTAGATAAAAATTAATTTTTTAGTAAATTTTGATAAAAGTTGATGAAATATGTGGTTGAAAAATTGTGAATCACATGAAATATGTGGTTATATCATTTATTGATCATATAGAATATTTTGTATTCTTGAATAGAATCAACAAATATTTCACGGTATTCTTTGTGAAGCAATGTATTTTTACGTCGTTCTATTTTTTTCAGTATACATTTTTAATTTCTATCAATTTTGCTAATACATAAGTTGGTATTAGAGCGACGTTCATTCATGATATATATCAATTAGTGTTCGTGAAATCCAATGCTAAAGTTCTATTTTGGGACAAAACACTTTTTGACCCTTTCAATTCGGATGCAGAAGAATCTTTGAATGCCAATGATGATGTTTACGATGGTCCACCTATTTTTGACATTGAAAAATATGGAGATGTATCAATGAAGCAAGTATTTGAGGTATATTTGGTTGGTACTGTGGAAGAACAAGTCTAAGATACAAATGTTGTTATATTGGAGCTCGACGTAAACAATATAAAACTGGCTAATGGAAGAGATCATTAATGAATATAAGCTTCCATGTCTGAATTCAAACTTGAGATTTGTTGATCATTCAAAAGTATTGGATAAGCTCATTGATGGTATGAGAAATGCATTTACAAATGTTTTGTTTGTAGCGAATTTGCCCAGTGGAATACTACAAAATGAGAAATTGGATAATAAAAAAAAAACATAGTCAAAGATTCGAGAATGAATATTCCTCAATCGGAGGAGAATGATGAAGATAAAGTTATTAATTATCTTTTAATTAGTATATTTTATTAAATAAATTCATATTTTAATTCTGCTTACGTTGGATTAATTCTGATTAATTTTTGTCATTATTTTTTTTTTAATAATTATCTAGATTTTAGTAATTATCTAAATTTAGCCATTGTCTGGCCTCCATTAAAATTATAATTCATTTTTTTCTCTTCTTATCAATTACACAATTTTCAATGAAATAATATTACACGTAAACTCAAAAATTTTCAGTTTTTTTAATCATACATTCTTTAAAAAATTACTAATCCAAAATTATAATGGAAGCCAAATGAGGGCTTAGTTATTTCTTTAAATTAATGGTTGTAAGTCATCATGAAAATTAGTTGTGACACCACTTTTTTATTTGTTTATTTTTTAATAAATACACCAAATTTTAATTACATTAAATGTCATTCAACTTTATTCATTATCACAGTTATATTCTTAACTTTTTTCATCATCATATTCTTATTTTTAACATTTCATTTATTAAAAAATCTTATCCTTATTTATTATTTCCGTCGAAAAATATTATTAACGTACTTTAAAATGAGGATGTTTAATCGTATTTTATCTAAAAATACAATGGACAAATGAGTCTTTTTTTTTTTACTCTATTGAAAATAAAATAAAAATGGGGAGAAACCATAATCAGGAATAATTTATGTTAATTTGAGAACAAGAAAGTGGTGAAAAAAGTATGAGACATAAATGTGATAATGTGAAAATGTTATGAAACTTTCAGACAATTAAAATGTAGTTTAATTATTAAAAACTGTAGTGCAAATATATTTAGCCTAAATATTATAGATTTTGGAGTTTTCCAATTTCTTAAATTCTTAGTATTTGATATTTAAAATCAACAAGTCTAAATTCTGTGTATTCGTTCGAGAATCAAAGAGTTTTTGATACTTAGATTTCTAGTATTTTTAGGAATCAACAAAGATTAGAAGGTGACCGTGTAGCTGTTTTCGTTTGGAATCAACAAAATTTTGATAGCATTTTGTTAGATTTCCATAACTTCTAACTACATCAAATAGTAGCATGTGAAAACGATAATATAAACTTGAATTATGCTATGTGTACATAATTCTTTACACAATACATTACACCTCCCTCACATGGAGGAGGGCCCACACACAATAAAATATTCGTGGGCCCCCCTCCATGTGAAGGGGTGTAATGCATTGTGTACACCTCATGGTGTACACATAGCATAATCCTATAAACTTATAGGTCCACTATATTCCTTGTTCACGATATCGTAAATTACGATTCAAATATTCGTAATATTTAGACATCTCTTTATCATGATTTAGTATACCTTAAACTCTTGTACATTGGTTGTGGTGGATTTGCCCTACACACATATAGGTCTACATGATTGCTTTTACTATGTAATTGTATAGTATTAGGATTGTTCCTATATAAAATTATAAATATTGTGAATATATAGAGCACATTCAAATTTCTCAATTATTTTTACCAATATTGTTAAATCCTTACAAGAAGCAAGGGATAAAGTTTTGGTGTTTGCCTAAGGAAAATCTTGTTTTTAATTGGTGTGTTTTGTCAAGGTAGACAGATTTAATGCCATAAGGGTGCCCAGGAGGATTTCGATTAGCCACGTAGGTTTTTCGTCAAAAGTTGTAACCGGATCATTAACAAGTGTTGAACGGGAAATATTTTGATAGCTATTAAAGTTCAATGAGTAAGAGGGTGTTTGGTGGGGATTAAAATTAGATTTTTTAGTAGATTGTGATAGAAATTTTTGAAATGTGTGGTTGAAAAATTGTGAGACCTATGAAAGATGTGGTTGATATTGATTGTTTGACTTTGACTTAAATTAAAATCAGTTTTTAATTGGAACCAAACAAGCTTTAAGTAGTGATTTAGTAAAAGTTTAGTGAGCGATATCGATTGATTTTACCTTTTACTCATTAAATAATTCTTGATTCCTTTATTTGAAAAGAAAATAAAAAGATTGCAACAAACAGTAACCTACACCACAACAACACCCTTCGCTGCTCATTTAGGAGTCAGTCCTGTTCTCCAGAATCCAAATATGTGAAAACGGCAGGCTTTGTTTTTGGTAAAAACTGTAAAAAAAGAAAGGATAACCCAAAGCATTAATCAAAACTCAAGCCTTAGCAAGCACACTTCATTTCTCTCAAAAGGTCATTGCATTGGGTAATGAATGAACTTTAATACATGGCCTTAACTTATATTATGATATGATATTCAAATTTAACTGTAAAGCTTGAGATATTCAATGAAGGCTTGATGGTGAATGAAAGTTGATGTAAATTCTTACTAAGCATGCTTTTACTTCTTCAGGTTGTAGAACTTTCTTGAAATGAAAATTTTCCAAGATTAAATATGTTGAATCACTTGCCTTACTTTGGTTGATCTCGTTGGTCCAATAATCTATCGAACGCGAGGAGTTTTTTGGCCACAATTCAAATGTCTTTTTCCAATTAATTGAATGTCCTAAAAATGTGATTTATTGACTTTTCAATATTCCACCATTTTCACACGAATTTCATGTGCTTTTCTTGTTGAGAGAGAGACAGATTAAATGTCTTTTGTAAACTTCCACACTTCCACATATTTACATTTGGAAGTTATAATGTTGGTTTTATAACGAGAAATAAAAAATACAAATCAGAATCAGAGTTTCTCATAAATACAACTCAAAATACAATCAAAGGCATCTCAGTTTCAACGATTTCGAGGTTCAAAACGTTGCTGTACAAACCAAAAATCACAAAAGATCCAAACCCTAAGTGAAAATGTCGACTCTGTTTCTATGCACCATAAGCCATCAACTAAGATTACTCACACTCTTCTATCTTTTAGGAGACTCTTTTCAATAGAAAGACACAAAAATCTTCCACTAAGAGTTGAAGATAAACAGAGACGAAGAAGGAACCAATAGATGCATAGAGAGAGAGAGACAGAGAGAGAGAGAGAGAGAACTAGAAGGCACCAAAAAAATTAGACGTGAAAAGTGAATTAGGGCTACAGTGTAATGACATATTTATAGTACACACATCCACCATAGATCTCAGATGATAATAAAGGCATGCCTGCTTCAGCTTTTGGAAATGATTTTCTGCAAAAATATGACTGCTGGGCCGCAATCTTTGACTCTCTTTCTCTCTCTCATGCTGGCTCCACTAACGTTCAATTTTTTTTTATTTTAATTGGTGGAGAATCAAGAACAAACACCCTTTAAATGGTTTAGAGCAACTAGCGACATCATCATTAAGTGGCAACTAAAGTTACTCTTCCAAAATGCAACTTTTACTATATGGGCCAGGTTTTGGGTTAATGGTTTAGGTTGTCAGGCAATGGATCCAAATAGACTTGTTAAGCATGCATTACATCTGCTTTTATCAATATTTGTTAATTATTTATCAAAACTTTGCTAAACAACCCTTCACTTTGAGGCATGTAAGGTCCATTAGGTTGAATTGAAAGAAAATATTAGTTAAGAAAGTTGTGGACAAGATTCTCGTTCTCACATTCGTATGTTAATATCCAACATTATCGAGCATCCTATAACTCAGTTGACAATGCACAATATTGCCAAAAATGTAAAACAAGGACAGCGAGATCTACAATTGACAAGAATGTATTGAATTAATTCAATGATGAAGATGATAAAATACATTTGAGAGCCTTTCGGTTTTAAAATTATCATACCATTGACTTTCCCAATGTTTATGTGACTTCTCTCTGTGTGTGTGTGTCTTCTATATATATATAAGTTGCATGTAACTATAGTTTTTGGACTCATAATATCTTCCTCTAATCTAGAAACATCTCTGTTATGTGTTTATAGAAATGGAATCAATCAATGTGTTCATAACGTGTGCGAAACAGATACATTTGGGCTTCTCGTATAGGCTGGTTGTAATTAAGTACTGGTTACCTCAAAACATATAAGGAGAAGCTGTTCTGACAACAAATTATATTTTAAATAAGGTGTCCCAAAAAAGGAAGACAAGACTCCTTATGAATTATGGAAAGGAAGGAAGCCTTCCGATAAATTCTTATAAATGTGACAATGTCTCGCTAAAGTGTCTGTACCTACAACTAAGAAGGTCAAAATTGTTCCAAAAATAATCGACTGCATTTTTATCGATTCTGCACATAATAGTAGTGTATATCGATTCCTATTGCACATGTCTAAAATTTGAGACATACACAAGAATACAATAATAGAATCAAGAAATGTATTGATATGGGAACATGTATTTCCTTGTTAGTCCAAAGAAGGACCAAGTTCATCCAAATGAACATTTTGAGACTATTAGTGATAATAGTCAATACCAAGAACACGAAGAAATTGAAGAGGTTCAAGATGAACCCTGTCATAAAAAGGTCAAGGACATAAAAATCTTTTAGTCCGAATTTTTCAACCTATCTGCTAAAAAGTGAACCTCGAACTTTTAAAGAAGTAGTAAGCTGTACTGAAAGACCTTTGTGGAAAGAGGACATTAAGAGAGAAATTGATTCCATACTGCAAAATCACACTTGATGTTAGTGGATCTTCTTCTTGGGTGTAAACCTCTAGGATCCAAGTAAATTTTCAAGAGAAAGATGAAAGCTGCATAAATCAATTGATAAATACAAGGCGATGCTTGTAATTAAAGATTATAGATAATGGGAAGGTCTAGAATACTTTGATACATATTCTTCTGTGACGAGAATAAATTCTAAAAGGATATTACTAGCAATTGCTGCCATTCAAAATCTTGAAATACATCAAATGAATATTAAAATACCATTTCTTAATGAAGATTTGGATGAAAAATCTACATGGAACAACTTGAGGGTTTTATTGTATCTAGACAAGAAAAGAAAGTCTATGAACTGGTGAAATTCTTGTATGGTTTAAAACAATCACTAAAACAAATTAGATTGTGCTATGATGGCAAGTGCCTTTATAAGCATGTTCATAATCATGTTGGTAGACAGAATAACATATCATTTTGCAAAACTGATATAAACATAAGTGTACATCTATGCAAGAATAGAGGAAAGAGCATTTCTCAAATAGAGTATTCTAGAGTGGTAGGTAGTATGATGTACTTAATGAATTATACAAGACTTGACATAGTCTATGCAGTAAGAAAGCTAAGTAGGTATACGAGTAATCCTGGAGCAAACCATTGGCAGGTAATTGTGAAAGTACTAAGGTACTTAAGACATACTCATAACTATGGAATGCACTATACGAAATATCCACATGTCCTATAAGAATACAGTGATTCAAACTGGATATCAGACATAAAAGACTAAAGATCTACTAGTAGATATGTTTTCACACTAGAAGGTACATCTGTGTCTTGGAAAATCCTTGAAATAGACTGTTATAGCCAAATCCACAATAGAATCTGAATTTATCGCACTCGATAAGTGTACGGAAGAAGCGAAATGGCTATGCCATTTCTTAGAGGATATTCTAAGGCGGTTAAAGCATGTACCTGCAATATACATATATTATGATAGTCAATCTGCAATTGACAGGACACAAAATAACATGTATAATAATAAGTTAAGACATATTCGTCGAAGACATAATAGCATTTGACAACTAATCTATATTAACATTATCTCCATTAACTATGTAAGGTCAAATGACAATATTGCGAATTCACTAACAAAAGGGTTATATAGACACTTAGTTGATAAAATCATCGAGGAAAATGGGACTAAAGCCCATGAAATAATAGATCGATACAATGAAAATCTAACATTGTTGTCTGGAGATCCTAAGATTTAGGTTCAAATGGACAACCTAATTGTAAAGATCATGTTGGATCACTATGAGAACTCATCCCATTCCATTTCTTTGATGAAAACATTGATACTCGTAAGGAATAAAGGATAAGATAAAATTTTAATGATCTTTATGTGTTGGAATATCCAAGCGGAGTATGTTACTATTACTTAAGAAATAACCTATATGATAAAGAAGTGGGGCCCTTCAAAGGAAAATTACAAGGGTTTAATTCCATAGAAACTCTAACATAACCAGGGAGATATTCATGGCCAAAATGAACATAACCATGAGAACTGAGTTGTGTTAGAAAGATGCATGTGTGTAGTTTGTCGGTATTTACACAAAAGACAGAATATTTTAATGACATCATGTCTACTAATCGCTAGTAAAATGAACATACTTATACAACAGAATGTTCAAGGGTAACACCTACCTATCCTATGTAGATTTCGACCGTTAGATTCTATCACCATGTATGTCTGTCATTGTTGTTAATTCATTTATGTGGAGAATTATTGAAAAAATTAAAATATAAAATAAATTGAATGAGAATTGTAACAATAAATGGTTTCAATTCCCTAATTAAATTTCCAATTGAATTTGTGTAACATTCTTATGTTAATGCAAATAAATGGAGAATTGAAAGACGAATTAATGGAGAATTGAAATCCCTTGCTCATCCTAGTACTATATAAAGAGGTGTTTTCCTCCTTATTCCTCGCAACGAAAACTTTGAGTGCTCTCTCGCCTCGTTACATTGAAAAGCTTTGTTCTTTGTAGTTTAAATGATTATTTTCTAATTTGATGATAGAATTGTGATTCGTTTAAAGTAGTGACGAGGTGTTAGTAAACTACTTTCAATCGTTGTATTCTAAGAGACAGACACCATCGGTCATCTTACACCACATTGAAGTAAATCTGTTAATTTCAAGAAAATTGTGTGCAACACATGCCTAGATTTCTTCTAATACCGCTACTACGTCAACAATCAAATTTTCTCTATTTTATTAGTACTCTATTTATTATAACTTTTATTTATATTGTTTTATAATTTCAGTAATATTCTTAAAATCCTTTTGTATTTTCCTAACAAATATAGCATATTATGGAATAAAACGCATGATGTAATATTTGAACGTTCATTTACTCATAACTCGATGTGATTTTACATAATCCCATCTTAATGGAAAATAAGCTGCAACTTACAAAAAAAATAATTTGTAGCTTATTGAATAAAAAAAGGAAGTACCTATGATTTTTTTGGAAGCCTCTATTTTCATCCACCATTCTTATATATCTATCAATTTTATTTTTTTTTTAAAAAAAAAATCTATGTTAGATTTTTAACCTTCTGTAAATTTATTTAAATAGAAAAAAAATTAAATATATCACTCTAAATTCATCCACTAATATTTATCCCCATTAAATTCTTATGGACCTTTTATATTCTTTTAAACTTTACATTTGACTAAATCCTAATATTCATAAAACATCATCTTCAACTAAAGTCAAGATCATATTAGTGGTGTTCATGCGATATTCTCGGAGTACGATTAGTGTTCGTGCTGAATTTTTTGTGTGGCTTTCTTTCATATTAGTTGTCCAATTTTGTGTTAGCATTCTCGTTGGTTTTGCTAGTGACACTTTCTAGAGCAATCGTAAATCCTAGTAAGTAAAAAAATAATTTTGTCTCCCTTGACTCCGCCTCTGAGAACACCAACACATGAAACTCATTACCTATATATATTTTACAGGCATAGCAGAATTAGCAATCACTTATGGAATAAATTGGAATGTCCTCTAGGCTTCAATTATATGTAATATATGCAATGCTAAAAGAAAAATTATATCAATTGAAAGGTGGATCATAATAATATGTGGGGTGAAATGAGATTTCTTGATCTTGATAGTGTTGTGAAATTGATTTTGCTCGAAGATGTTGAAATGAAAACTTGGGGATTTTGTGCGATAATTAAGGGGTTATTGATGAGGCTGGTTTGGTGGAACGATATAAGCTATCGGGATTGATTATTTTTAGGATCGGGAAAACCTCTATAAAATAATAATGTTGGGATCGAGAAAATTTATTAATTTATCGACTAAATGAATAATTTATTAGTTTATCGATAAACAAATATATATTAATTTGTAGAGTATTTTAGGAAATTTTAAAAAGAAAGCATTGAATGTGGTGAAATTTAAAATTTAATCTATAAAATCACATAAAGGTACACACATTCATACACTATAGAGGAAACATTAATATACATGCATTGATTTCAAAGTTTAATATCTTGGAAGATTAATCGTTCAAGTTATTTTATGTACACATGAAACATAATTTCTACAATAATTTAGTTTTAAATTTTGAACCCCAATCATTCCAAATTTCACTACCATGATGTCTCATTTGAAAGAAGGTACAAAAAGGAAAAAAAAAAAGAAGAAGAAGAAGAAGCCAAATGTAGTATGTGCATTGCAAAAAATTAGGGATGAAGTTGAGTTTGGTTTGGGTGCAAAGAAAAAACAAAAGACTTTAGATGTATATTTTGAAAAAAAAAAAAAGATAAATTGATAAAAATATATCAAATTAAAAGTTTGTTAATTTGTATTAGTACGAACTTTTATAAATTTTGAATTAGTTATTATTTTATATATATTCATTGGACCTTAAAGGATCTTTAAAATAAATAAATTATTATCTAATGCATTTAAGAGAATTATTAATTTAGTACATTGACCCAAGTCGGATCGAAAAATATTATTATTTATGCGAGATTATGAATTTATCGAACATTTATTTATTGAGGTTTTACTGTATCACTTTTACTATATAAAATGCAATAATAATGGGATAAAAAATCGAAAATGTAATTTCAGAATAATTATTTAATTTTGTGTACTAATTTCCACCGCACATCAACTACGGCCCAATTAAACTGGCCCAACTTAGTTAACTCTCATAACAGCCCACTAGTAAAACCAAAAACCTCGATGAAGAAATCAGAAGAGGGATTTATCAAACAATAAATAATTGCCCTAGAAATGGCCAAATCCTGCAAGGGCCTTGCTATGGAACTGGTCAAATGCCTCAGTGAATCAGACTGTGTAAAGGTATATATTCACCTTTTAAGTTTTTCGGTTTAGTATGAAGAATTCTAAAATTGAGTGACTAAATGACATTATTGTACCTGGATTTGGAACTCATGGAGCTCGAATCACTGAGTACTCTGTAGTTGAGCCTTGATTTCGTGTGGTCATAGGTTAGGGTATACTATTGGTAGTCTTGATTCTTAGGAATGAAACTTGTCATAATTTGAGATAAAATGAATTATTTTAGGTGGACAACCGGCCATATAGAGAATGTGCCAAGGAGCAGAGCCCGAAAATTTCAAGCGAGTGTGTGGGACTAAGAGAAACGTATTTCAATTGCAAGAGAGGCCAGGCATGTCTTCTTTCTTTACTATATTAATCTTTGGAATATGTGGGATATCTTCATTTTAAATGTAGGGGAAGAATGATTCAAATATGTTACTTCCTTTATGCAAAATTAATGGGGTGTGCTTGTCATTGCCTAGATGATTTTGTGACTTGAATGCATTTTCTCGAGATATTGATATTGAACTTATGCTTGTGTGGACCATTTTATACTTGTAAGCATGAATGCAACTTGGTTATGTTTAATTGCTGAAAGAGAGAATCTTCTGTGTTATCTATTTATTGACCATAATATGAATTGGGTAGTGGTATAGACATTGAATTGAGCACTAATTAATTGTGTGAGTTTTTGTTGTTAGCATAAGCTCTGAATAATTGTCTTTATCGTATTCATATTCAATGTTTAAGCAGGTGTAATGAGGTATTGTTGTGTTTTTCCTTCAAAAACCAAAAATTGTTAAAAAACTATTAAAATGCAAAATAAACTCATAATAAATCATTAACAATCTTCAAAATTCATGATAGAATAATTCGAAGCTTGTAATCAAACAAAAGGAAGATCTATTAAGTAATGAAAATGGAACTATTATTTTGGTGGGACAATGGATTACTCCCAAATTTGGTCTATGAGAAACAAAATTTTTAATGTTACCGGCTATTCCTAAAATTAGTCAATGAGAATCTTTCCTCTTTTTTTGGCTTACTCCTAAAGCAAAGTAAATAAGTTTGAGAATTAAGGATCACACCAATGGAATCCTGATTTGCTGCTGTTGATTCTTCTCAAATGCTGGACGGTTGCTGCTGATGATTTGGAGATGCTTGGATGTTGGCTGCTGCTTGTTTTTGCGGCTGTCTGCTGCTGCTGCTGCTGCTGCTGCTGCTGATAGTCTTTTGGATCTGCTGAGTCACAAGACAATAGGAGTTGATGTATGACATTGATGAATGTGAGTACAAAAATGTATATGTAGAACAAGGATCTGTAAGATGAATGCTATGAGGTTACTGGAATTGTAATGGCAATAAAACAGAGGAATGGTCTTTATTATTTACTGGAATGAAAGACATGGAAAGTTAACAAATCTCAGGCTATTCAAGAGGCCTGATCTCTCCAATCTCTTTTAAAACAACTCACTGAATGAATCTCTACTCGCCTTCCCCCATCACATTTATTGACATTTCACTCAACTGACTCACTATTCCCTCCTCCCAAGGATGACAAACTAACTAACTGAATGTAAATAACAAACTGTCCCTGCTACTAGGCTGACCTCAGTTACTCTGTTGTCTTGGTTGCCTCTTTGTTAATCATAGTCTCCCTCTTATTTCTTCTTGCATATGTGAATGTAATCGGAGTTCTATCATTACACACCCCTCTGAAATCATCCTTGTCCTTGCTGACCTCAGTTGCTCTATTTTCTTGGTCGCCTCTTTGTTAATGATAGTCTCCCTCTTATTTCTTCTTGCATATACATATAATCAGAGGTCTATCATTACGCGCCACTCCGAAATCCTCCTTGTTCTCAAGGTGGAAATTGTTGCTAGCTAATCAACTCATCATGCAACCCCACAGTTTTCTTTACAAGAACTCCCACCATGGTCACCACCTAAAAGGAACGCTTTAGCCTTCTAAAGTGGACGGACTTACTCAGGCAACTATCACAAGTATAGTAATCAAGACAACTCCATAGCCAGTTGTCCCTACCCACAAATTGTTCGATTTTTTAACCCGACTAGTCGAAATAAGTGTGTAGCCAACTGCATGTGCTTATCATGATAACATCGTCCCTTATACCTTTTTCGCTGAAGTTCTGCATCTGTTACCCTTTTAAATGGTGGAACTCTCCTTGCCATCATCGCTGGACGAAGTACAATAGATTTGAGATTTTTTGTGAGTGGCGAAGGACTACTGTACGTCTTATGATAATAGGAGAATTGTGAGCGGTAACTACTAATGTGTTGAACAGACTAAGTTTATTTTATTTGGACGGAAATTCAGTTGAACCTGTTCACTGTCTCATTTTGCTCTTCAACTCTTTGGGCCAATTTTAAAATTTGGCCCCAACCCTAAGGCTCTAACCTTCTGTCCCCAATTGTAACATGAGTTGAAACCTATTAACAATGTTGTCCGTGCGATTTTGACCGTCTGTACCAGCTTCAATTATCTCAAATTTTGGTGGACCTTTAGAGGTAAGGATGGGTTCGATTGCAGCCGCCGTCAAGACCTTTTTCCATTAGATGTTTTGCTCGCCATGATTCACCACGTCTATTCCTGTCTTCGATACTTGTGCCTGCCTCATCGGACTTTGGCGGAATTTCAAAAATAAAGGTATGATCTGGTGAGTTCTCTCCTATGGATGGCCGAAATCTGTCTATCATCCACCCTTTGAATTCTTCCCAAGTTTGCACCGCTAGCTTTGATCTACTCTTTGAAACCACTCCTAAGCTTCGCCGTCTAAACCCGTTGTAGTAGCTTCTACCTTTTCCCTCTCCGACAGCCAATTCCTTATGAAAAATCCTCTCTACAGCCACCAATCTAGATTGTCATCATAGGATATTGGTATCTTGGATGGCCTAGCAAATCCAATACAAAATCATTTACTCGGTCTCCTTCCCATTACAGCATTAGATGTTCCAATCGATTGAATATGGAGCTCCATTTCTCCTCCAATTCCTTGCTAAAATTTGTTTTCATTTGCCCTAGGTTTGATGCTCTGATTCCAATTTGATAGAAATCATATTTGCTGCTATTGAGTCTTCTCAAATGCTAGACGATTACTGCTGATGATTTTTGAGAAACCTGGATATTGCTGATAGTTTCTGAGGCTGTCTAATGCTGCTGATAGTCTTATGGATCTGCTGAGTCACAAGACAATCAGTAATTGAGTAACAGTGAAATAGGAGTTGCTGTATGACATTGATGAATGTGAGTACAAAAATGTAAATGTAGAAAAAGGATCTGTAAGATGAATGCAACAAAACAGAGGAATGATCTTTTATTATTTACTGGAATGAAAGACGTGGAAAATAAACAAATCTCAGGCTATTCGAGAGGCCTGATCTCTCTATTCTTTTCTAAAACAACTTATTGAATGAATAAATATCTACTTCCTTAACCATCACATTTACTCGCATTTCACTCAACTGACTCGCTATCCCCTTCCCCCAAGGATAACAAACTAACTGAAGGTAAATAACAGACTGTCCCTACTACCAGGCTGACCCCAGTTACTCTGCTGACTTGGTTGCCCCTTTGTTAATCATAGTCTCCCTCATATTTTTTTGTTGCGTATGTGAATATAATCGGAGGTCTTACACCTAAAGTAAAGTAAATAAGTTTGAAAATTAAGGATCACACACCTTAAGGCGGTGCTATGAAGCATGTGGCTCACACAACTGAGGCGAAGCATGCCTAAATGATGCCTCACAATTAGTGCTTTTAGGCATTTTTTGCTGGCATCATAAGGTGGGTGTCAATTGGATTTTTTAAAACCATATTCATAATTTGAAGGATGGTGATGGGTTTGATACTAGACCTTATGTATCATGATAGCTTGAGAGTGTTCTTTTTACTCCAGGTTGCATCTGTGAAGAAAAAAATAATAATAATAATAATTATGGTCTGAATGGCCTTTGCCACTGTTGTTTGTTTTGGAATTGTATCTTCAAAATTAAAATTGGATGCATATTGATGGTGAATGTACTAGCAATAAATTGCTGATATAGCCCTTGTGAAATAATTAGAGATGACAATTTTCTCTGCCAGATTGTCCAAACTTGAATTGATGCCTCAAAAGCACTCTTACAAGGATTAGGGTGGGTAATGTGATCTACGATAGGCCGTGCACGAACGAGAGTACAATGTACATTGAGAAGAGATTAAGAACGCGTTCAAGACTATTTGGGGTCAATAATGTCACACAAATCGATGGTTCGAGCTATGGAGTTCAAATGTATGAAGTTAACGAGCCAAGGGTCAAGTGTCATGAAAGGGTCGAGGGCCGAAACCACTTGAAGCTACTTGGATCGAGTAACGGAAGAAAATGGGCCAAGTCAATACTATGCGACCGCATAGCATATATTACCATGCGGTCGCATGAAGGGAGGCATAAAGATGATGGTCGCATTTCAAAGGACCTGTGCAACCGCAACTGAATGTACCATGCGGTCGCATAGATATATTTCGACTAGAAAAACTTTTCTACTAGATATTTTATTTTGGCTAGAGTTCTTAGTTTTGGTAATTTCTTTGTATTTTAGAGTTTAATTCTGTTTTAACTAGCTTAATTAGGATTTTAGTATAAATAGTATCTTTATTATTCATTGTAACAAGTTTGACGTTATGGGAAATTATTGAAAGGCATTATTATGTTCTCTTCTTGTTCTTCATTGAACAAAATTTATCGAACTTATCAAGATGGATTTCTTGTGGCGTTCAACTATCTAAGTGAGATTCGTTTGTTGTGTAATCACGGGGTCAAGGTATTTTCATAATTGCTTTGGTTTCTTGATTCATTAATTTCCGGGTTGAACTTTAAACTTTCCTGGTTAGATTCATCAAATTGTGTGATTAAAAGGTCTACATATCATATTGATTGTGTGGGTTGTTTAATCCATCATTTGGCGAGTCAAAATTCATAAATTTTGTTTGTTTGGACTTTCTTGGGTAGGTTTCAATTTCTTGTGCGTTCCATAGTTATCATTGCTACGCAGGTTCACATCAGTGGGTCCTGGGTTTGACAATTAAATAAGCTGGTATGGACCATCCCCATCTCCATTTGGTATTGAGTTACAATACAGTTACTAGAATACCTTACCCTTTTTCTACTTATGCTTCCAAGTGCAGGATAGGGGTTGTAGGTTTTTTTCTACGAATTGGGGCTTTTAGCTTTGGAAAGAGTACGCGTGCCTTAAGGTGGCGTGCCAGTATAGTTGTCTTTTTGGTAATAGATTTAGTTGCAGTTATGCTTCGTGGTGACAAAATGATTTTCCTTTGATGATATGGGTGCAGGTATGGGTATTGGAAGTATTAATAGTTTGGTGATTATATTGCTAGATCTATTCTTCCTATACCTAATTCTCTAGTCATAGTCTCATAGATGTATTGTTGCGAATGTGCCTTAGGCTCTAGTGTTTTAGGAAGTGAGCGAAGTTCCCAATGTGAGAGGAATAATGGCTTTCGCCCTAAGGCTTCATGAGAGCCTAAAAACTGGGGTTTGGTTCATGATTGAGTTTTTTGCTTTTTTTTTTGGGCCGAATCGGATAAAGAAAGGAGCAAAAGAATGAAATATTCATAAAAGTAGTCCTTACATCCCTCTGCAAGCATAAGTAGAGTCTCTGACTTCAATAGCCACTCTTGTACTAATAGATTGCACAGTGCCCAGTCATCTAAGATCTATTGACTGAGTAATCTATAACCTCCATATTCTCCTTCCTTGACTTCCCTTCCATTCAGCTCTCTAACTAAAGGAATTAATATCCTTATAGTCCTTGAGCAGAGGAAAAATGCATATGAAAATCTCCATTATTATTGCTTCCCTGCATTAGGGATGATATCCCATTCTAGGCCATTTTTTCATTGTTCTATCTCGTTGGTTAGCCTTACTTAAAGAGATCTTAAGAATCTGTATGGAAAATATCTGGTAAGTTCTACGAAAGGTTATAGGAATTTTTACTTTTTTTTTACGCCACTTCTTGGCACTATCTCTTAATTTTTAGCAGAAATTCAATTTTCACAAGTAAAAAGAATGACTTTCTATGTTTTCATCGACATATGATTGAACCAGGCATATCTCAAAGGTGTATCTCAATGTCCCATGGCGTTTTATATGTTCAAGATTAGTTTCATGTTACATATGGAAAAAGTGTGGACTGTTTAAAGTTTTTCGACCAGAAACAGATGTAACACATGACTAGAATTTTGCTTGTATGAATACTATTTTGAACGTTTAAAATTAGTTGGAGTTAAATATGATAAAAGGGTGGATGCTTGAAAATTTTGGACCAGATTGTAACAGCTCTGCTAGAATATGGGTTTAACAAATTGCGAATTCAGAAGTGGACATTATTATTTACAATTGGATTTTAATTGTAGGAGTTTGTGTTTCCATTTGCAACCTATGATCTTGATTCTCATATCTGAACTTCTAAAAGAAGGCAAAATGCACCACTCATACTCTCTTTGTAAGTTTTTTTGTGCACTTTGACAAATCAAAATATTCCTTCTAAATGAAATCAATGTCTCCATTTTAAAACGAAGCTTTTTGTATATTTATGCGATTAGTCATGCATTAAATGTATGAACCATAGAAGCAACTGAAGACATTTACATGTTCATAATCATTACATTGAGCAAAATTTTCGAATAATTTTTTTTTTTTTTTTTTTTCATTTTTACTATTTTAAGTTAGCACGAATGTTGGATTTCTGGGTCCTAAATCAGTATCGTATGATGAGGTGATCATCATGTCGTCGAAATAAGCATTGTTGCAGATCCGCACATTCAGTGCATTATTTGTCATTTGTTCTTTTTTAAGAATGCCTCTTCCATTTTTAAAAAAAAAATTACTGTCAGTATCTATCTTACTCTTCTTCTGCCTTTAGTTGATTTTAATTACATACTAAATATGTTTAATTCTTTAAATTTATGATTATACTTCTTGCGAACTTTGATTCTAATTCTTTTACAACTTTGTTTTAAAAAAGCTATTTAAGAGGTAGAAGTTTAGATGGATTAAGAATATCTGTAGTCTGTAGATAGTAAAATCAAGAAAAGTTTGAGTGGCACGTTGTCAAATTTTCTTTCCAATTACATTATCACAAGCAATCGTTTCTTTCCTGAGGCCCTATCAATATCCTAAGATACAACCTTAAAGTCAAAGTGAACACTACTAATGATCCACATTTCTTATGCTGATCATTTACAACGCATGGTGCTGAAAAGTAAGGAAACTGCATTTACTAGTTTGTTGGTTCATGTTTGAAGGTACATTTATGAGATGGCTTCTAGTAAATTGCTGTTAGTTTTTCATGCAACTTTTGGTTACAAAAGATCTGATCAAGTTGTGCGTTTCTTTCTATTAAGATTCTCGTAAACCAAATTTATTCTTTAATTGTAATTTCTTTCTTGGCTTGTATGTTAAGTTATTAATCCTAGCTCCTATTTAACCGTGTAAATTTTCCCCCTTTCTTCCAGGTTGACATGCGAGCTCGAATTCGTGGAAACAAAGGTTACTAGTTGTTGGTGGATCATTTGCTGTAAAAATACGTGGAGTGATGCAACATTCATGAGATTGGACTTCCAAACCCCAGCCCCAACCCCCCGATTTTCCTTCTGGGGAAGGATGGAGATAGAGAGTAAAGACCTTGAAATTTCACTTGCCAAACCCTGATGTATTATGCTTATTTAGTGAATGTAAAGAAATTCAGAGTTTATAGTTAATTCTTGGGCAAGTTATTTTATTTTTCGAGACTCAATAAGACGAATCATTAGTTAAAAAGATACAAGCATGTTTGGTATATTGGACTTGAAACCCTAATCCTATACTGCCACACGTTGAACGTACAAGTAATGCATTTTTACTTGGTTTTAGAAATGTATTTTTGAGGGAGTATTGACTTTTTGCTACAACATTTGTTAAATTTTATAGTATTGAAACATGGATTAATTGATTGGAACGTGAATCTTTACAATCTATTATTATCATTATTGTTGTTGTTATTATTTGGTATGCGCAAATATGTATTATATATTCCAATACTTTTGCAGGTAGTTATTTATTTTTTTAACGACACTTTCAACTCGATTGAATCACAAGATAAAAATGCTATATGTACAGGGTCAAATGGGCTCCCCCTACCTATAATAGGGTGTTAGTGGGCCCCCTGTAACGTACATGTGACCTTGTTCGTATAGCATCTTTCATCACAAGATCTTGTTGTGTACTCTATCGGACTAATTCTAGGCATAAAGTGGGGTAGGTCGAATGCATGTCTAGTTATATGAAAAAAATATTTTTTCTGTATTGAATACGTGTTTGAGTTTCTTTTATAGAGAATTGCATTTGGGGTTCCAAACCTTTCTAAACGCTATAGACTACATTCAAATATTTCTTTTTTTGCATTTTGGGTCCCAAACCTTTAATAACGATGGCAGATGGAGGATACGTGGATGGGATCAAACTATTCTTACGTCAGTTGTCCAATATATTCAATTTTATCCTCATTTTGACCAATTACGTGAAGGGTAAAATGATCAGATTATTATTTACACTTTTAAAAATCAAAATGATAGTTATCATTGTAAGTATTATATCCTGGATCCAATCAACTAACAAAGAGTTGTCACAGTATAAACATGATCGTAATGTGAACTCTTATGCTATTAGATACATAAGTGATTGGATCTAGTGCAAGTGGGAGTTTGTAAGTATTATACCCTAGGTCCAATCGACTTTGGGTAATAGTACTTTTGATATATGTTTAATACATTTATTATGACAAGATCTATTATGATATTAACTAATAGAGTCCGTAAATTCAAGTCTCGGTAATTTGTTAATCACAAGGAGTTGTGATTGTGAGATACAAATTACATATGATTGAATCTTAAATCATCAATGGTCGTAAGTAATAACGAGATAAGGATATCGTTGTTACGGATAGACCATCACGTGTGTCATTCCTTACTTGTGAAGTAAGTAACTGATCTCACAAACTAAAGTGTAGTGACACTTAAATGAACACGTGGATATTTTGTTACAGAACAAAACATTAGAGACCCTGCTGGGAGATTCCATATGGATAACTATCTGAGTGTTAGTGGCTAATCTCTAACGTTCGGTAGTGGAATTGGTCCTTCGACTTGAGATCATCATAATACCTTATGTGGGGACAGTCATATTTTGGTGATGCTGGAAGTTGCTCTGTCAAGGGGCCGCTAATACAGCATCGTTCGAGTATGTCAAGAATCATATGAAGGTTGTGAGTGATCAATGAAGGATTCGTCACTCTTAGATAGTAAGAGTTTATGATCTGCATTTCATCCAGTTAAGTTGATAATGAAATCCTTGGCCAAGGTTTACGCATAAGTCGAAAATGAGTTTTTGACTTGCATTGACTTAATAGTGGAATGAAAGATATGATCGATAATCGAGATTGACACAAATCCATATATCGTAATTGATTGGATCATATTGACGAAGAGATTATAGTTTCACGATAAACGAACGAGTTTGGTTTTGTCATACCACGTGACATTTTTCATCACATGTATTGCCCTGACACATTGTTAGATGTCAATTTGGGACGACGGATGTGAATTAGTGATAAATCAAAAGGGTGTTTTATTTATCGATTTTGATTAAATCAAAATAATAATTCATGTCGTTAGGTATCGTGACTGGGAACCTAATAGGTCACACACAGAAGGAGATTAGAAGATTGAGATTTACCAATTAATTAATTGACAAACATTGAATAATTAATTAATTAGATTGCTTATTAATGGGCCCGAATTAGATTAATTAATTCATAGACCGAATTTAATTAATTTGATTAATTAAATATTGGGTCAGGTTACGTTGTAAGACGGGTCAAGTCCTTTTGGGCT
This sequence comes from Osmanthus fragrans, assembly GCA_019395295.1. Classification (NCBI taxonomy): domain Eukaryota; kingdom Viridiplantae; phylum Streptophyta; class Magnoliopsida; order Lamiales; family Oleaceae; genus Osmanthus; species Osmanthus fragrans. The sequence goes on from CM033348.1 coordinate 7,297,246, forward strand.
TATATAAATAAGATGCTAGTGTTTTGAAATTAGTTGATGGATTTTTATTATTCTTGCTAGCACAAAAAAAGTAAACCCTAGTTTTTCTCTCAATCTTATTCTTTGTGTAGATACCATTGGAGGCTGGACAATTGGACAGCTGTGGAAGACAGATTAAGATTGCTGGAACTACAAGAATAGTAAAGGAGTTTTCAGATCTGAATAAATGTATAATTCCTATCACAGTTTCTATCTAAACACAAAGCAGATTCTTGGTGGGAATTGAAATTTATTTAATTTTCCGTTGCGCATGATAAGTTCCCAACAGTGGTATCAAAGTCTACTTTGTGCTTGTTAGAAATTGTTTAGCATATTGAATTAATTAAAAGTTTATTATTCATATTTTTTACTGGATCTAACAATTTAGAAAAATTAATTTTCATCAAAAATCAGTTTTGAAAAGAAAAAAAAGGAATGGACCGGAGCGGGAGGCGCAGCAGCACCATGCTGCAGTAGGGCGCTGCAGCAACTCGCTGCAGCGTGAAGGCAGCACGTTGCTGAGAAGCTGCAGCAACGCCATCGCTACTGCAGGCGGCAGGAGCTGTTGCCTGAGTGCTGCGTCGCATATGGCAATGGGTCTTTGCTTCGCCGTCGTCGGCGCCGCCGAATGAAGAATAAAAAAAATTTCCTAGGGTTTCTGATTCAGGTGGGAGAACTTTTGGGGGCGAGGGCCTCCTGTGTAATTTTAGAAGTTACAAGTGCACGTATGCAATTATGATCAAAGGGGTCGAATTGCAATTTTAAATGTAAAGGACCTGTCATGCAATTAAGTTAATTGAATGACCTGTTTATAATTTAAAAACCAGGGCTCCTGCTACAATTTTCAAAAATGTTATGAATTTAAATATTAAATTGATTTTAAATTTGTTTTTGAAATGGGTTTTGACCTAGAAAATTGCAATTTTGACCCAATTAATTTTTTTAATTGAAATTGACGACATTTATAGTTTTGTTAAAATTAGATTTTAACTTAAATATTAATATTGGACCCTAAGTTGAATTTTATTTTATTTAGGAGTTTTATCCTAATTTAAAATATTAATTCAATTATTATTAGAGTTGGACTCTAATTTTGTTTTTAATTAAAATATGATTTTTAATTAAATAATTCACCCTCATTTCTTCTTGAAATTAGAATTGAATTCTAATTTGACATTTAATTAGAATTTGATTTTAATTAAATGTATAACCCCAAATTTTCTTCTTGGAATTAGAGTTGGACTCTAATTTGATATTTAATTAAAATTTAATTTTAATTAAATAAGTTCGTCCTAAAACGTAGAATTAAGAGTTTGACTCTAATTTTGCTATTTAATTAAAATTTGATTTTAATTAAATATTTTCGCCCTATAATTGTGAAATTAGAGTCGGACTCTATTTCGGTATTTAATTAAAATTTAATTTTAATTAAATAAACCTACTAATTAAATTAATTGATTAATATAATTATTTAATTATTTTTGATCCATTTGTCTAAATGGTTTAGACGACAATTAATTGTTAGATTCTTGAAACATACTTGCATATAATATTAGATGTTATATAGGATACATTTATATGATAAATGTTTATTAGTGGATGATTATGAACTCGACCATGTGGATGTGTTGAATGGTTTATTTAATTCTTGTTGTTTTATGGGCTTGCGAGCTCTTAATTGTTTTGGATCTGCGAGCCCGTTACTATTGTTATTATTATGGGCCTGCGAGCTCTTAATTATTTTCGACCTGCGAGTCCGTTATTATTATTATCATGGGCCTACGAGTCCAATTTTCATTTAGGCCTGCGTGCCAATAGTATAGAATACAAGTTGTAGCTGATCTAATTGAAGACACAGAAAGAGGATGAAACCATGGAGATGACGCATTGATAATGATTCAATGCAATACCCCCTAGGAATTGACCAACTAGTCTTCCTTTTGGCTCAAGAAGACTAGATAGAATTAGTCCATAATTATCCATACTATTATGTATATATTTATTTGTATGCTAGATGTATAATAAAATATATGTAGTTACTACGATGAGACATTTGCATATAAATCCCTCACTAAAATATTAAGTCGATTTTATTATTTGCCTTCCATCATTATAGTGAAATACGAGAGTCCTAAATCGTCTCAACTTGTTGAGTACACTCAAGACTGGTCTATTAGGGATATGTTTGACACTATGAAATATTCGATATTTCTGAATGATGGGTTCGACTTAACTAAAATTATCTTTTGTTGAGTACACTCAAGGAGATAAATTTTAGAGGCATGTTAAGCTAACGCATAAGATGTGTGTAGACAAGGAGTTGTCAGCTTAATGATTTGGGAGTTGTATGGAAATACAATTGATAACAGTATCTACTCAAATGTTTTATTAAGGTTTGTTGAGTACACTCAAGGTCTTAATATAACAAATGAGATCCCAGCCCACTGAGAGTCAAGTATGAATTCCATAAATTTATGCAAGAGGGTCATAAATTTGAGTTAAACAGTGGGAGCACAATTAATTTGATAAAAAACCATATTAAATTAATTGATGCATTTTATATATTATTGTTTTACTTTTCGTCATTTATATTTATTGAATCATGAGTAACCATATGTGGCATACAAGATGTCAACAACCAAACCAAGTTTTCTTGATTGACACTGCAATCTGAGAATTGTTCTCAGGCATGAGAAAATTGGTTATGTCCTTAAGTAGCCTTTTCCAGAGACACCTGTTGATGACTCAACTAAGGAAGATGTGGCTGCTATAATAAACACGAAGATGACGATAGTACTGCAACATGTGTGATGCTTGCGACTATGTCACCTGAGTTACAAAAGCAACACAAGAGATAGATGTTAACATATGATTTTTCATTTCAAATAGTTGTATGATAATAATCATGTGTGGAAGGATATGAGACTTCCAAATAACTGTACAGTGCAAAATGACAGAGAAATCTTTAGTTAGTGCTCAAGTGCTGAAGATAATTGTCATTGAAAAATTGTCTCAATTGGGTTCAGCCGTGAACCATGAACTAAGTATTGACTTAGTTCTGTAATCTCTGTCAAAGAGTTATTCATAGCTAATTATGAATTTTGATATGAATAAACTCAAGTGCACACTCATTGAGTTGCTAAACATGCTTAAGACTGTTAAACTCAATATTAAAGTTATGAGTGAACAATCCATTGATTCATCTAAGGATATTAGGAGGAAGTCTAAAGGGGTTTTGGGAAAGCATCTAAGATGGCTAAGACAGTCAAAGTAAATAAGGACATTATCAAATCCACTTAGGTAAGGCCTATATCTGCGTCATTAGTTTTTTGGGTATTAGATACTAGATATGGATCTCATACTTGTATAAGTATGCAGAAACTAAATGGAAGTAGATCACTACACAAAGAAGAAGTTGGCCTACACATTGAAAATGAGCAAATGTTGCTGCATTGTCTGTAGAAGCATACTTCCTACCGTTGCCTTTAAACTAAGTATTTGAATTAGAGAAATGTTAGTTTGGACTCACCAATACCAGAACATTATTTGAATTTCATGTTTGGACATGAATTATATTAATGTTAAGGACAATTGTTGTTCCCTTTTATCTTAATGGTTATGGTGAATTACAAAATAACATTTATATTCTAAATATTGAGTATTCTATAGTAAGTATAGAATTTTAGAGGCATAAAAGTCATAATTTGAATAACACATATATCTAGTATCGCAGACTTGGTTAAATAAATGAAATTGCAATTCCAAAATTACATATAGATGTATATGTGGGGTCGATTGATTTTGAATCATTGGAGGAATGCGAATCATGCATGTTAGGCACAATGACCAAATCTCTTTTTTACTTAAAAGGTGAAAAGTCTGCACAATTACTGGATCGAATACGTAGTGATGCGTGTGGATCCAAGTCAATTAATGCTAGATGAGTTTCTCTTTCTTATCACATTTACTAATGATTATTTCAGAAATGGTCATGTATGTTTGATGAACCTCGAATATGAAACTCTTGAAAGGTTCAAAGGATTTAAGTTAGAAGTAGAGAAACAATTTAGGTAAAGATATTCTCACACTAAGATCTGATCGAGGTGAAGATATCTTAAAAAATTAAGTTTAGATTATCTAAAAGTGAATGTGATTTTCTTGCAGTGAACTCCTTACATACACTACAACATAATGTTGTGTCTGAGAGGAGGAATCGCAAACTATTAGATATAGACTAGTGGTGGCAATGGGTCGAGCCGAGTCGGCTCGACTCGTTACCCTACGAGCTCGGCGCATGCTCGGACTTGTTGCTCAACGAGCTCGTGGACAGCTCGGCTCGTAAAAAAAAGTGAGTTCGAGACGAGAGCTCGGCTCGTGGGCCGGAACAAGCCGAGCTCACTAGCCGCCTCTTTTTTTTTTTTATACACGTTTTCTTTCTAAATATTTTTAAAAAAAATAGATTTTCGGTAAAATTTTATCTTATAGGTATTTTTATTTTGTAAACAATTTATTTAGATAAAGTATATTTTTATAATATATTTTTTATGAATTTATCTTATAAATAATACTTATAAGTTTTTTGTAATTATAATTTAATTTTTTTACTTATAAATAATTTTTAAGTAATATATTTTCATTTTCAAGTTTGTTTTGAAGAAAATATATTGACTGAAAATAATTATTTTCTAAATGATAAAATTAAAAAATATGAGAAATTGTCAAATGATTTTTCATTTTAAAAATAATAAAATATTAAAATATAAACCCTCTTCTTTTATCCGGGTTTGGGACCGGCTACTTCAATGGTTCAATTTCGAGTAGGCGGAGTTAAAAATTGTACACGAACAACTTGTTACGTGTAAAAAAATTTTAAAAAAATTATAAAGGTATTAAAATAAAAATTCGTCATAAATATGATTAAACTAGATATCACTTACTTGACTACATGCAATTTCGGCGTATTTATCTTGCAGTCGAAAATGAGCGTCTTGTCAGTCCTTCACGCATATTAATGCTTCAAAAATATCTTCTTTTAGTAGATTCCTAACTTTAGAGAGAACCCTAGACCCTGCACTAAAAGCAGATTCCGAAGCTACAGTGTTAACCGGAGGTGTTAGTAGATCTTTTGCCATTGCAGAACTATTGGCCATCGACATTCATCCTTTCGCCAGAAGTCAACTACTTCTTCTGAATTTTTCCTTAGTGCATTGTTACTAGGCCAATTATGATTAAAGTAATTCAGTAAGCAATGCATTTGGACTATTACTCGATGTTTGAGTATATGCAGTGGAAGACAAACTACTATTACTGGATGAACCATATGCATATCCAGTTTGACCAAATCTATATGAGTTCATACCTTCAAATAAATTTAAAATTTCAGCGTCGTCATCTCCTAAATTAGTGGGAGGAGTACTTGTAGAGTCGAAGGGTACATGAGTAACATGTGTACCCATTCGTGAAACATATATTACATACATTTCAGATAAAGTTGCTTCCAAATTCCTATAGGTAATAGGTACGTTAAAAGTTAAAGATTTTGACATTCGTTCAATTATAAATTTAGTACCCGATAAATTATATTGGGGGTCCATGACGCATGCTAATGGAAATAACATGGGCAAATCTTCCCAATATTTTCTAAAATTTAATTCCATGACAATTATAACTGAACTAAAATCGGGGTCATCTTTATATCTATCAAAAGCCCTAGAAATTCGATAAATACGTTGAAGGACCATACAACTAGTAGAATAATAAACACCAGATAAAATATTTGTAGAATCATAAAAACATTTCAAAAAACCTTTAATTTTAATAACTAAAGCACAATCGGACTCATTCAAAATATTTTCGTCATCGTCCCTCATATGCCTATTGTTATAAAATTCAGTAATTAAATGTTCGAAACCTTCACATGATTTTAATAATAAATATGTGGAGTTCCATCTATGCACTACGTCACTAATAAAAATTTTTGAATGCGACACCCCAGTTTCGGCACAAAAATTCCCAAACACTTGTTTTCTACTAGGTGTAATAGTGTATACATTAGTGCATTCCTAATTCTTTGAATTTCATCCTTAACATATTTTAAACCATCTTGTACTATTAAATTTAAAATATGGCATACACATCGAATATGAAATAAATAACCACCGAATTCGGGTTGAAGTACTCTTTGCAATTTCTCGATAGCAGACTTATTTACATTAGCGTTGTCAAACGTAAAAGAGCGAATTTTACTCTCGCATTTATATTCTCTGATAATGTTCATAATAGCACTAAATATATTGGGAGCATTGTGCGGGTACTCAATCATTTTAAAAGCAATTATTCTTTTATGCATGATCCAAAGTGGGTCTATATAGTGTGCAGTTGCAGCAATATAACCTCTTTTATTAATCCCTTCCCATAAATCCAAAGTTAAAGATATCATATCCTCATATTTTTCTAAATCGGCAATCAATGTTTTCTTTGCAGTTTCAAAATATTCTATTGTATCAGAACGAAGAGTATTTCGACTTACCCCAACGTACCTCGGTTGAAGACATTCTTGCACAAAGGTAACGAAATGTTAGTTGTCTATTTGTGCTAGTGGCAACTCAGATCCGGCAATGTATTTCACCATTTCTGTTCGAGTTCTTTCCTCCAAATACATCTACGTATTAAGTGGCATAATAGTAGCACCGCTGCCTGAACTACCAAATTGTAGTTGCGTTTGATCAATAGGAAGAAGACCATGCTTGGCCGCACATGTTTTATAGTGACGGTTGAGGTGGGTGGTTCCAATGCCTTTTTGATGGGCCAATCGTTGTTGACAGTAATTACATAATGCTTTGGTTTCTGAAATTCTAGCGATCACACGACCAGTTTGAACAAATTTAAAATGGTCCCAACATTTTGTCTGCTTCTTCCCCTTTCTCTTCCCTCTTGCATCGAAAATTTCAATAACAGGTTCATCATCCTGTTCCAAATCAATTGGAGCATCGACATCAACGTCATCCAAATCAATTGGATGACTACTTTCATGAACATTGTAATCTTCAATATTTTCTGGAATGGGTACTTCATCTAGACCGACAAACTCATTCTCAAATTGATTATGGGGCACCTGTGCTTCATTCCCGACTCCGACATCGAACAAGTTTTCAATAAATGAGCGTGGATCCATTTGTGAATAATTGAAATTGAATATTGAAGAAGTAGAAGTGAAGTAGAATTGAGAAATGAATGAATGAATATTATGTAGTAGTGTAGAAAATATATTGTAAAATCAAGATTATAATTTAATGATATGAATATAAAATGTAGAAGAGTATAGAAATAAGAATGAATGAATAATATTGATTATAATTGATTTGTAGAGAGTATAGTAGAGAATAAGAGATTGATAGTAAGTTTGGTGAGAAAAAAATGTTGTAATTGATGTGTATTTATAGGAAGAAAATGAAATTTGAAAAAAAATAAATTTGAGGACCAAAACGGTCACTGACAAACTTCAGTGACCGTTCTGGTCACTAACTTTTAATTTTTTTTAAAAATTCGACGAGCCCATGAGTCGCTCGTCTCGGGTCGGCTCGTCCAATTTTTTTTTGTTCGGCTCGTTGCTCGAGCTCGTGGCTCGTTTTAGACGAGCCGAGTCCACGAGCGGCTCGGCTCAATTGCCACCACTAGATATAATGCGATTAATTAATAGGTTGTGCAAACCTTCCAAAAGGTTTTGAAGCTATGCATTGATTGCAATGTTCTACACACTAAATCGTGTCTTATCTATGTGGGTCGACAAAACTCCATACGAGTTATGGAAAAGCAAAATGTCCAACTTGTCAAATGTGAGAGTCTGGGACTGCGAAGCTTATGAAGCGCACTGATTCGGATAAGCTTGAAGCTAAATTCGATAAATAAATATTTGTGGGATATCCAAAAGATGAAATTGGATATCAATTCTATAATCTCATTGAGAAGAAGATTTTCGTTTCAAGACATGTTAAACTCCTAGAAAAAGAGTTTATTCTAGGAGAGGATAGTGAGAGTAGAATGAATCTTGAAGGAGTTCAATAATCCACAGATATGGTTGACCAAGTAGATAAATCTGAGTGTGATCTCACACCTGATGAGGGACATACTCCTGATTTGGAAGTAGAGACTTTTGAGGACAGATCAGCTCTATATAAATCTTATAGGATCATTCAACCTCTTAGAAGGTATGAGTCCATGATTACTAATCAAGCATTATTAATCAAGGAAGATGAACCTATTGGTTACACAAAATAAAGTCAAGTGTTGACTCAAGGAGATGGCGAAAATCCGAGATGGACTCGATGTATGTGAACAAGGTTTAAACCTTGATCGACCGCCTGATGGGATAGAACCCATAGGTTGTAAATGAGTTTATGTAAAAGAGGTCAACATGGATGTAAACGTCCATACATACAAAGCGAAACTAATAGCAAAATATTACAACAAAGACAAAGAGTTGACTTTGATGAATCTTTCTTGTCTACAGCCATTCTAAGGTCCATTCGGATTTTGCTTGCGATAGTTACATACCATGACTATGAGTTATGGCAAAAGGATGTCAAAACTATATTCCTTAACAGGAACCTACATGAGAAAGTGTGCATGACACGACTCGAAAGTTTTGAATCCAAATATGCTTACAAAGTATGTTAGCTTAATCAATTCTTGTATAGATTGAAGCAGGCCTCTTGGAGCTGAAATCTTCGGTTTGATAGAAAAATCAAAAGGTTTGATTTTATCAAAAATGAAAAGTTGTGTGTTTACAAGAAAATAGTGGGAGCATTGTCGCATTCCTAATATTATTAATAGAAACGACATCCCTACGTTTCAATCGTTGAAGTTGTGGTTGTTAAAAGATTTCTTCATAAAGATATATGAGAAGCAACTTGATCTATAGAGATAGATCTAGAAAATTGCTTAATTCATCGCAATCTACAAAAATAAAATCTTGAGAAAATTTTATATGGAGAAAATGAACTGAGAGTTCATGAATACACTGATGCTAACTTCTAGTCAGACTAGAAAGATAACAAATCTCAATAAGGATATTGACTTACTCTTAAACGTTGTATTGGAAAGGTTCCAAACAAGAAACCACCGTTGATTCGATAGCGAGAGCCTTATACACTATTGCTTTAGAAGCAACAAAGGTTGTAGCACGGGTCAAGAAGTTCATTAATGAATTTGGAATAGTTCCTAACATTGTTGGAACTAAGGTCTCATCGATGATCCAAACAAGTGTTGAGGGGGTACCATCTCATCAAAGAGATAGTACAAAGAAATGACGTAAAGAAAGAACAAATTCTCACAATTGATAATATTGCAGATCCACTGACAAAGAGTTGTCACAGTATAAACATGATCGTCATGTGAACTCTTATGCTATTAGATACATAAGTGATTGGATCTAGTGCAAGTGGGAGTTTGTAAGTATTATGCCCTAGGTCCAATCGACTTTGAGTATTAGTACTTTTGATATATGTTTAATGCATTTATTATGGCAAGATCTATTATGATATTAAATAATAGAGTCCGTAAATTCAAGTCTCGGTAATTTGTTAATCACAAGGAGTTGTGATTGTGAGATACAAATTACATATGATTGAATCTTAAATCATCCATGGTCGTAAGTAATAACGAGATACGGATATCGTTGTTACGGATAGACCATCACGTGTGTCATTCCTTACTTGTGAAGTAAGTAGGTGATCTCACAAACTAAATTCTAGTGACACTTAAATGAACACGTGGATATTTTGTTACAGAACAAAACATTGGAGACCCTGCTGGGAGATTCCACATGGATAACTATCTGAGTGTTAGTGGTTAATCTCTAACGTTCGGTAGTGGAATTGGTCCTTCGACTTGAGATCATCATAGTACCTTATGTGGGGACAGTCATACTTTGGTGATGCTGGAAGTTGCTCTGTCAAGGGACCGCTAATACGGCATCGTTCGGGTATGTCAAGAATCATATGAAGGTTGTGAGTGATCAATAGAGGATTCGTCACTCTTAGATAGTAAGAGTTTATGATCTGCATTTCATCCAGTTAAGTTGATAATGAAATCCTTGGCCAAGGTTTACGCATAAGTCGAAAATGAGTTTTTGACTTGCATTGACTTAATAGTGGAATGAAAGATGTGATCGATAATCGAGATTGACACAAATCCATATCTCGTAATTGATCGAATCATATTGACGAAGGGATTATAGTTTCACGATAAATGAACGAGTTTGGTTTTGTCATACCATGTGACATTTTTGTCACATGTATTGTCCTGACACATTGCTAGATGTCAATCTGGAACGACGGATGTGAATTAGTGATAAATTAAAAGGGTGTTTTGATTTATCGATTTTGATTAGATCAAAATAATAATTCATGTCGTTAGGCATCGTGACTGGGAACCTAATGAGTCACACATAAAAGGAGAATTAGAAGATTGAGATCTACCAATTAATTAATTGACAAACGTTGGATAATTAATTAATTGGATTTCTTATTAATGGGCCCGAATTAATTAATTCATGGACCGGATTTAATTAATTGGATTAATTAAATATTGGACCAGATTAAGTTGTAGGACGGGCCAAGCCGTTTTGGGCTTATATAAATAAGCTGCTAGGATTTTAAAATTAGTTGATGGATTTTTATTATTCTTGCTAGCACAAGAAAAGTAAACCCTAGTTTTTCTCTCAATTTTATTCTCTGTGTGGATACCATTGGAGGCTGGACAATTGGACAGCTGTGGGAGACAGATTAAGATTGCTGGAACTACAAGAATAGTAAAGGAGTTTTCAGATCTGAATAAAGGTATAATTCTTATCACAATTTCTATCTAAACACAAAACAGATCTTTGATGAGAATTGAAATTTATTTAATTTTCTGTTGCGCATGATAAATAAATTCCAAACAATCATTCTACGTATTTCACAAATTTAACTGGAAGGATCACCATGACGCCATTCTCTTTGGCAATAGATTCAAAAGAACCTCACAATTCCAAAGATAATCCTACATAAATTGCTTATCTTAGAGGGTCTCTCCACATACCCGTATATGGCGAGTTAATGCTATTGTGTTTTTTTTTGTCATTGATCAAACTCACATGAAATTTTCAAACTCTAGGCGTGAAGCATGATCATTGAAAATGGAAATCGTTTGATTGTGCATAGATGTTGTATTTGATTTTTTTTTTTTTAACTATTATCGCTACAGTAATGTACCCTAGTTTAGGTATGTTTTCTCTGTTTCATCTGACAGTCATCTTGCGTGGTAAAAGATAGTCTTATGAATTTCCATGTTATTTCTCCATTTTGTGCTCGTAGTTACAGCCTCTTATTTATTTATTTTTATTTAGGAGAAGGTTCCATATATTTTACAATAGAATAAAGCTACTTGTACAGAAGAGGTTGACAGAATACTCACATGCGAGTGGGTCCCATGTGAATAAAAAAGTCCAAAAAAAGAAATGGGGCCCTCGCATGTGAGTATTCTGTCAACCTCTTCTGTACAAGTAGCGGGATTGTTTACAATATGGCTACACCATAGTGGAATATTATTTGCAAAGATGCAAAATTGGATTCATGTAAATGGTAAGATATGCTATCTAGACTATGTTGATTCTAATTTATTTAATAGATTCATATTGAACAATGCGGTGAAGATGTTGAGATATTTTGAGCGAATGAGGTATGTTTATGAGATTGAAAAAAAAAAAGAAAAAGAGAGAGAGAGAGAGATTGTGTTTTTGGTTAGTAACTAATGTTGATTTCATGAATTTAGAGTTAGTTGGTGACAACAGGGTAGCTGATGTATATTGTTTGTCCATAGTGGAAATGTTGGAATTGCTTGGGAAGATAAATTACCTTCTGAAATTTGTGTTGTTGATCGTAAGATTGGTGAGCATTTGGATAGTGTGGATGAGACTTGTGAACCACTAAAAAATAATGAAAACAACATAGATCAGAAAGCATACTATGCTTTAGAGGGTTTGATGAAACTTTGGAAGGGAATGACATGTAAGTTGTTGATGAATCTGAAAGTGAACATGATGATGTAATAGTTGAGGGAAATGTTGAGGGTGAAATATTTGGTGAGAATGAAATACAGGTCGAAGTGTAGATGGAGGAACACCAAATAGATGTACAATAAACGATATTCAAGTGAGCATGTATCAGAACATGGTGATCAAAATTTGGGTGAACAATATGCATCAGAAGAAATTGAGCAGAACTTGGGTGAACAAGATAGACCAGAAGTGGATGAGCTGAACTTTGATGAACACATTGGACCACAAAAATGTTGATTACATTGAAGAAGATATTGAGGGAGGAACAAAGGCTACACATGATGTTATAAATGAAGATATTGCAAATTCCTAGGCTATAGAAGAGGTTTCTAAGACTGGGGCACAAGCAGAAGATGTAAAAACAGAGGAACCTGCAGAAGATGCAGCTTAGGAGGGTATGCTAGAGGATTCAATGATCCTAAATATGAGCAGAATGAGGTTAATGATGTCCAAGATGATGGCAGACTTTTTAAGGCTGAGTGAGGGATACATGCAATCAAAGAACAAACTGAGGCAAACAATTGTGAAGATGTTGGAACTCAGATTACAGGGATTCAGATGTTCTTAGAAGTTTACCTACTGATGATGAAGAAGAAGCATCGAGCTGTAGGAATAAAAATGAGATTTGGTTCAATTCTGCAACACATGGATGATCCTAAATTTTAGATTGGTAATGAAACATGGTTATTTAATGTTATATTTCTCGAAGTTGCATCTGTGGTCCCAAACCTTTGAAGACTAGTCTAAGTGAAAGGTTTGGGGCCTTAGCTGCAACTTCCATTCTATCTTTCATACCTCATAAATGAAGCTATCTAAAATCATTTTTTATTGCAGGCATGGAGTTTGCTAATGTGAAAAGATTGATGGCTGCAATTATTCAATAATCTGTTAAGAATGCTTGGAAAATCAATTATGTAAAGAACAAGGAAAAGAGAACGAGGGTAAGATGCCATGAAAACTATCTATGGGAATTATATGTTTATCAATATTCGGATAAAAGTGTACGAATAAATACTGTAGACACTAAAAAATAGTAATAAATAAAATGGATTGGGTCGATTCAAATTATTAGCCCAATTAAATTAAAATTTACTAAAGCCTGCTAAAAATAATTAGGAGGCCCATCCTACTATTTCAAACTCACAATTATTTAATTAATTATCTTAATTAAATATAATTGAGTGGTTACCAAAATTAGTCAAGGAATTTCTCCTATAAATATGACCATGGGTCCATGGGGAAAAGGGGAGGAGGTGAAAGTGAAGAAGAAAATCACGAAGTGCTGAAGAAATCTCAAAGTCGGAGGAAGAGAAGAAACTCTCTCAAGCCTAAGTCCGGCAAACACAAAGAATGCTAAAATCTTCTTCAAATCAAGTCAAGAAGATCAAAATCTTCTTCAAATCAAATCAAGTCCAAGTCCAAGTTTTGAGTACAAATTCAAGCCCCAAAATTCAAGTGTTGAACAAGTCAAGCCCTCGACAAATCAAATTCTCAACAAATCTCGAAATCCAGGATTCAAGTCACGTGGCCCTTCGTCTTCAAAGATTCAGATCATTAATCAGAGGATCTTGTAATTTTGCAGTTACAAGAAGATTATTTTTCACTTGTATTTCTCGAAAATACAATTTGTAACGATTTCCGTATTTTAATACACGAAATTCGTCGTACAAATTTTTGGCACGCCCAGTGGGACCTTCTTGTCCTCTCATCTTTTGATCTCAAAACCTTCAAGTTTCAACCACTACGTCAGCGATGGCAAGCGAAAAGTCAAAGAGAACTATGGCTCATCTTGAAGAGACCCTTGCCGAACTCTTCCATGCGACCAAGGCCCAAACAAAAACTGGGAAAACTCAACTGGTCCCACCACTGAAGAAGTTCTCCAACAAAGGCAAAATGAAAATTGCTTTCAAAAAGCTAAACTCTTGTTCGGTGAGAAAAACCAGGAGTCCAGCGAAAAGCTCTCGTTCTGGCACCATCTCCAGTTGCAAATCCATATCTGGATTTTTTCATGCCACTTCTCTGCAAAGGTGGGGAGATTATTCCTCATCTGAAGAATCACTCGAGCCGGTGATGGTCACGGAAGCAACGTCGGGCTCAGATGACCGAATTCAACAAATGACTTTAGCTATTGAAAAATTAACAAAGTCGCTAGAAGACAAAGACGCATAGGTCGCTGCACTCATGCACCAGTTAGAATTGCAAAATCCGCCGGTTAAAGGAAATCAAGAAAATTCAGAATCTTTCAAGGCTAAAGAACTAAAAGTGAAAGAGCACCAACAGAAGCAAGATATGCATGATCGGACAATTGTTTAAAACGTGTTACGTGACTCCACTCAACTCTCTGTTGGCTCTCTATCTGTCCAACAACTTCAGCATATGATTGCAGACACTATTCGTGCTCAGTACGGAGGTTCATTGCAATCTTCATTAGTGTACGCTAAGCCCTATAGTCGTCAAATCGATGAAATCAAGATGCCACTCGGTTACCAACCTCCCAAATTTCAGAGTTTTGACGGAAAAGGCAACCCAAAGCAACATGTTGCACACTTTATCGAGACATGTAACAATGCAGGCACCTACAATGACACAATGGTAAAGCAGTTCGTACACTCCCTAAAAGGTGCCGCATTTGAATGGTACACAGACTTACCAGCTGGGTCAATTGATTGTTGGGATCAACTCGAGCGAGAATTTCTAACATGTTTCTACAGCACCCGACGAACTGTCAGCCTTCCGGAACTTGCTCGAACGAAGCAGAGCAAGGAAGAGCCCGTTGTAGAGTACATCGAACGCTAGAGAAACCTTGTACTTAATTACAAAGAACGAATAAGCGAAGCATCGTCCATCGACATGTGTGTACAAGGTATGCATTGGGGATTACTCTATAATCTCCAGGCAAATATGCCTCACTCATTTGAAAAATTGGCGACACGTGCTCACAACCTAGAGCTCCAAATTGTAAGGCATGGGAGTTATTTGCCAAGTGATCCTCGTGACAAGAAAGATCTTAAGAAAGAAATAAAGAAGGAAGTCAAGGCTGTTAAGTCCAAAGAAGCAATGACAATTTCTATTGCTCCTGTAAAGATAGCCTTCCAGAGGTCGAGCTCAAACCCGAAATCGAGACTAGAGTTCAGACCTAATAAAGGACAAGTCCAAAGCAGAGGTCATGTGACTCTAAAAGAACTTGAAGAAAAGGAGTACCCATTTTCAGACGCTAAAGTTCCTGAAATTCTTGATCAGCTTCTTGAACAAAAGATAATCGAACTTCCAGTATCAAAAAGACCCGAAGAAGCTGGTAAGATCGATCATCCAAAATACTGCAAATTTCACAGAATCATTAGCCATCTAGTGGAAAAATGTTTCGTCTTGAAAGATCTTATTGTTCGTCTGGACAAAGAAAATAAGATCAAACTTGAAACCGGAGAAAATTTGACAGCCTCTTGCTCGATGGTTTCATTTGGATCGTTTGATCCAATTTCTATTACGGAGAAGGAACCAACACCTTTTAATACATATGGTGCCAGTAAATCCTCGATTGGGGAGTTTGGACCGCAACTTCCAAAAGGAGCCGTTCCAGTGAAGTTTGAGGTAGATGAAGAAATCACTATTATGTATGTCTATCCGGGGATGGGTAGATCGTATCCACCCAATCGTCCAACTTTCTACAAAATTATGACGGATGATTTGGATGTTTGGAATTCTGATTCGGAGTCTGAAGATGAGATCAGTGACGGTTGGTCTACCTTCATAAGTAAGAAGGAGAAATACCGAATGTTAAACAAAACAGGTAAAATATCACATTTTACGCTCTTAGAGGACCAAAGCTAGAGGAATTGGGTACGAAAATTCAACCCAATAAATAAGAAATACTAGAAGAAAACCAGGGAGTACGGACCTTCATAAGGGGACACCGTCGAAAGACTCTACAACTCCCAAGTTCCAGTGTTTATGACCAGAAATCAAGACCAAAGAACAACCAGAGAGGAAGGTCTAAAGCTAAATCGAGAATATCAACTAAATCGGAAGAGATAGAACGCATTCCCTCTAGACTGCCAACCCTGGGCGATTATGTCCCCAAGAGTTACTTCAACAATGATTGTTTTACCTCCAATGTCATCAATGTGGAGAAGAAAAATGAAACAAAGAACGTATTAGGACAGAGTTCGAAACAGAACAAAACTGTCTCACGACTCAACAAGATTCCTGCCAATACGAGCTTAGCAGAGTCTCTCAGTCTCCCTTTCGATGATCAAATAGCTTTAGTCGCAGCATTGATTGATCCGGAAGAATATGAAGGCAAAGTCTTAGAGCATACTGGGCCAACGACTCGACAAGACTGTATGGCTGCTATAACTTTTGATGATGAAGATTTACAATTAGGCTATCGTTTACATAATAGACCACTATATGTTAGTGGTTATATTCGAGAATGCAAGATAAATCGCATGATGATCGACTGCGGATCTGCTGTGAACATTATGTCTGTCAAGACAACGAAAAAAATAGGGATTGACGTTGGCGATCTATCTAGGAGTAAGATCATGATTCAAGAATTCAACCAAAAGGGTCAACGAGCCATTGGCATGATCCATCTAAAGCTACAAATGGGATAATTAATTTTCTCGGCTCTCTTTCATGTCATTGATGCTAAAACATCATATGAGTTACTCCTTGGATGTATTTGGCTGTATGAAACTGGAGTAGTACCTTCGACTTGACACCAATGCTTCAAATATAGTCGAGAGGGAGAAGTTAAATGTGTGGTAGCTGAGTCCAAACCATTCCTCGAAGAAGAATCCTATTTTGCTGATGCCAAATTTTACACAGAAGATGAAGAGTGTAATTCTGCAGGGTTGACCATGTCCGGATTCAAAATTAGAGATGCTGACAATGATGGTACATCAGGTATTGATCAATCTCGTCAGCTTATAAAAGGTAAATCAATATTAACGTCTGAAAGATCCTCTAGAGGCGAAAAACCTCAAATTGGATCGACCAATGTTGAGGTATTGAGAAAAGAGTTACCTTTTCCAATACCTAGTATTTCAAAATTGCTTCTGCCCCATCAACTCATGGCAGTCCTGAAAGAATGTAAATCTACGTCGGAAGCTTCGACATCTGTTTCGAACATATCAAAACTCAATATTGCTGGTCCGTCCAAACAAGACATGTCAACTACTGAAGGAGTCGACGAATCAAAACAGACTTTCAAAGGATGTTATAATCCTCAGGTCAAGAAACTGTTTGAGAATGCCGGATTTGGGAAAGGAGAGCCTCGCGAATTAGGTGATCTTGATGCCATACTTTCGAGTGGGTGTGTTCCTTCTGACGGAGCCCTTGTGTCGCGACCTAGACATGGTTTGGGATATGATCCAAATCCACCGAGAAAGATTAAAGTCAAGAAGGTTTCCTCAAACCCAATCATGATTCAAATATATGAAGTCAAAGAGGAAGAATCGGTACAACCTAGACCTTCAGTGTTTGATCAAATTGAAAATGAAAATGCCAGAGTTTCGGTGTCTAAAAGGTTGAAAGGAGAACCTTCCCCAATGGTTGAGATAAAATGTAGAGCTTCCGTCTTCCAAAGGTTAAGTGAAGATCCTTCTTCTACCCAAGTTGATAAGAATGCACAAACTTCCCAAGGGTCGTCTCAAAGACAATCTACATTTTCTCGACTTGGAATAAAAAATTCTGATCCAAATCTGAAACCCCAACAATCAAGAAGAAGACGGAAACATCAAAAAGTTCACTCATCTTTAAGAGATAATGAATATGATGAAGAAGCCTCTGTCAATCACATAGCTTTTGAAGAATCTTCCAATTCAGAATCTGAGTCTGAAAACTCTGTCACAACATATGAACTTGAACAAGCCCCACTTACATTTGAAGAAGGAGAACAAGCTACTGTGGATGATTTGAAACAATTGAACTTGGGGACTGAAGAAGACCCGAGACCCGTATTCATAAGTGCTCTCCTCAATCAAAAAGAGGAATCCGAGTACGTCCTTTTGCTCCAGGAATACAAAGATGTGTTTGCGTGGTCTTATAAAGAAATGTCGGGTTTAGACCCAAAGGTTGCAGTGCATCACCTTGCAGTAAAACATGGAGTTCGACCGACCAAACAATCTCAAAGAAGATTTCGACCAGAACTGGTTCCTCATATTGAAGCGGAAGTCAACAAACTTATTGAAACTGGATTCATACGCGAAGTCAAATACCCAACTTGGATTGCGAATATTGTTCCTGTCAAGAAGAAGAATGGACAATTGCGAATCTGTGTTGACTTTCGTGATTTGAATCAAGCATGTCCGAAAGATGATTTTCCACTTCCGATAATAGAGTTGATGGTGGATGCAACTACTGGATACGAAATCTTGTCATTCATGGATGGATTTTTTGGATACAACCAAATACGGATGAACCCGAAAGACGAAGAACTTACATCATTTCGTACTTCTAAGGGTATATATTGTTACAAAGTTATGCCGTTTGGATTAAAAAATGCGGGGGCAACCTACTAGCGAGCTATGCAAAAGATATTCGATGACATGCTGCACAAAAATGTGGAATGCTATGTGGATGATCTTGTTGTTAAAACAAAGAAACGGGATGACCATCTACAAGACTTACAAGATGTTTTCAAAAGGCTTCGACGACATCAACTGAAGATGAATCCGTTGAAGTGTGCATTTGGTGTCACCTCCGGAAAATTTCTTGGCTTCATTGTTCGACATCGGGGCATCGAAGTAGATCAATCAAAAATTGAGGCCATAATCAACATGCCAGAGCCAAGAAATGTACATGAGTTAAAAAGCATTCAAGGAAAACTCGCATACATTCGGAGATTTATTTCTAACCTTGCCGAACGTTGTCATCCTTTCAACAAATTGGTAAATAAAGACGTACCATTTGAATGGGATGATGCTTGTCAAAATGCTCTCCAAAGCATTAAACGGTACTTGTCTCATCCGCCAGTACTCGCAGCTCCAGTCCCAGGGAAACCACTGACTCTTTACGTTGCAGCACAAGAATATTCTCTATGAGCACTTCTTGTCCAAGTCAACGACGAAGGAAAAGAGAATGCGCTCTATTACTTGAGTCAGACACTGGTAGGTGCTGAAATGAAGTATTCACCTATTGAAAAAATATGTCTTGCGTTGATCTTCGCGTCTAAAAAGTTGAGACATTATATGCTATCACACATAATCAATCTTGTTTCAAGGATTAATCCATTAAAGTACATAATGTCCAGGCCGATTCTTTCCGGAAGGATTGGAAAATGGGCATTACTATTGTCCGAATTCGATATCAAGTTCATTCCACAAAAGGCGACCAAAGGACAAGCTTTGACAGATTGTCTTGCTGACCATCCAATTCCAACAGAGTGGGAACTTCAGGAGGACCTCCCGGATGAAGAAGTTCTATTTACTGAAATCATACCATCGTGGAGACTATACTTTGATGGGACAGCCCGAAGTTATGGTGCCGGAGCAGAAGTTATCTTTATCACTCCCCACGATCTCCTTATGCCTTATTCTTTTACCCTAACGGAGAAATGTTCAAACAACATGGCGGAGTATCAAGCCCTCATCCTTGGCTTAGCAACGGCGTTAGATATGGATATCCGTCAGCTGAAAGTCTTTGGAGATTCTAAATTGATAATCAGCCAACTCCTAGCCGAGTATGAAGTCCGTAATTCAAATTTGAAACCGTATCATGAATATGCATCAACGCTCATGAATCGATTTGATTCAATAAAAATGAAATTCGTACCTAGAAACGAAAATAGAAAAGCTGATGCCTTAGCTAATCTAGCCGCTATTTTAGTTAGGTCGGATGAAGATTTCCCACTCCATATCGATTGCTCAAAGATGGGTGCTCCCGTCGTTGTTGCCCTGTAATCTTGAAGAGAACAATACCGTCGAAGTAATCGAAGATGAGGAAAGAGAAGATTGGAGACAACCAATAATCGATTTTCTTCAAAATCAAAAGTTGCCAGATAATCCACGACGAAGAACTGAAGTCAAGAGGCGTGCAACCCGCTTTATCTTTTATAAGGAGACGCTTTATCGACGATCATTTGAGGGGATTTTTCTTCGATTTTTGATTAACGACAAAGCAACACACGTGATAGAAGAAGCCCACTCTGGGATCTGTGGTGCTCATCAGTTTGGACCCAAGCTTCATTTTCGAATAAAGAGGATGGGGTACTATTGGCCGACCATGGTACAAGACTCCATGGATTATGCAAAAAAATGTGAAGCTTGCCAAATCCATGCAAATTTCATCCATCAACCGCCAGAACCGTTGCATCCAACAGTGGCTTCATGGTCATTCGATGCATGGGGTCTTGATGTAATTGGACCCATAACTCCAAAGTCTTCAACTGGGCATTCATACATCCTTGCTAGGACCGACTACTTTTCTAAATGGGCTGAAGCTGTACCATTGAAGGAAGTAAAGAAAGAAAACGTTGCAGATTTCATCCGAATCCAGATCATTTATTGGTACGGAGTTCCGCGACACATCATCACTGATAATGGAAAACCCTTCCGCAATAGCCACATAAACGATTTGTGTGCAAAGTTTGGATTTAAACAATACAACTCGTCAATGTACAATGCAGTAGCTAATGGGTTAGCAGAGGCGTTCAATAAGACTCTATGCTGTTTACTGAAAAAGGTCGTCTCCAAATCAAAAAGAGATTGGCATGAAAGGATTGGCGAAGTCTTATGGGCTTATCGAACTACTTATCGGACCCCGACACAAGCTATTCCTTATGCCTTAGTGTATGGAGTGGAAGCTGTACTTCATTTGGAGTGTCAAATCTCTTCACTTCGAATTGCCATCAAAGAAGGTTTGACAACAAAAGAAAATGCTCGTCTTCAATTAGAAGAGTTGGAAGCTTTGGATGAGAAGAGGTTAGAAGCGCAAATACACATGGAGTGCTATCAAGCTCGAATGACTAAATCCTTCAACAAAAGGGTGCGACCAAGATCATTTCAGGTTGGAGATCTGGTGCTTTCCGTGCGCAGGCCGATCATAATCACACGAAAAACAGGGGGCAAGTTTCAACCTAAATGGGATAGTCCATATCTCGTTACTCATGCATTCCCTAACGGAGCCTACAAGATCGTCGACAAAGACGGACTATAAATCGGGCCTATCAACGGCAAATTTCTAAAGCATTTTTACGCTTGAAGTTCTTTAGTTTATAAATTTTTCATTGTAATAAAATGTAACACTCCTGACCCGCAAGAGGATAAACTGTGAACGACACTAAATAAACCAAAAAAAAAATTTGTTCTTTTAACGAACTACGTTCGACTTGATCCCGTTTTGGTATGTAGGTAGCTTGAATAAACTATAAATCCAAGTTCAGTCACAAGTAATAAATTCATTCAAATTGTTTATCAATTTCTGAAATAAAAACAAATACAATCGAAATGTGAAGAAGAAAAGATCAAAAAAAATGGTGACAAATCAAAATTCATACGATATGGTCCCAAAGAAAATCGCAAATTCTCGAAATCACTCATCATCAGGAAACTATCTTCAAGTGTCTTCCTTTTCCGGTCAATGGATGCTATGCTGGTAATATCTCTAGTCTGCGACTCTTCTAATGTAGCATTCATGGTTCCAAGCATACCCTTTTGTTCCTGATGGGTTTGAAGTTCATCACGAAGTTTGTCCAGCTCGAAAGATAGCTGCCCAATTTTGTTTTCCAATGAAGAACACGTTGAATCCTTCACTTCCAACTGGATATTCAAAAGTTTCAATTGCTCAGCCTTTTCTTCAGCGGTTAGACACTCTAAATGTTGATTTCTTTCTGATAAATAAAGGTCGACTTCCGTGAGAAACACATCCATATGTTTCATCAAATGTGTTGGATTTGTGTGAAATGAGTTGGCAATCACGTTTTGGAGAATTAAATTATTTTCACTCCACCAAGATCGGATGTTGGAAAACCCATGCTTCAAAACGTCCAATAAACACTTCTGAAGGTAATTGATCATGGCATCGTGTAGAACAGCTTTCAAGTAGGGAGACTCTTGAGTTATCTTAGGCGGAGGACCAGACATGAAAGAACAAATCGGCGTGACCCGATGATTATTTGTCTCTGAAGACGGAATGTTAACTAAAGTCAATGAAGATGGAGCAACTGTGACCTCATGATTAATTTCTGAAATGTTAGCTCCCATAGTCTCGGAATTTACTTCATCCTCATCATGGAATTTATCTATGTTGAACGCCAAGGTATCTTCATTAATAATACTCGGGTATTTGCAAGGTGGGTCGTGAAAATCGTAAGCACCATCTATTCCTTGAAGTGCATCAATTCTTTCGTCATTCTCGCCGATCTGATCTTGCAAAGAGTTTGGATTCATGGAGAAATTCAATCCTTCAGGAATGCTTGGAAAACCTACAAAAATGGAGATTTAAAAAAAAAAAGGAAAAAAGAAGAGATCTAGAAAAAAAAGAAAAAAAGAACATACCCGCGTTTCGTGTTCTAGGTGATATGTTTAAAAATTCACCATCTGGTGGTGTATTCGGGAGACTGATATTAACTTGAGAAGTTTCAACATCACCTTTTGAAGGATTTGGAAAGCCTTAAAGCGGCATTGGTTTTACCGATTGTCTAATGTCATATATTCGGGAAAGGGGAGCCTGAATTGAAATTTGTTGCATAAGATTCAAAAACAAAAACAAAAACGATTAAAAAAAAAATAAGAAAAAAAATACCTGATCTCCGGAACTTTCATCCTCAAGAGTTAGAGTTTTTCCAAGAGCATGAGATGCTCGATCTCCAGGACTGCTATGGTCTGGAATCAAGACTACTTCGGGTATTTTGTCAGCAGGCTCAGAGGTGGAAGCGAACTTGGTTGAAGGGACTATAATTTTAATCTTTTTAATCACTCTTTCGTTTCAAAAGTCTGGATCTCTCTTTCGAGAAGTCTCTTCAGGAATGATATTTGGAGGGCTTAACCCTTTGGCTACGACCCTATTTGGAGCTGGGCCAAGAATGAAGTCACGACTCTCACTAGAAGATAAAACATGTACTTGAACCTTGGTCAGGATTGACAATACTTGGTCATTCCACCAATTCTGGTACTCTGCAGTAACGTTTTGACGTATATCTTTCACATATTCCGGGATATGAAATGTAGATCCACTTAGCGTCCGAGTCAAGGACAGCCAAACACGATACATGTCACCTGCATTGGGGATAATATCCAACTTTCTTGGTGAACCGGGAAGCTTCTGCCTAAAGCCAAGTTGTCTCGCAAACCTGTGGGGATTATACGCCTCAAGAATGAAAGGGGAGTTTCCTCGGCGATAAGAAACAAATCCTGATCAAATACTCACCATAAATTCTGAAGTATCTATAGACCTGGGAACGTCATCCACTCGTGCACCGGGATGGGACGATGAAGGGAACGGATTCCAACAAAAGTCATTGGCATCCATCATTCTTCGAATAAGGTCCTAACAATCAACAACATTTTTCTCCCAAGACTGGAAAGCTTCAAAGTGCCAGCATACCTTCGGATTATAGGACGAGGATAACTCTTGTCCACGTGGGCATAAATACCTCGGACGAAATAAATAGCAGCCCAAGCATAAAGAAAATGTCCAGAAAATGAATGTGAAATCGAGCCAAGGTCTGGATTTGACTGATGATTCGACGTCCGTGTAAGTCCTCTATAAATACTCGCTAATACCGGAGGGACTAGGCTGTAAGTGTACCTACCTGCCTCTTTGAGGACACTTTAAAAGTCCCAACTCTCATGTACTCGTCCCCGAATGGAAGAACGAAACGACAAATTCACAGGGAGAAATAAGCAGCTATTTCCAATTCCTCTTCTTCTATAGACAAACATATTAGTATATCGCGCCAATGACTCCGATCCTTGCAAAAAATGTCTCTCGGCTTGTTTACAATCACGGGTCTCCGAATTTCCTGTGAAGCTTTTTGATGACGCCTTTTAAATGGATTTAGATTCATAGCATTCTTATAATTTTTGTGTTGTCGAGGGTTCTGGGCACAACCACTCTCGTGAAACCAAAAAATTAATCCATTCTTCATGACTGACGCAATCAGATTCGTTCGCATTGGCAATCAATGCGAAAACATTAAAGAGGTACAAACAAGACTTGGGAAGATGATCTGTCAGCTCTGAAAGACTTGGAACTACTTCCTCATAGTAATTACCCATAATCGAAAGTCCACTTACCTCGCGGATGTCCCAAAGAGAAATACCAATTTCACCACTGACAGTCACAAAAGTATTGGTCTCTGGACACCAAACTTCACAAAGAGCCTTGTAGATAGAGTTTGGGCGATGATAATTGATGAGAACCACGTAGCAACGAACACTACGCAATCCCGCAACTAGACTGAAACCCCAAGAAAGCCCAAAGATAATTCCGATTTAGAGATTCAACCAAAAATGTTGAATCAAGCAACCCAACAAGAACGACGCTTGATAGACCTCTTGATTACAAAACCCGTGATTTGCACTCGATGTTGAACGTCACAAGAAGATCTTAATAAGTTCGCGGTGTTCTAAGAAGAACAAGATGGGAAAGCAATAATCTCACTTAATTGATAAATTGTCAAAAGTCCTTACAATAATGATAAATAAACTATTTATACTAATGCTAAAAATCCTAGGAAATTCGTGCATAATCCCCAAACATGGTAAAACATCAATTAAAAATAGAATTTGAATGAAACTAGGATTCTCGCCAAAAATAGAAAAGTCGCTGAATTTTATAACCAAGCGGTCGCTTGGAAGACCATTTTGACGCCCTGTGCATTTCGGTTGGTACTTGAGCGGCCGCTTGATTTTTACTCTAAGTGGTCGCTTAGGCAATCCGGTTGAGCTCCTTCTTCGGTCACTTGTATCTTGTTGATCCAATTGGTTTCCGACCTCGACCCCAACATGAACTTGCCTCTTTTTGCGTGTAGATCATGGCGTCGTCCATTGTTACTTGCACAAGTAGTCCCAATACTTGATTTACCCTTTTTTCCCTTGATCGTGTCATCTGACCTCCTTCAATAAGCAACGGGTCTCGGTCGGGGCTCGGCTTCCTTGGACTCGTTGCTTGGATCACATCATCCCCTCCCTCTTCAAAAGGATTCGACCTCGAATCTGCACCTACATCGTAAAGAGAGAGATCGGACACATTAAAAGTTGCCGAAACATTATACTCACCTGGAAGATCCAGTTTATATGCGTTGTCGTTGACTCTCTCCAAGACCTGAAATGGACCATCCCCCGTGACTGCAACTTTGATTTCCTCTGCTCCGGGAATCGTTCCTTTCTGAAATGTACCCAGACCCAATCACCAGGTTCAAATATCACGCTTCTTCGACCCTTGTTTGCCTGAGAAGCATAGTGTTTGTTTTTCTTCTCAATTTGTAATCTTACCTTTTCATGGAGAGACTTTACCAACTCGGCCTTTCTTGTACCATCTAAGCTACCTCGCTCATGCACAGGTAAAGGTATTAAATCCAAAGGCGTTAGTGGGTTAAAACCATAAACAACTTCAAATGGTGAAAATGAATAGAATGCGTGACCCTATTAAATGCAAATTCTATGAAAGGTAAACACTCCTCCCAACTCTTCAAGTTCTTATGAACCATAGTGCGCAAAAGTTGAGTCATGGTCCTATTCACGACCTCAGTTTGGCCATCGGTCTGTGGGTGACAAGTTGTGGAATACATGAGCTTGGTGCCTAACTTACTCCATAAAACCCGCCAAAAATGACTGAGGAACTTAACATCCCGGTCTGACACTGTAGTCCTGGTACCCCATGTAAACGCACAACCTCCTTAAAGAATAATTCCGCTATGTTAGTGGCATCATCGGTTTTATGACATGCAATGAAGTGTGCCATTTTACTAAACCTATCTACCACCAAAATGGAATCACGACCCTTTTTAGTCCTAGGCAAACCCGACACAAAATCCATGGAAATATCAACCCCAGGTTCACTAGGTGTAGGCAATGTCGTGTATAACCCTTGAGGTAAAACCTTAGATTTAGCCTGCTTACAAGTTATGCAACGACTACATATCCTTTCAGCATCACTTTTCATCCGAGGCCAATAAAAATGTTTCCCTACCATATCTAAAGTCTTTGTTACTCCAAAATGACCCATCAATCCACCACTATGTGCTTCTCTAACTAACACTTCGCGCATCGAACAATTAGGGACACATAACCTATTTTCCCGAAATAAATATCCATCCTGCTTAAAAAATTTATCTATAGCTCCTTTACTACATGATGAATAAATGTCTGAAAAATCTAAATCACTAGCATACATGTCCTTCATATGTTCGAAATCAAGTAATTTAGAACCGAGAGAAGTTAATAGCGCATACCTTCGAGACAATGCATCTGCCACTACGTTTTTCTTACCTTGCTTGTACCGGATGACATAAGGGAATGTCTCCACAAACTCCATCCATCTCGCGTGCCTTTTATTTAACTTACCTTGGCCCCGTAAGTGCTTCAAGGATTCATGGTCCGTGTGTATCACGAACTCCTTAGGCCACAAGTAGTGCTGCCAAGTCTCCAAAGCTCGAACAAGTGAGTACAGCTCCTTGTCATATGTGGGGTAATTGAGCGCTGCTCCACTTAACTTTTCACTGAAGTAAGCTATAGGCCGCTTATCCTGCATTAAGACTGCTCCAATGCCTATTCCTGATGCATCACACTCAATCTCGAAAGCTGTATCAAAATTAGGGAGTGTCAAAACTGGTGCCTTACACAACCTATCCTTAATTGTGTTGAATGCATGCTCTTGTTCATCACCCCAATGAAAACCCACACTCTTTTTAACAATATCAGTGAGTGGTGTGGTGATTGTGCTAAAATCTTTTACAAAACGCCTATAGAAGCTAGCCAAACCATGGAAACTTCTAACTTCAGTTATGCTTTTAGGTGTTAGCCATTCTTTAATAGCCTTTATTTTCTCCTCATCTACTTCAACCCCATTAGCACCCACCACAAATCCTAGAAAAACAACCTTTTCCATGCAAAATGTACACTTTTTAAAATTACCATAAAGTTGTTCCTTCTTTAGGACCACAAGTACACTCCTAAGATGTTCTACATGCTCATTTAGGTCCTTGCTATAGATCAAGATGTCATCAAAACACACAACAACAAATTTACCTATAAAAGCGCGTAAAACATGATTCATCAATCGCATGAAGGTGCTCGGTGCATTAGTGAGTCCAAAGGGCATTACTAACCACTCATACAAGCCATATTTGGTTTTAAATGCAGTTTTCCACTCATCACCTTCCCTCATTCGAATTTGGTGGTATCCACATTTAAGATCAATTTTACTAAACATGCAAGTTCCATATAATTCATCCAACATGTCATCTAACCTAGGGATAGGGTGACGATACTTTACCGTTATGTTGTTGATGGCTCTGCAATCCACACACATCCTCCATGTTCCATCCTTCTTCGGCACAAGTAGCACTGGAACAGCACATGGGCTCATACTCTCCCGCACATACCCTTTACTCATCAACTCTTCCACTTGCTTTTGCAACTCTTTCGTCTCCTCGGGATTACTTCGATAAGCTGGTCGGTTTGGAATCACAGCTCCAGGAACAAAGTCAATCTGGTGCTCAATGCTTCGAATTGGTGGTAGCCCACTGGGCATGTCCTTCGGGAAGACATCGTTAAATTCCTGCAATAAAGATGTAGCTAAACTGGGGAGGGGTGGGTTAGACTCCTCAAGATTGAGGCAAGACTCCTTATAGACTATCAAAATTACTTGCCTTTTATCCTCTACCGCTCTTCTAAACTCACTCCCTTTTACAAAGAAGTTAGCTTTCGGCTTTTCTCTCCTCTCAGACACCTCTCTTTCTTTCCTCTCATATGACTCCACTCCCTTTTTCCCACTACTAACCACCTCACTATCTTCTCTCACCTTCTCCAACTTTTTCACTCTCTCGTCTTCCGCATTTTTCAATTTAATTTGGTCTTCATACACTTGGGTCGGTGTTAATGGCGCAAGGGTAATGGACCTCCCGTCCTTGCTAAAACTATACCGATTCTTGTACCCATCATGACTAACTTTCCTATCATATTGCCATGACCTATCCAATAAAATATGCCCCGCATGCATCGGTACCACATCACACATAATTTCATCCCGATGGCTACCAATTGAAAAATTAATCAACACCCTCTTATTCATCTTAATATCCCCACAATCATTTAACCATTGTAACATATAGGGTCTAGGATGTCTTAATAGTGTCAATCCCAATTTTTCGACAAGTGTGGTGCTAGCCACGTTAGTACAACTACCTCCATCAATTATTACACTACATACCTTATTGTTGACGTGACATCGTGTATGGAAAATATTTTCTCGTTGTTGTTCCAAGTCATCTGTTTTGATTTGAGTGTTGAGGGCTCGTCTTGTAATTAGTAGTTCTCCTCCAACCCCAAACTCCACCTTGTCTCCATGATCACTAACATCCTCCAATTCAGGCATGTCTTCAAATTCATCTTCGCCTTCAGTCTCCACCTCTCCATTGCGCAAGATCATCGTCCGTTTGTTTGGACACTGAGAAGAGACGTGCCCTTTTCCCAAGCACTTGAAGCACTGAATGTCCCGATTTCTGGCTGGCTGTGAATCTGATTTTGGTACGGCCCTACTAGCACTCTCATCTTTCCCCTTTGACACCACACCATCTTCTCTATTATCCCACCTCGGTTTCCAATTTGGATTAGAACCCGAAGTGCCCAACGGTTGTCTAGTTGTCCCTTTCCTTTTCAATTATTTTTCCACCTTTATGGCTACATGCAACATATCCTCAATCTCCACATAATGCTGCAATTCCACAGTGTTAGCAATTTTCCTATTCATTCCATTCAAGAAACGAGCCATGGTGGCTTCCCGATCATCCTCCACATTCACCCTGATCATCAAAATTTCCATCTCCTTATGATAATCCTCAACACTTTTCGACCCCTGATACAATCCTTGCAGTCGTTGATGCAATTCCCTATAATAGTGGCTAGGTACGAATCTCTTCCGCATAATAAGTTTCAATTCATCCCAAGTGCTAACCGTTTGCTCCCGATTCCTCCGCCTAGATGTAACCACTTGGTCCCACCATGTTATGGCATAGTCAACAAACTCAAAAATTGTCATTTTCACCTTCTTTTCCTCCGAATAATTGTGGCACTCAAATATCAATTCTACCTTTTTCTCCCACTCTAAATAAGCCTCTGGATCACTTCTTTCCTTAAACGGTGGAATTGACATCCTAATGCTACTCATGTTCCCATCGACATCATCTCCAAAAGTTGTTCCTACCCCTTCGTTCAAATCTACCATCTTTGTTTCTCACTCCACCCATTTCACCTACTAAAGATGCATCCTCATCCCAATCACTACCATATTCATAGTCATCATGCCACGCCCTCCTAGACTCTCTCCTACCCGGTCTCCGTGCATTTGAGTGTCCCCTATGACTATTCGACCCCGACGCTTCTAACCTACCAAGCCTTTCAGTCACATCCCCAAGCACCCTCTCAAACCTCCTTATTGCATCATCTCCCATGTAGTTCTGATTCGGCTGCTTGATGGAATTTGAACCTTCTCTATCTGACATCTTAATCCTTAAGAATTGTAGCCTCACAAAAGTCACTCGTGTATCACTCAAATTTTGGCTTTTACCCTCTATTAATCTCACCACTCTTGCCTTTTACCACTCAATGCTTTCGCTCAAGTATCTTCAAAGAAAAAGGTGAACTCACAGATGTATCCCGTGTATCCAACCGAGTGTGATCACG
This sequence comes from Osmanthus fragrans, assembly GCA_019395295.1. Lineage (NCBI taxonomy): Eukaryota > Viridiplantae > Streptophyta > Magnoliopsida > Lamiales > Oleaceae > Osmanthus > Osmanthus fragrans. The sequence continues at coordinate 7,327,207 of CM033348.1, forward strand.
AATTTGATAGAAGAAAAGAAAAAAGATGAAGAAAGACTCAACAAAGACTAATTATATGAATTTGGAACAAAAACTCAAGAAGTAACAAGTGTAGGATTCAAATTCTTAAGTCTCGTTTTTTTTTTTTTTTTTTACTCAAGAAGAATTAAATTTATGGATGCTGGAAATTTCCGTAACAATAATAAATATATATATATATATATATATTTTTAGAATTTGAGTAGAAAAATCAGCAAAACAAACGAGACTTAATTCGGACCTGTAACTAGTCCAGAAACAACTTTTGAATTTTTATCTTGTTTTTTTTTTTTGGATCAAAGACTCAAGAACTTTTATTGGACACAAGAACACAAAGAACAAAGAAAGAAAAGAAACACAAGACTCAAAGCAACAAAAGATATAACCTTAATTATTTTGGAGCCTTGCTCTGATACCAACTGATGAGAACCACGTAGCAACGAAAACTACGCAACCCCGCAACTAGATTGAAATCCCAAGAAAGCCCAAAGATAATTCCGGTTTAGAGATTCAACTAAGAATGTTGAATCAAGCAACCCAACAAGAACGACGCTTGATAGACCTTTTGATTACAAAACCCGTGATTTGCACTCGATGTTGAACGTCACAAGAAGATCTTGATAAGTTCGCGGTGTTCTAAGAAGAACAAGATGGGAAAGCAATAATCTCACTTAATTGATAAATTGTCAAAAGTCCTTACAATAATGATAAATAAACTATTTATACTATTGCTAAAACCCTAGAAAATTCATGCATAATCCCCAAACATGGTAAAATATCAATTAAAAATAGAATTTGAATGAAACTAGGATTCTCGCCAAAAATAGAAAAGTCGCTGAATTTTATAACCAAGTGGTCGCTTGGTTATATTCCAAGCGGTCGCTTGGAAGACCCTTTTGACGTCCTGTGCATTTCGGTTGGTAGTTGAGCGGCCGCTTGGGTTTTACTCTAAGCGGTCGCTTAGGCAATCCGGTTGAGCTCCTTCTTCGGTCACTTGTATCTTGTTGATCCAATTGATTTCCGACCTCAACCCCAACATGAAACTTGCCTCTTTTTGCATGTAGATCATGGCATCGTCCATTGTTACTTGCACAAGTAGTCCCAATACTTGATTTACCCTTTTTCCCCTTGATCGCGTCATCGGACCTCCTTCAATAAGCAACGGGTCTCGGTCGGGGCTCGGCTTCCTTGGATTCGTTGCTTGGATCACATCAATAATCCTTTGTAGCGGAACTGACTGCAGAAGCTAATTGACGAAGATTCTTCTTGAGCAGAAGTTTTTGAACCCATGAAAACCATTCCCAAAACTTTGGAAGAAAAGAAATTTCTCCTCGACTGATAAGTGCACTTCCCCATCATATTTCTCTGTGGCCAATCTTCTCACAAATCACTGCTCTTGGAATGCACTCCATACTTTGAGAATGATGAGGCGGAAGACATAGAAAGGGGAGATGACTTCTAGAGTGGTTGGACTTCGCAGCTTCTAAATTCTCGTGGCATTCACTAATGACAGGCATGTGCAACTCTGACAAAGGCTCCAAGAGGTCAAGAGAAGGATCTGCAGTCGGCTTATGGATGCTAAGTTTAAGTTCGCCGCGTATGCCAGGCTAGGCATGGTACTTCACATCAGTATCTTTGAAACGAGGGTAACTTTTGCCTTGATTTTTAAGCTCGACAATTTCGTGTATATCAGAATACACCTCGTTGTTAGAGCTTACGCTAGCCATTCCTAAAATTTAAAAAGAAAAAAAAAAGAACAGTAAATCTTTTAAGTTTGTCTGAGCCTTCCAAATATGTAAATGACAAACACAAATTGCCTTGGACGGTTAAAGGAGCCGGTCCTTGGTCCTAAACACAAGGTGCCTTGGACGGTAAAAGGAGTCGATCCTTGGTCCTAAACGCAAAGTACCTTGGACGGTTAAAGGAGCTGGTCCTTGGTTTTAAACACAAGGTGTTTTGGACAGTTAAAGGAGTCGGTTCTTGGTCCTCAAACACGAAGTGCCTTTGACGGTGAAAGGAGCCGGTCCTTGGTCCTAAACACAAGGTGCATTGGACAGTTAAAGGAGCCGGTCCTTGATCCTAAACACAATGTGCCTTGGACAGTTAAAGGAGTGGGTCCTTGGTCCTCAACACAAAGTGCCTTGGACGATTAAATGAGTAGGTCATTGGTCCCAAACACAAGGTGCCTTGGACGATAAAAGGAGTCGGTCCTTGGTCCTCAACACAAAGTGCCTTGGATGGTAAAAGGAGCCGATCCTTGGTCCTCAACACGAAGTGTCTTGCATAATGAAGGATGACAGTCATTGGTCCTCAATGTACACGAAAAAGTTTGCGATTATGAGTCTGTTCATAAACATCTATTCTCTAAATATAATTGCAACACGAAAGTTTAAACAATGTCCCAAAGAAATCTCAAACCTCAAAATTCTTGAATGGCTCCAAAAGTTGAGTCCCTGAAAAAAGAAAACGAAGAACGTTAATTTCAGTTTTGTTAAAACAACTATGCTAAAATAATCATAACAAAAAAAACAAAAAAAGAACAGAAAAAGAAAGTTATGTGTATAATAAAAAAAAATTAATTAACTTTTAAGGTGTCCGCCGTGCAGAAACTAAAGTGACCGATTGGGATCCAATTGGTCATTTTAGTTTACAAAAGTTGGTTTCTTTGGTTTCTGCTGCCAACGGAAACCAAGAAACATAAAAAAAAAAAAAAAAAATTAAAGTAATGAATGTTGAAATCGAGAAATACCAATTGAAATTGATTTTTGCTGTCGGCAGAGGACGATCCATTTTTACTGTTAATAAAAAAAAAAAAATTGAAGAGAAAAAAAGAAGAGCGGCGAGAGAGAAAAAAAAAATAAAAATTTGTTTTACCTTTGTTTGCAAGATTTAACCAACTTGTTCCTAAACCTCAAAATTTGTTTATATAAATAGGCGGGTATCGGACCTTACTTAAACTCGACATACCATATAACATAAAAAGCCTGTACAAAACATAAAACAAATAATAAAAAAAAAAATCATTGTTGTCAAATTTCAAGGATAAAAATCTTGTGTTAAATCAAATTCGCACTTTATTCTCAAAATTTTTATCTGTATTACTTTGCTAGTGGAAGTTTGAGCTAAAAAAAAAAGAAAAAAAAAATTGAAAATCAAGATTTATCAATTTATTTATTTCATAATAAATAAATAAATCTTGAGGGGGCATTTGTAGACACTAAAAAATAGTAATAAATAAAATGGATTGGGTCGATTCAAATTATTAGCCCAATTAAATTAAAATCTACGAAAGCCCGCTAAAAATAATTAGGAGGCCCATCCTTCTATTTCAAACTCACAATTATTTAATTAATTATCTTAATTAAATATAATTGAGTGGTTACCAAAATTAGTCAAGGAATTTCTCCTATAAATATGACCATTGGTCCATGGGAAAAAGGGGAGGAGGTGAAAGTGAAGAATAAAATCACGAAGTGCTGGAGAAATCTCAAAGCCGGAGGAAGAGAAGAAACTCTCTCAAGCCTAAGTCCGGCAAACACGAAGAATGCCAAAATCTTATTCAAATCAAGTCAAGAAGATCAAAATCTTCTTCAAATCAAATCAAGTTCAAGTCCAAGTCCAAGTTTCGAAGTACAATATAACCCCCAAAATTCAACTGTTGAACAAGTCAAGCCCTCGACAAATCAAATTCTCAACAAATCTCGAAGTCCAGGATTCAAGTCACGTGGCCCCTCGTCTTCAAACATTCAGATCATTAATCAGAGGATTTTGCAATTTTGCAGTTACAAGAAGATTATTTTTCACTTGTATTTCTCGAAAATACAATTTGTAACGATTTTCGTATTTTAATACACGAAATTCGTCGTACAAATACATTCAACTATGAACATACCTTCACTATGGTATGGCAGAATAGAAGAGTGCATTCTGGGTACTTGACCAAGAAATATGTACACAAGTTTAGGTCAGATCCCCAAATATCAATGAGCAGTTTTGTGGACACTATCAAAGAAGATTGTATGCATGAGACATCTAAATACCAGTTCTATAGGACCAGAGCAAAATGTGCAGAAGTGGTTAATATTATTGTGGAAGAGCAGTACAAAATTTTATGTGACTATGGTAAAGAGTTAAAGATGACTATCGTGGGGGTACGGTACAAGTAGAAGGTCATGGGGCTATTTTGAAAAGAGTTTACATCTGTCTGGGGACATGTAAGGAATTCAAGGCTATATGTAGACCTGTTATAGGATTAGATTGACGTTTTCTAAAAAATGGGCATGGAGGATAACTTTTGGCAGCAATTGGAATTGATGATGATAATTGTATGTTTCCCTTAGCATGTGCTATAGTTGATGCAGAAAACAAATCAAATTGGAGCTAGTTTTTAGAGTTGCTAGTATTTGACATAGGAATGGTGAATAGTAAGGCATGGACATTTATTAATGATAAGCAAAAGGGTCTAAATGAATCTACTAACCAGTTGTATGGAGGAGTAGAGCACAGATGTTGTGCAAGGCACTTGTATAGTAAATTTACATTGAGGCATAAAGGTTTGACACTGAAAAGCTTGTTCAAGATTGCAGCGAGGGCAACAATTATGCCAGAATGGAGGGCTGTCATGAATTTAAACGAAAGAAGTAACTGAGGAAGCGTTCAAGTGGTTTAATGAAAAAAAAAAACAACCTCCTAATGAACTAGATTACATTTTCAAGAACATTCACGATGTGACATACTTCTAAATAACATGTGTGAGGCATTCAATTCATCTACTTTGGGTGCCAGAGAGAAGCCTAATATCACTATGCTTAGAATAAATGCTAAAGGGGAATATGGTGCTAGATGAGAACATACTTTTGGACCAAGAATTATGAGTATTATCGAGAAGGCTAAAACATAAGCAAGATACTTGAAAGCAGATTATGCAAGTCGTGGGAAATTTGAGGTGAGAAATAGGGATGGAATGAGGTGGAGTGATGAAACAAGAATGTGCTTGTAGAAATTGTCAGTTAACAGGTATACTATGTCCACATATCATTGCAAGAATGCTATCCAGAAATATTGGCAAACATGACCATGTTGATACCTGTTACTAGAAAGCAGCTTATTTGAAGTCGTATAGCCTAATCATTAATCCATTGTCAAGACCTAAAATGTGGTGATATTTGGGAAGAATCAATTGAATCCGCCTATGAAGAAGAAACAAGCTGGACAACCAAAAAAGATGAGCAAAAGGTCACAAGATGAAACTCCTGCTGGTGTGAAGATGACAAGGACTGGCATAAAGATGACTTGTAAAAGATGTGGAAAGGCAAGTCATAACAATAGGACTTGCAAGCTAACCTGCCTATGGATCAACAAATACAGCTAGAGAAGTCAAAGAGCAAGAGAAAGGCATCAACTTCAACTGAGAAGGTTCCACAAAAGAAAAAGTCCAAAGAAAGAGTACAAAGTCTTAATAACTGTTATCAAGTTTTTATTAGATGTATTTACCCTACTAAGCATATTGTACTAAGAAGAAATTTTATTGAATGTCAACGATGTATTTTGGCTGTTAAACATCATGTATTGCTAGAATTTTGGATTTTTAGTTTGTATGTGCTTGTTCCGTATAATTTGTTGTTAGTGTGTACTAAGAAATTTACAAAAAAAAAAAGAAGTTGGGACTTGCGTAATAGTATATTTACATAGTTTGGGACTTTTACTATATTTATTATTCAAAGTTTGGAATTGCTCTCCGAATACTTGCAAAAGGTTTGGGACCTCTGCTGCATCATCTTCAAACGTTAGGGCCTACACTGCACGTGTATTTTGAAGCGAGCATAAGAGTGTGTTTGATAGGCATTATTTGAGAAAAATAAATTTTGAAATAGTGATATGATGGGAAATGTGTGGTTGAAAAAGAAGAAAAAGTTATTGATGTGATGGAAAATATTATTTTATTGAAGAATGTGTGGTTAAAAATGAGTAGAAGAATGAGAATGAAAATGAAAATGTGAATCAAACAGGGCCTAAATGGTGAAAATTGGTAACAGTGCAAACATTGTAAATTAAAAATGCACTTTATTATTACAAGATAATTGACATTACAACCTCAACACATCACGATAGAAGTCAAAACCTAACATTATAAAAATACATAGCTACAGATCAATCTTATAGGAAACTAAAACCATACATAAACCTAGCTACATATCCATTTTATAATAACTCCCATAAAAAATCTGAACGTATAAGACCTCCACACACTAGTTCTTGTTGAATGGAGGGTCCTTATTTCAGCTTAAATTTCCCGCCTTCTTCGAAGAAAAGTAGGAATTAGCTTATTTGATCTGTCGCACATTGGGGGGTCACACTAAGCAAAGAAGTTAGGGTCTGTTTGATTCGAGGAATTTGTCATGGAATTAGAAAAATATTTTCCTGGTTCCTACTTTTGGCTGTTTGATTAGTCAAATTTGCCATAGAAAATGTTTGCCACCAACTTCTAATGTACAATCCCTTGAAGCACACAAGTAGTAGGAAAATATTTTTTTATGATTTTGGTGGGAATTTATTTTTCACCTTGTTTGGTATTTTTTTTTCCTTTTTTTTTTTTTTTTTTTTTTACTTTTTGGCAATTGAAACATATTCTAAATACAATGGTAAAAAAATTTATCGATTTAATTGATAATTTGCATGAAAAATGAAGCCAAACGAACACCAAAAATTCATAAAATTATTATTATTATTATTATTTTTTACTTTTTGGCAATCCAAACAAATTTTAATACAGATTGTAAAAAAATTTATCTCAAAAAGTAACCATTTGCATGAAAAATAAAACCAAACGAATTAGGTGTAAAATTATACCAATCAAACACCATTAATTACAATTCTCTCTAAAACAAATTCTAGACAAATCACTTCCCTGCCAAATATTTTATTTGCCATTCATTTTTCATCTTTCTATCAAACGGACCCTTACATACATCCATAATCTGACTACATTAGCAATTGAAAAATTTTCTTCCTAGGACAAATTCGTCCATGAGGTCGTCATCTGGGCTTCCACATATGTAGATATTCATTTCTATAGTTACACTCATAGGCGGACCCAGGATGTTAGAGTTGGGGAGTCCTAAAATAAAAGATATTGAGATGAAGGAGGGGGGAGTACGGGGGTTCTGGGGCAGCGCCCCCGAAATTTTTTTTTGGATCTCAGGGTAGCACAAACATTCCCTAATCTCAAATGAATGTTGAGTGAGAAGTCAAAACCATTTGCTAACTTCTTTTTTAGTCATTGCAGACACTAACAAAATGCCTAACAATGGCATTATGGCAGATTAAACACATTTGCAGACACTAACAATAATAGCTAAAATCCTAAATCAAATTTGCAGATTACTAAAAAAAACAACCAGATTTGCAGATTACTAAATCAAATTTGACCTCTTTACTAAATCAAATTTACAGATTAAACACATTTGCAGACACTAAATCCACACGAATCCTAAATCCCTAAATTAGAAAACCAGATTACTAAACCAAATTTGCAGATACTAATAATAATCAATAATAGCTAAAATGAAATGGCAATGCTAAATGTGACATTGACATACCTGCAAGCAGAGAAGATGGAAATCGGGATGGTAGTGCAGCCTCGCAGGGACTTTGGACCTTGGACGGTGGCGGACGGTGGTTGCTAGCTGCTGGCTGCCGGTTGCAGTCTTGCAGATGTAGGGATAGTGAAGATGAAGATGAAGGTCGCCGCTAGGTCCGCCCCTGGTCTCGAAGAGATGGAAGGTCGCCGGTCGCGACTCGCGAGAGAGAGAAGAGAGAAAGAGAGGCGAATTTTGTTGGGTATTGGGTTTTGGGGTTAAATGGGTTGGGGGGTTTTGGGTTAAATAGATTGGGGGTTTTTCAAAAAAATAAAAAAATAAAAAATCTGAAAAAAAATAGGGTGGCCGTTGACCCTGCGGGACCCCCCTGGGTCCGCCAGTGGTTACACTCACAGGTGAGAAACTGCAGGTGAGAAACTGTTATATGTGGAGAGAGAGAGAGAGAGAGAGCGAGATGGTTTTTTTATTTAGGGCACAAAAAAGGAGAGAACGTAACAGTAGACTTTTGGAGGAACGTGGAAATAATAATCTGACTATTTTACCCTTCACTTAATTGGTCAAAAATTGAATTTCTTGGTCAACTGAAGGAGGAATGGTCGAATTCCGTCCGCGTTTCCTCCATTCGTCATCATTATTCAAGGTTTAGGACCCTAACTACAAAATGGAAAGGCTTTGTGTAGTCTCAATATTTTGAAAGGTTTGGGACCTCACCTGCAATTCTCCCTTTCTTCTATGTGATAATTATCAATATCAAAATATGCAAAATTGGCAAGTCCATATGCTGCTTCAGGCTGAAGATCTTTTGTTCATATACTTGAATTGATGGTAAGTAGAATCAGCCTATTTATTTTAACACTCCCGCGCACATTATCCTTATCTTCTTCCACGTATAATTTGATTGTGTTTTTCTTATTATATTTCATCAGCAAATTAATTCAATAAAATGTTAGTGTGAAAAGAACTTTTTAAGTACGTTAACACTGCATTTAACACAAAAAATAAACAAGATCTTTGTTTTCATATCATTTCAACGTCACTTTGAGAACTTTAGTGGTCAAAGTCGATCAATTTAAATTACCGTGAACAATCAAAGACGCCTATCAAAGTATAATGAGCAATTAAATACTTTTTCCTCACGTAAATTGTCCATCTTTTGGCCCATCTGGCGATGATGGGATGTCAATCGTGAAATTTGAATGTCAAGTCAGCTGTTCCATTAGAGATGTGAAATGAAAGTGATTTTAGTGAGTAATTATCGACACTTTCAAAAGTTTAATGACCACAATTTGATATTTTAAATTCCAGGAAACAATTGAAGCCGCCAACCTAAATTTAATAATTATTTGAACAAGAATAAAGCGTCAAGTATAAGAAAAAATTAATAAAATGTGTATCGATGTTGACATTGCAAAAACTATTTGAACAGGAATAAAGCGTCCAGGAAAAAATTAATAGAATGTGTATCGATATTGACGTTGCAAAAATGTTATCGGACTGTTTATTTTTTCACATCTTTCAATAATGTCACGTCACGTGTTGTGCTCGGGATATTGTGTCAAAACATTATGTACTTATAACATTCTGTAAAGGCTTAGGCACACCGCGAATTATCAGATAGTCACAACGTGTTAGGGCTTTATATATTTTTCTCCACTCAATCCCTCCCTTTGAATTCCGTTCAATTTTCAATGGCTACTCCCACCATCGTCGATCCACCACCACTCTCGGCGGACAACACCCCCACCACCACCGCCATCCCTCCACCACCTCAACAACCCGAAGATACCTCGGCTGTCGCCAATAATACCTCAGAAACCCCTCTACAATCCCTGGAATTACAACCACAGCCACCTTCTCCACAATTTCTCGACTCAATCACTGAACTGAAAAACCTTTCCGGCGCCCTTGCTGCCTTCCAACAATGCTATGATGATCTACACAATCACCTCGATAACATCAAGGCTGCCATTTTGACGAAATTAGCCCCGGAAAAGCAAGATATTACAACAGTGCCCGTCTCTTCATCACGGGGCAAGGAATTGGCTCTTGTTTCCGAGGAAAAAGAACTCCCAAAACAAGAGCCACCGCAGCCCCAAAAATCTGAGCTAGAAAGCCTCTTTAAAATGATGTGCTGCGGCGACCTCCGAAGATACTTGGCTTCAAACCTTAATGACCTCCCCAAGCTTCGTGAAGAAGTGCCAAAGGCTATGAAACTCGCAATGAATCCAGCGAAGTTAGTTCTGGAATGCTTTGGGAAGTTCTTTTTGCAGGGTAGTAAGGCATATGTTAAGGATTCGCCAATGATTCCAGCGCGAGAAGCATCGGTTTTTATGTTGGAGTGCTTTTTGTTAATGATGGGGATGAATGATACTGATGCAGTCGGTAATGGGGTGGTGAAGATTGAGAAAGAGGTAAAGGAGGAGGCAGATAATTCAGCTGTGGCGTGGCGGAAGAGGTTGGTGGTTGAAGGGGGTCTCCACAAGGCGTGCGATATCGATGCACGAGGTCTTTTTTTGTTTGTCTCGTGTTTTGGGATCCCTACATCGTTTAAGAAAGAGGATATTCGGGATTTGCTGAGGGCGAGTAATACAAAGGAGGTCTTGGGTATTCTACAAAGATCCAGCGTGCTAATGAGCAAACTTTCAGGTGGTACCTTTTCACTTGTGAATATTAAAGCATGGAGTTTTCAGTATTTAGTGTGTGATGCATGTTGTTTGCTATTCGTATGCGAAATCTGTTGATTGTCATTTGGTTGTGGCATATGATTTTCATGGTGAACTTGTACTTTTTTGCTGAATTGTTTGTGATGCACTTTAAGCTATCACATGTTTTAGTCCCATCTCATATAGAATTATCAATGCAAATTGGAGACGGAGGAAAAAAAAAATTATGCAGCATAAGCACATTAGTGGACCAAAATTTTGTATATATATGTCGCTGAATGATGAGGGTGTGAATGAAATAGTTATATGCCAAGTAGAATTTGTGGGTTCCCAAGGCACGTAATGCCAAGTAAATCTTTGGCATTCTGTGGAAGACAAGTATGCTAATGCCTGATGGATGATATTGAAGGTACGATATGCCATGTGGTATATATTGTATAATGTTATCTTGCAATATTTGTCGAATGCCATCGGATTGTCATATTTTATTTTCAAAAAAGGTTATTTTTTCCTTTTCAGGGGATTGGCTTTTTTATTGCACATTTGAGTTGACTTATTTCAGAGTTTGTATTATAAGAAACTTCATTTATATATAAGGAAAAAATGGAGAGGGGAGAAGAAAATGATATTTGTTGAACAAGTGGAATGGAGATAATGAAATCATGTGAATGTATATAACAATTTAACTGGTAAGGAGGATGAAGAAGACTTGGAATTTTGCACTTTGGGGTTGGCATATGTTAGGTACTTAGGCTTGTGTTTTCAGGACATGGAATTAAACTACAACAGAAGATAGATAGGAAATAGGAGAGGCAATTTGCTGTAATAGAGGCTTTGAATTAAAAAAATATATATAGATATCTACTAGCATTCTGAGCATGGAAAGCAAAATCAATGTATTTGTTTAAGAATATTTACAAGGCTGTGATATGGTCAAAGTAGTTTGGCATGCTGTATAGACAAATTTAGTGATTGTAAAATTTGCGTCTGCAGTACTTTATTCTACATTGTTAAATTCTGATGAGTATCAGGAAGAGTGTCGCTCTATACTGGAAAGAAACTGTTTTTTACAAATTTCACAAAATAACTGAAATTCATTGACCCCCAGAATGGATGTTCGCATAGCTGTATGTGCCTAACGTTCTATCTGAGCATTTGCTTTCTGAGGTTTTACATATTGAGGCCACAATGTGGTAACTGTGACTAGCTTAGGATTCGTGACATAGGACAACCTTGAGGCTATTCTATTCTCTCTTTATTAAGAATGAATAGCACTTTATAGTTAAAAATTTCATTTGGCTGTTTAACTTTCTGAATAATAATTAAAGAAAGAGAAGAGAGAAAGAAACTTTAGGCATCGCCCTGGGGTTGAATTGCATCACACAACTCCAGCAAAGCCAATTGTTGAAATTCTTAATATATCTTTCTGATTATAAAGTTAGAAGCACTATACGAGTCTATATAGATTCAAAACCACAATCTAGCAGGCTTCTAATTAAAATTTCGAAACACATTAACTAATAATATTGATTTCAAACTAGAAAGATATAGACTATCATGTATATAATAGGAATTTCTTTTATTTCATAAAGCGCCCACCGCAGCACTTTCACCCTGTCATGCAATAAAAAGAATATTTTTAATCTTTTTCTGTAAAACATTTTAAGAAATTTAAGAAACGCATGATACGCAACATCAATCAATGGAAAAACGTAGTGTCATGTTAATCTTCTTATTTCCAGTACTAAATTTTCTTTTTAGGTGAGTTTATACCCCTCTCTCTCTCTCTCTCTCTCTCTCTCTCTCTCTCTCTCTCTCTCTCAGTCAAAGTTCATTTATACAAAGAGATGTATATACAAACACTGAAAGGTTTGTCAGTAATCTGTACATATTAGGCAATTATTTAATCCTATAAAATATTGGGAATAAGAAAATGAACAGGATTTCAGACTGGGTGATAGACTCCTTTTGCTAGCGAGGGAGGTTGGTTTTTAGACAGGGGGCCAAAGTTTCTCCACTATCCTTTAAGATCTTCATGTATCTCGGTACCCTATCCTCTTCTTCAAACTATAACAGAGCAAGCTTGTGTTTGCCAAATATTTGTAAAGTCCTCTCTTTATCCTTTCTCCTTACTCAGTTTTTATGGGCCTACAAATTGAACGATGTTTTCTTATTTCAAATGTTGAACTATATGTGTAACTAACTGTGTGTTTGATTTGCTGTTTTCAAGATGTTTTCAGTTTTGCAAAACACTGAAAACATATTTTCTTTGATATTTCTGAAAATGCATTTTTGAGAACAAAGATAAACATATAACATAAAATTAAAAACTCATTTTTGATGTTTTGAGTGTTTTTATTGAAAACTTTGAAAACACTCAAAAACATGAAAAATAAGCGTTTAAATAAAATTTTTAAAATTAAAAAATTTTTAAAAATAAAAATATAAAATTTTAACAATTAGGAATTTTGAAATTTTTAAAGAATAAAAAAATAAAAATTTTGGAAAATAAAATTCTAAAAATAAATAAAATATTCTGAAAATATAAAGTTATAAAAGTTTCTAGAAAAATAAAAAATATAAACACTTCAAGTTCTTAATAATTATTTACATAAAAATTCTAAAAAAAAAAACATTATTTAAGCGAATATAGATAAAATTATTCTCAGTTCATATCATTAGTTTTTATTTTTATTTTCTATATTTTGAACTAAACTTATTATTATTTTTTATTTTACTTTGGTATCGAGAAAAAAATATTGTAAGATTTATCAACTTTAAAATGTATATATTGCTCGATAACATATTAACATAAAATTGTTCTATTTTTATTGAATAATCAAATTTCCTGGAATAAAATGTTATAAAACAATTTTTAAATTAAACATGTTTTCTAGTTTTCTATTTTGAGATATAATTTTTCGAAATAACAAAACAAACGCGCTTTTAACAATCTTAAAACATACTATCAAAACAGAAAATTAAAAGTGAACTCGAAATTGAAAATTGAAACACAAAACAAATGGGTCCTAAGTTTTTCATCATGTATGACTAGTCTACGCTTCTTCAGTCTGCCATCATAAAGCTTGCTGCCTGTTAATTCTTTAGTCTAATTTATCAATTGATATCTATGCAGCATCAATAGATGAAATGATGAAGAATAAAATGGAAGTGGATGCTGTTGATATTGTGTATGCCTTTGGGTTACAGGAGAAGTTTAATCCTCAAGCAATTTTGGTATCATTTCTACGTGAATCGAAAGAATCTTGGAAAAAGGCAAAACAACTGGCACTGGGTTCATCTGTGGCTCTGGTAATAAATATTTGCCTTTTCAAGGTCTTTGAACTCATGGTTTATATCTTTTCTTTTATTCTATTGAGGTTGATTGTTCTTTTCCTTGATATCATACAGAATGAAGCCAATAAGAAGCAGTTGGCTGCTTTAAAATCTGTTGTCAAATGTTTAGAAAAGCACAAGATTGATCCTGCAAAGCTGATTTCTGGATGGCAAATCAGTTCAAAGATTCTGACTCTAGAAAAAGATATTGCCGCATTTGATAATAAAATAGGAGAGAAAAATGCCCAAAAGAGAAGAACAGACGAAAACCGATGCATCAAAAAGGTCTAAGACTCAAGAAGCAAAACGTCCGCGTCTTACCAGTCATGGTTCACAACAGCAAGTAGCTGCTGGGCATTTCGATAGCAGAAGAAGCCTGTTAGAGAATGGAGTTCCTGCTCATGCTGTTAATTATTCTGTTTCCGCACCTGTAGTGTATGGTGGACCTGGCGCAGGCATGCTCCCCCCTTCTGGAGTTGGAACGGGTATATCAGCTATTCATGGTGGCCTTCTTCCAACTGGTTCACATGCATGGAGTGGTGATGCAGCCTTGAATGCAAGGTATGCTGGACAATCGTCATTAGTTGGGCTTACTAGCTTGTACAGACCGTCACCGTCCTTGGAAGGGTTCCCAGGGATGCCAAATGTCTCGTCAGTTAGTGCTGCAAGTCGAGGATCTGGCTCTGATCTTTATCAGTTTGCTGATTCTGTTGTGGAGAGTGATTCATATCCGAGCAGTATTCCTCCTCAAAGCATTAGCACCATTCCTGGTGCTTTGCCTGCCTATCATTCGTCGTACTTGTACTAGGTTAGGCAACTGTTTGAAGAGAATTAATCTTATATTGTTAAAGTGATTGTCACTAATACTACTAATGGGTTTAATCACTCTTTAAGAAAGCCTATTGGGCTGGGATTCTACTCTCCAAGGATGATACCAAGGACCAAGAGGCTTTTATACCTCTCTAGATTCAATGGGGGTGTTGAGGACTGATGAGGTAAACCTTGTCCAATCACAGCCTACGGATGCCCCTACCAAGTGGTCGTCTTATTGATCTTTTATTACTAGATTAAAATTGGACATCGGTTATGAATGAAATTGTCTGGTGAATGTATAGCTAAGCTTGAAAATAATAAGTTACTTTTTAAGTCATTTTTAATTTTTAAATATAATTAGAATTTTTTTTATTTGATTTTAAATGAAAAAAAAGTTACATACCTTTTGTTGAGAAATAACTAAGGGTGTCAAATAAGTGGAGGACTCGACTCGGTATATTGGTGACTCAGACTCATATTGAGACGAGTCATGGGTCAAATCAAACTCAATTATTTTTAAGAGAAAATTACTTAAACTCTTCTTTTTAAAATTATAATTCAGAAATAAAGTTTTACAATTCAAAAATCAGGTGGTAAATATGATTATTAATTAATATTAAAAAATTAAAAATTAATTTTTATACACCCCACCCCATTTTAAATTCCTAAATCACCCGATTCACCTTCTCTCTCTTTCTATGCCTTTTTCGGTGCGTAGAAGGGCAATGGCGATGGTGGCGGTGGTGCCTAGTTTGGTGTTGGTGGTGGTGATGTGGCGGATCTAGCGGCGGCACCGACTGCTCATCTTTTCTCCTCGTTGTCACAGCGGCGTTCGCTCTCTTTCTACTACCTCCTCTCCGGTGACATCGCGTGATCGGTGGTGTCAATAGCAGCGGTGCAAAAGGAACCTGAGACTTGTCTTTGGCCTCGTTTAGTGTTTCTTCGTACTTGTAGAGCTTCTTGATGTCCTTCGTGTCGTCGGAGGTTTCTGTCATTGCTTTACAGTGCGTGTGTTTGTGAGTGAAGAAAGTGACAGCCTACCTGCAGATATAGAGTAATTGTTGCAATATGCGGGCCCGCGTAATGAAGTGAACTGAGTAGAGAATATGTAAAACCTACAGTCGGAGAATATGTGGCTAATTGGTGGTGCAGATTTTTGGGTGACCAACGCAGTGATTTTGAGCTTGGTGGTGATTGGCGTAATGATTTCGTGACCGGCGCAGATGCAGACGGTAGTGCAGATTGGGGGTATTTTTGTGATTTTTTAGATTGGTTGTTTGTAATTTTCAGTTTGGTTTAGGTTATTAGATTTTCAGATATGGCGGTGGTTTTCAAATTAATTTTCAAATTGGTTTTTGATTCGAACTACTGTGCGGTGGTTGGCGGTGGTGGTGTTTGCGGCCGGCGATTTGTGCGTGGGATGGCATGGATGACGGTTTTGTATTGTTTTGGTGGTTTTGCTATTTCAGTGGTGGCTGTCCAGGCAGTAGGTGGGGTGGTGATTGTGAGATGTTGGTGGTGATGGGCTTGTCGGTTTGTTGATGGATTTGATGCAGTGGTGTTTCTCTGTTGATTTGTGTGAGGTGGTGGTCCTGTCGTTGAGAGGTGGTGTGGTGGTTTTGACGGCGACGGTAGTTGAGGTGATTGTGTTGATGGTGGTGGTGAATTGCGATATTTGTATGCGGTGTGCAGATTTGTTTGTGGTGATCCTGTGCGATCGAATATGTGCTTGTTGTGATTATTTGTGACCAATTTTGTGTTGATTGTGATTTGAGATTGACCTAGTCACAGATGGTCACACTGAATACACATTTGGTCACAATTAGTCATAATTGGTCACAGTTAGTCACACTGAAAACAAAGTTGGTTGTTGAAACAAAGTCAGTGAATTGATCACATATAATACAGGTATGGTCACGGATAATACAGTTATAAATCTGATCTACTATGCACCACTACAACCATCACATTTATTGGATATTTTTCTATTGGCGTCGCCGGAGTAGTCGTCGGAGCAATTTGCTATAGTCGTCGGAGTCGTCAGAATATTTGCCGGAGCAATCGTCGGAGGTTGGTTGGTGTCGCCGGAGCAATCGCAGGAGATGGATGGGATGGAGAAAGAAACAGATGGGTTTAAATTTAAATTTTGGTGTGATAAGTGACTGAGTGAGTTGAAAGTGGGGTGAGGTAAATAATTAATGTATATAATATTATAATTTAATATTTAATAAATTTATTTACCATCTGATTTCTGAAATAATTAGACAAGTTTGATAATTTTGAAAAGTAATTTTTACATGTAGATTTTGTGTATTGTTCCCTATTTTTAATGAAACAGGCCAGCTCGACTTTTGGGCACGAGCCCAAAGCTGGTTCATTCTAGAGTCGTGAGTTGACTTATTTTTTTGGCTCCTTTTATTAATTTCTTTCCAAAAAAGGGAAAATTATGTCAAGTACTCTAAAAAGTGACCCAATTAGATTAATACTCTAAATTAATTAAACATCACATAAGCCCGTATTAATACATTCTAAATTAAAACAAACCAAAATCCAAATATCTCCCAATTGAGTACAGAAGCCACAAACACTGTGCACGCCACTACTGCAGTTGCGATGCTGCTGCTACAACAATGGTGATGCTGTTGCATCGATCAGGTCCATGTTTATGTTTTTGATGTTTTAGTCGACGAGGGATTGTGTGGTGATGTCGATTGGCATAGTTGAGAGCAGAGCCGGTTCTGTGTTTGATGGGGCCTGAGACGAAGTTCAGAAATTAGGCCCCTAGGCCCCAAATCAACGTAAATGCAATTTTTTACGGTGTATTATGCAACATATTGCTAACTTAAAACTTAACATTACAACAATAAACAAATATATTATATAAAAGAGTTGTATTATAAAATAACAAAACCAACAATGTTTCAAAGAATTAGTGAAATACTATTCGCCTTGCTGTTTTAGACGCAAAAACATTAATCAAATCTGAATAATTTAGCTGTTCAACCATTTCTTTCTCTATTGATAGCATAGCCAATCCATTCAATCTTTCTTGCGACATAGTTGATCGGAGATAGGTCTTGATCAATTTCAATTTCGAGAAACTTCTTTCTGCAGATGCAACTGTAACCGGTATGGTTAACAAAATTTTGTAAGCAATATAAGCATTTGGAAAGCAAACATTCAATGGCTTCAAACATCGTAGTACTTCAATTGCTCTTGTTGCTTCACTTGGTATATAACACTCCAAAGCTCGTAATTCCGTACATAAATCGTCTCCACTGATGTCTGAACGCCCATTATGTTCCAGATATTTCTCAAGATTCATACAATAGTTCAACAAACTATAAAAACCTGTGTCCCTTAGCCTCTTCAGATTAAACAAAAATTCAAATGTGTCACCATATTGTTTGAATTGTTCAAATCGAGTTTTGAGAGAAGATAGAGCTTGATCAATTATAAAAACAAAGTATCCAACTCTAAAAGATTCTTCTGCTGATTGTTTTACCTCATCACTACTGCTTTCATCAAATTGCTTTTTTCTTCGAATTATGCGTTTTTCTGTAAATACAACTTCAATTCTCATTTCGCCTGCCTTTTTTGTCGCTTCATCCATGGCAATAGCAAATCCATTTTCTCTATAATCTTCAAAAAATGAAACAAGTCCTTGCAAGAGGTCGATAGCAATATCAATATCCATGGATTCAATTTGAAGAAATTTACTCACAACATTGACTGCACTCAACAACCTGTACCAGATTATCATGCCAAGTAAGAACTCAAAATTCTGAATATCATATGTTGCTAGCGACTCGGCTTCGCTCTTCACTTTAGCATCTTCGTTACATTATGCCAAATCAAGTAAAGCATCCCTTATTTGTCCAGTTTGCTCCATTATAGGCTTCACACTCTCAACAAGACTTTCCCAACGTGTTTGTGACAATGGCTTCACTGTCAAACCGTGTACATTATCTTTGAAAATTTTCCATCGCTTGGTAGAAGACGAGAATAATGTGTAGATGCGTTGTATCACTCCGAAGAATGATACAGCTTTGGAACAACAATTCACCATATCACATAATGCTAGATTCAAGCTATGAGCGCCACATGGAGTATAGAAAGCTCGGGGATGAATTTCAAGTACTCTTCTTTGCACACCTTTGTGCTTCCCGCTCATGTTAGATCCGTTGTCATACCCTTGCCCTCTAATGTCATCAATATCCAGATCAAGTTTGGTTAAAACATTTTGAAGCTCGGTTGCAAGTCCAAGTCCTGTTGTGTCATCTACTTTCAGAAATTCAAGCCAATGTTCTTCAATTGTAGGTAAGTTTGCTGAATCATCTACAAACCGTACTATTAAAGACATTTGCTCCTCGTGACTTGCATCTGGCGTACAATAAAGTATAACTGAGAAATATTTTGCATGTTTCACTTTTTTAACAATTGCACTTCTTACCTCATTAGCCAACAACTGTATCAACTCATTTTGAATATCTTTGCCAAGATACGTATATTGAATCTCGCGTGCTTTAGCTCGTCGAAGGTGTTCTTGCATTATTGGATCAAACTCACTAACCATTTCCACCATTTGTAAAAATAGGCCATTATGTTCAACATATAGCCTTTCATCACCTCCTCGAAATGGCAATGTGTTTTTGGCAAGTCTTTTTACAATAGCGATTATCCTTGTTAATACATGTCTCCAATGTTCTCTTTCTGCATCAATCAACAATTGAACACTGTTATCAATTGTAGTTTTTGTTCGAAGCCTATTTTCCAATTCAATCCAATTAGTCATGCAATGTAAATGCTCCTCATTTCTTTCATGACTTTTAATGGACCGATGCAAATTATGCCAATCTTTGAATCCGTCATTACCTAATTGGCCAACTTTGTTCACATTTTTCGGCGTTTTAAACAACTTGCAACAAAAGCAGAAGATTTTGTCCATAGACACCGAATATACTAGCCATCTTCTATCAATTATTTGTCCATTTGGTAGTAATCGCTTATATTGTGAAGAATCGAAATGTCTATTTGTACAATCTGTCGGAAACGAGATATCATCAATTCTTTTTGGACCCATTTCAACTAAGAAATCCCTCGTTCTTTGATCAACGATTTTCCAATTACCGGGATCATCCAAATTTAGAGAAAAGCAACAATCTTCTTCTTTATCATCTACGTCATGAACACATGTAGGTTTTGTCACTTCTTCTTCCTTATCATCATCTTTATTAACACAAGCAGGTTGACTCCCTTCTTCATCCTCATCTACTTCAATAACACAGGCAGGTTGAATATCTACTTCATCCTCATTCAACACATTTACATTGTTGATTTTAAAGTACTTGTCAATATTCCCTGCTTGACTTTCAGTTAATGCAATTTCATTTCGTTTCCTTTTTCTCTTTTGAGCACCAGACTCATATTTAGGAGGCATGCCGTGTATCTAATGCCCAATGATTCACCTAAAAAATTTTACAAAATATCTCAATCATCTCACAATTAGAGTTTTCAATATAATTACTACATTTACGTGCGCCTGTGCAATTGTTGATTCTACAATAATCACTCATATATGCCGACCATGCCACAGTTATATAAGCCGACAAGGCTTCAAACATTTGCAATCTCTTCAATAAAAAGATAGGGCAAGCCATTGCTTACCTGAGAAGTAGAATTTCACGAAAACTATCGAATCGGACCTTAGAAAATTCTGTTGTCACAACTCACGAGCCTGAAATAAATTACAATGAATAAACCATTTATTTATAGAACAAATGATCTAAAAGAAGCTAAAAGAACTTCTAATAAACTAAATCTTATCGAAATATTAAATCTAATTTAATCTCATCTAAACAATCATAATGTAAATTGAACTCTTATGATTTAATTAAATAGCGGGCCAACGAGAGGACAATCATAGTTTTTCTAATTACTATATTTGTCCAAAATATTTAAAATTGAAATCTCAGCAAAAGCAGCACACGAAGGGAGAAAAACATTTTACCTTAAAATTGAAGTCTCATTTTGAATAGCAGCACAACGACCTCTCTTTGCTTTATAGAGCAAATATGAAATATTTTACTTGCAATTCACAGTCACAGATAGTTGTAAAGTATGGTGAATACAGAATATAATGGACAGTTGGACAGTGGACACCAAGCTATAATTAATGTTCCTTCATTTCCGAAATTAAACAAGTTTTTTCCCTTCAAATGAAAATCAAGATTTAGACTATGAAATCCCCAAGACTTCTTCTCATTATTTTTGTAATTTCCCCTGTTTTCGCCACTCTGCCGAAACAACATTGCACGCAAAATATTAATCATCTTTCAAACGTGTTATTAACTCACATTGTAAATCAACCTAATTGACAATCCAATCCATTCTATAGGCAAAAGGACCCCTAAATGAAACTCCAATTAGTACGCAACTTATATACACTAAATGCGTACATCTCATTAAGACGAGAGGCTAAAATTTTGAAAAAAAAAAATAAAAAATGTAACAACAATTTACCTAATTACTTGTTTCCGGAAGTGACAGCCATTGATCGAAAAGCTTCTCGGCCAAATGACGAATGGCTTGGGCCGCTTGGCTGGTCAGAGGAGACACCTCCGGCTCCGGAAGTTGCAACAGTTCGGCATCAAGGCTAATTCAATCAAATATCTACACCAAACGAATCAAAACAAATCAGACTTAGAAAGTTAGACTTAACCTAGAGTTCATAAAGAAATTTATAGAAAAAAATAGTGAAGTTAATTACAGCAGGGCCGGTTTTATGGGTGAGTTGCGAACGCCTTCTTTGTTGCTCGGATTTATTACAAACGCACCCAAGAAAAGGATTTGCGTAAAAGTTCTCCTCGAGTCTTGGTGATTCACCTGCTTGTCTAAGGTCTGGTGCTCCAAGACTCCAAGTCTGTTCGAGTGTAAGCTCTTGACTTCTGAAGTGAAATCCTCCCAAGAGAGTGCTCCCTTGTCAAACAAATCTATCAGTATGACAAAATTGAGCCTGAAAAAGGAAAGAACAGAATGAATTTACTTTTGCCCAACACAACCCTTGAGATTAAATAGTGTTGAAAAAAATATAAAAAACCTGTCGGGATTTATTGTCTTCCTAAATCCTTCAAACCTCCTATGCCCTTGCACGGCCTTTTCCATATTACCGTCATATGTGTAAACAAAGACATCACTTTCTACAGCTACAATGTGATCTAAGGCTGCTAGGCGGTTCTGATAAAGCCTGAATGGCACCAACTCTTCTTCAATGGCGAGATTCGAATGAGTGAAAACATTTGGAAACTCTGACCTGAAGCCTTACAGCAATACAGAGAATGGCGGCCGGCAAGAGCAGAAATCAAGCGGAACTGTGGAAGTATCGGTGAAGAATCAAGAAGTAGTCGGGTAGTTTGAATCGATTCTTAAGAGGGAGACGATTGGTATTGGTATCGGGAATTGGGGATTTAACATTTGGGTTGGCCGGTGTTGATAAATTGGGCAGGTAATGGGCTTAGGCAGTTGGGCTGGGAAAAAAAAAATTTGGGCAAAAAATATGAGGCCCCCTTCAAATTTGGGCCCGAGGCCCACGCCTCATTTGCCTCGGCCCAAAACCGGCCCTGGTTGAGAGTAGATTGGGTTTTGGTGTACTAGGTGTGTGGAGGTGGACAAACTACTGACTATTGCAGACGATTGATGTGCCAAGACGAGGGTGATCGGAATCTGATGTTGATTTAAGCTGCTTGCTAGAAATGTTTTCTTAGGCTATATAGAAAGACCTACTCCAAGTGCATTTGTACGACAAATTTCGTATATTAAAATACAGAAATTGCTACAATTTGTAATTTTTAGAGATACAAGTTGATATTAATCTTGAAAGTACACACAAATGAGAACCCAGCAGACATGTTAACCAAAGTGGTAACGGGTAGCAAGTTCCAACATTGCTTGGACTTGCTTCATATTAGCTCGTGTTGATATGCCCATGAGGGCATGGCCCTTCGGGGCGGGGTTGGAAGGAGGTGGAGTGAATGTGAAGACGAAGGTGAACTATGGTGTGGCTTGATCCTGGTTCAGGGTACGTAGGCAATCATGGTTGAATGGTGCAGCCGAGTTTGTGATTGTCCAAAAATTTGAGGCCTATCAAATGATGGACGAGGTGGAGATTGTGGGAATACAGGGTGGCGCTGATGCGCCATGGAGGTGGCGGCGCGGCGCCACCAACTGAAGCCTCGGCGGCGCGGCGCCACTCAGCCGGCACCGCGGCGCCCCGATACCTATATATGCCCGATTTTTCCCCCTTCTCTTGTGGTCCGAGAAATAGAGAGAAAATAGAGTTTTTTGAGAGATTTTTTCCTAAGGTAAGAGGTTGTTCTTCCTTGGTTGATATAAAAGCTAATTTTCTTTCTTGATTGATTAACTTGTGGCTTGTACAAGTAATCAAACCTTTGTTCTTCATTCCATTCGAAATCATTTCTTCCCCAATTTTCTTCTTTGTTCATTTTCTTGAATTGCCATAATTCTTGTGGTTGCTTCAATATTGTCTCGAGGGATTGATTGGGCTACATTTCCTAACAGTGGCGTTTTGTGTGGTGATGCTTTATAGTGGTGGCCATCGTAGTGGATTTGACGGTTGCGGTGCAGTGGTTATATAGGTGGTTGATAGAGGTGATGTATTGATTTTGGTTGTTAGAGTGGCAGCGGCGGTCGTAGAAGTGGGTGTGGTGGTGATCGTAAAGTGTTGCTGTTCTATGATGTGTTGATTGGTTTGGGATGGTGGTGGTGTTGTCGGGAGGTGGTGGTGATTCTGACGGCGGTGGTACTATTGGAGGCAGTGGTTGTCGCAAGTGTTGTGGTGGTCACAGTTATTTAGTTGACTGTGATCATTAAATTGGTTAATATGTGACCAATGAAAAAGATATATTGTGACCCAGAAATAATGCATGACTTAAAAAAATTAATAATTTGTGACTGTCTAATAATTTGACTTATAATATGTGTAATTTGTGACTGATAAACTAAAATTTTCATCTGTGACCAATGAACAAATTGTGACCTATAAATTTTTTGAATTGTGACCATAAAATAATTTGTGACATTAAAAAAATTATAATTTGTAACCGAAAAATAATATGTGACTAACTAAATTGTGAATCTGTGATCAAATTGTATAGATGCATGACCTTAATATATCTAATTAATAAAATTTCTAATCAATTAATTAAATCGTAAATAAATTTTATTAAATATCTGATTTTTGAAATTTCAAACCTTTATTCTTAATTTTGAAATGGGTAATAGTTATCCTCTTATGAAATTTTCCCTAAATTTAATTGAACTAATAATTCAAATCGATCCAATTCATCAATTATTCTATTTTTAATGTCTACAAATACCCCATCAAAATTTATTTATTTATCACAAAAAAATTAACAAATCTTGAATTTAAATTTGTAATATTTATTTGTATACTTATTTATTTTATACACAATCCATAATTAATTTGATTTTGAACAAGCTTTCTATTTCTGATGGTAAGTTGGGCTTGAATGAAGTCTAAAACCCACCAATTTATATGAACAAATTATGAGATTTGGAAACAAGCAGGTTAATTTTGCTATCAAATGTAAATATATATATATAGGTTTTTTTTTTAATTTATATTAACATTTTTGGCAGAAACAAAACTTGGTTTTTGGCAATTCCAATTGGTTTTGGCAGAAACTAGGGGTAGCAAGCGAGCTGAATGGCTCGTGGGCTCGCCAAAATCACGAGTCCGAGTAGGCCCGCTTGCTAGACGAGCTACTCGGCGAGCAACTTGTCTACGAGCCCACGAGGCTGGCTCATGGGCTCGTGAATAATGTAAGCCACGACCCAGCTTGGCTCGTGGCACGTAAAAAAATAAAAATTTAAAAAAAATCTGTGTGACCAGAACAATTACTAAAATTCAGTGACCGTTTTTGTCCTCAATTTTTTTTTTCTATTTCATTTTTCTTCCCCTATAAATACCCTTCCGTTACAAAATTTTTTCCCACCAAACTTACTATCAATCTCTCATTCTCTACTATACTCTCTACAAATCATTATCAATACATTATTCATTCTATACTCTTCTACATTTTATTTTGAGTTATAATCTTGATTTTACAATATGTTTTCTACACTACTACATAATCTTCATTCACTTCTTAATTCTACTTAAATTCTTCTTCAACATTCAATTTCAATTATTCACAAATGGATCCACGCTCATTTATTGAAAACTTGGTCGATGTCGGAGTTGGGGATGAATTACCTGTGCCCCACAATCAATTTGATGTGAGCTGGAACGAGCTAAGATCAATCGACGATGCAATGGTCATTGGGAAGACTAAGAGGGAAAAATCGAGGTTGTTTCGGGTTGAAAATGTGAACAACAATGTCACACTAGCGAATGTATCAAGCAACGGAAGAAGAGCTAAATTTCTGTCTCATATTGAGACCAATTTTTGACATGGTAAAAGATCGAATTGGAAGATTATATATGATGAAACGTTGTAGATCTTTAAGTATTATTTCCAACGCACTTTGAATCACTTCAATCGGACATCGGTAGAGAAAGTTATGGCCAAATTACTGAAAGCTGTCCGGTCGAGCTGTTTTTATCGCGAATTTCCATATTTTGTTATATTTCTTATTTTTTGCAAGTTTTGTTATCTTATGACTCTTTAATTTCGAGATTTACATAATTTTTATGTTTTAGTATAAGTAGGAATTTATTTTCATTGTAAACAAAAGACTTATGATGAATTAAATAAAAAAAAGCAAGTTGATTTCTTATTTGTTTTTCAAGAACAAATTATTGAACTTATCGTGATGGATTTCTCGTGGCGTTCAAATCATTAAGTGAGATTCGTCAATTCGTCATCACGGGGTCAAGGTAATGATTATTTATCTTGGTTTCTTGATTCGTTAATTCCGAGTCAATCTTTTCAAATCTGGATTTTTATTCATTAATTTGGGTAAAAATCCATAAACATTAATTGTTTGGATTTTCTTGGGTTTCATGTCAATCGACTTGGGTTTGGTAGCTCATAAGCTATCCGGGTTCGCATCACAATTAGTGAATGAATTCTCCAGTCTAAATAAATTACCCATTCTAGAAAATATTCAAAATTTCGATGTTCATGAAAGTAGTCATCCAATTGTTTTGGATGACGTTGATACTGATGCTAATCATCCAATTGATTTGGAACAGGATGATAAACCCGTGTTAGAAATTCCCGATGCAAGAGGGAAGAGAAAAGGGAAGAAGCAGGCAAAATGTTGGGACCATTTTAAATTGGTTCAAACTGGTCGTGTGATCAATGGAGTTCCAGAAACCAAAGAAGTATGTAAATACTGTCAATAACGATTGATCCATCAAAAAGGTATAGGAACCACCCACATCTACCGTCACTACAAAACATGTGCGGCCAAACATGGGCTTCATCCTGCTTGTCAAACGCAACTACAATTTGGTAGTCCAGGTAGCGGTGCTACTACTATGTCACTTAATATGTGGATGTATTTGTAGGAAAGAACTCAAATAGGAATGGTGAAGTACGTTGCCGGAGCTGAGTTGCCATTAGCACAAACAGACAACCAACATTTCATTACATTTGTCAAAGAATGTCTTAAACCAAGATACGTTGGGGTAAGTCAAAATATTCTTCGTTCTGATACAATAGAATATTTTCAAAAAACAAAGCAATTATTGATTGCCGATTTACAAAAATATGGGGGTGTGATATCTTTAACTTTGGATCTATGGGAAGACATTAATAAAAGATGTTATATAGCTGTAACTGTACACTATATAGACCCACTTTGGATCACGCATACAAAAATTATTACTTTTACAATTATTGAGTTCCCGCACAACGCTAACAATATATTTAATGCTATTATGAATTATTAGAGAATATAAATGCGAGAGTAAAATTCGTTCTTTTACATTTGACAATGCTTCTGTAAATAAGCCTACTATCGATAAATTGCAAAGAGTACTTCAACCTGATTTCAATGATTTTTTATTTCATATTTGATGTGTATGCCATATTTTAAATTTAATAGTAAAAGACAGTTTAAAACATCTTAATAATGAAATTCAATGAATTAGGAATGCACTAATCTATATCACGATCGCACCTAGTAGCAAACAAGCATTTGAGGAGTTTTGTGCCGAAAATGGCGTATCGCATACAAAAATCTTTATTAGTGATGTAGGGTATAGATGAAAGTCCACATACTTATTATTAAAGGTTTCGAACATTTAATTACTGAATTTTATAACAATAGGCATATTAGAGACGACGATGATACTATTTTGAATGAGTCCGATTAACATTTAGTTATTAAAATTAAAAAAAAAAAAATTGACAAGTTTTTATGATTCTAAAAATATTTTGTCTGATATTTATTTTCCTACTATTTGTATGGTTCTTTAACATCTTTATGTAATTGCTAGGGCTTTTAATAGATTTAAAGATGACTCCAATTTTAGTTCAGTTATATTTGCCATGGAATTAAAGTTTAAAAAATATTGGGAAGAATGGTCTATGTTATTTCCATTAGAATGCGTCATGGACCCCCGATATAATTTATCCGGTAACAAATTTGTAATTGATCGAATTTCAAAATCTTTAACTTTTAATGTACATATTACTTATAAGAATTCGGAATCAACTTTATGTGAAATATATGTATTATACACTTCATGAATGGGTACACATATTACCCGTGTACCCTTCGGATCTAGAAATACTCCTACTAATATAGCAGATGACGACGCTGAAATTTTAAATTTATTCGAAAACATGAACTCATATAGATATGATTCAACTGCATAGACATGTGGTTTCTCCAGTAGTAGTAATTTGTCTTCCACTGCATGTACTCAAACATCTAGTAATAGTCCAAATGCGTTGCCTGCTGAATTAATTGATTATTTTAATCATAGTGTGCCTAGTAACAATGTAATTATGAAAAATTCAGAAGAAGTAATTGAATTCTGGCAAAGGTATGAATATCATGGCCAATAGTTTCTGCAATGGCAAAAGATCTACTAACACCTCCGGTTAGCACTGTAGTTTCGGAGTCTGCTTTTAGTGCAGAGAACAGGGTTTTCTTCGAGGTTAGGAGTCGATTAAAAGAAGATATTTTGGAAACATTAATGTGTGTGAAGAACTGACAAGACGCTCATTTTCGACTGCAAGATAAATATGCAGAAATTGCATGTAATCAAGTAAGTGATATTTAATTTAATATTCATCACAAATTTTTATTTTAATACATTTATAATTTTTTTTAAAAAAATTGTACACATAACATGTTGTTCGTATATAATTTTTAACTCCACCTACTCCGACTCGAAATTGAAGTAGCCGGTCCCAAACCCGGATAAAGGAAGAAATTTTTTTTATTATTTTAAAAAGAAATGTTTTGAAAAATGTATATTTTAAAAAATGTGTATTTATATATTAATATATTATTTTTAAGTTTATTTTTAAAAAAAGGGTGAGTTCGCGAGTCGAGCTAGAGCTCGGCTCGTCAAGGCCCACGTGCTCGTGCCAAGCTCGTGTGGGTAAGGAAGGGCCGAGCCGAGCAGAAACCTTTATTTTTTTTTTCGTTTTCTAATCTTTCTTTCCTTTTTTTTATTCATTTTCTTTTCATTTTCATTTTCTTCTTTAATTGTCCTTTTATTTTGACCTTTTTTGGGTTAATTTTAATTTAATTTTTTCAATATTGTTATTTTAATAAAATCGAAACTAATATTTTTCATTTTTTTAAGGATTCAACTTTTAAGGCAAGTTAAGAATTTTGAGTTTTGAGATTCTCTTCGTGTAGAGTTTAAATTTTTGTGCTGCAATTATTTTAGGAGTTCAGAAAAACAAACTCAAAATTTCAAACCTTCTCGTGCACATTGACGACCAAGGATTATCACCTTTCACCATCCAAGGCACTTTGTGTTCTAAGGACTAGTTCCTTCGATTGTCCAAGACATTTTGTGTTGAGGACCAATGACCGACTATTTCGACTGTTCAAGACACTTTGTATTCCAAGGACCAGGTCCTTTGACCGTCCAAGGAACTTTGTGTTGAACTCTGATATGATCTGGGTTTTGCCAATTTTTGGAAAGTCCTAAATACACTAGAATTCTTTTCCTATTATGTCATTTGTAATCTTTTCAAGTTAATTTCGTTTAATTAGGATTTTATTGTAATCTTTTAGAGTCATTTTCATATTAAACTACGTCTTAGGGTTTTCCATATAAATAGGTTTTATTATTGCATTGTATTCCAAACTTTTGACATTGAATTAATTGAAAAGTTTTGCTTTCTTCCTTATTCTTCAATTGAACAACAAATCGAAATTCAAAGATCTAATTCTTGTGGTGTTCAAACATCGGATCATGGGTTCTTCATTGTGTAATCAAGGGGTTCAGCGCATATTTGTTATCTTTGAATTTTTTGGTTCACTTCGTTGGGTTCAAATCCAAAATCGGATTATTCATTAGTGTTCTTGGGTTCCGCATCAATCTTGTTGTGGGTTTCGTAGTCACCATTGCTACGGGGTTTGTATCAGTTGGTATCAGAGCTTAGACACCAGATTCAGGTTCTAACTTTTTATTTTTGTTTTGAGTATTTTGTTATTTGTTCTTCGTGTTCTTGTGTCCAATAATATTTTTGAGGTTTTGATCCAAAAAAATACAAAAAAGAGTCAAAGTTATTTTTCGGGCTATTTAAGAGTCCAAATCAGTTTTCGTTTGTTTCGCTGGACTTGTAGTAGAATTCTCGAGTAAAAAAATTCGGAATTAAAAAAATCCAAAAAAAAAATATTATAAATTTTGGGAATTTCCAACAGTTTTCAATTTTTGTTTTGAGTAAAAAAATATGTATAATTTTTTTTTAGGATGGACGGTGATTGATGACATATTTTACAAACTCGATATTTTGTGGGTAGTAAGGTATGCAGTCTAGCTATTGATAGGGATTACATATCAAACTTGGCTAGTATCACGATGGTTGAAAAATTTGGGTTACCTTTACAACAACACCCTAGTCCTTATAGGA
Source organism: Osmanthus fragrans (assembly GCA_019395295.1). Lineage (NCBI taxonomy): Eukaryota > Viridiplantae > Streptophyta > Magnoliopsida > Lamiales > Oleaceae > Osmanthus > Osmanthus fragrans. Next base: position 7,356,727 of record CM033348.1, read on the forward strand.
TGGCATGGTTGAAGAGGTGTGTGAAGGTAGAAGTGACTAAGCTGGTTCGAGTGAATTTTACCTTTAGGAGCTATAGTGATGAGATTTGGTGTGATGTAGTGTCATTAAAATCTTTTTATATTTTTTTTGGGAGACCTTGGAGGAAAGAGAGGAAAACTGTTTATAATAAGGGGAGGAACATGTATATGTTTCTTCAGGATGGAAAAAAAAATCACTCTGACTGGCTTGACATTAGAACAGTCCCTTACAGATCAACTCAAAGTGAGAAGTAAGGAAGAGAGAAAAGAGAGAGAAAATAGTGAGGTAGCTAAGTGCGATAAAAAAAGAGTAGAGCTACAAAAGAGTAAAAAAGAAAATGAGAGTGGAGTGGTGGTTAAAAGAAAGGAGGCTCCACAAGAGAGAAGAAATAGAAAGTGAATGAGAGTAGAGAGGTGGCAAAAGGAAAAGAAGTGTCACAAGAGAGAGAGAGTGAAGAAAAGTTAGAGGTGAGCTTGCTAGAAGATAAAAGTGAAGTTGAGAGGGCTTTAGTGACTAACAATCTCCTCCCTAATTTGTTATTTCTATTTTGTAGGATGTTGGAGACTTGGTCCATGATGGCAAACCCATTGCCTACCCCAATTTGAAAATGTCTTTATTACCGGAGGTTGACTTTGTGATCCCTGAATAGGTAAAAAAGATGCCATGGAAGGAACTCTTATGCAGTGGGTTTGATTACGAAGGTGAAGAGATGGGAAAGATGAGTTCATTTACAGTGTCATTACTACAATCACATGAGTAGGGTAAGAAATGGAAAAAGCACAGTTATTTTGTCTTTGGAGTATCATAAACTTACAGAAAGAAGCCATTGGAACGAGCACACTTTGATCTAAGTGCTGGTTATTGGGTGTTCTTACGAAAGAGGGGGGTCCGAATTCAAAAGAGGTTCAAACTGCATCCTAGGGGAGATGGACCATTTTATGTTCTTACCATGATTTGAAGCATGGGATATAATCTGAACATTGAAGGCACGGATTCGAAGACGAATCCTTTTGAAGAAGGGGAGTCTGATATGATCTGGGTTTTGCCAATTTTTGGAAAGTCCTAAATACACTAGAATTCTTTTACTATTATGTCATTTTTAATCTTTTCAAGTTAATTTCGTTTAATTAGGATTTTATTGTAATCTTTTAGAGTTATTTCCATATTAAACTAGGTCTTAGGGTTTTCCATATAAATAGGTTTTATTATTGCATTGTATTCAAAACTTTTGACATTGAATTAATTGAAAAGTTTTGCTTTCTTCCTTGTTCTTCAATTGAACAACAAATCGAACTTCAAAGATCTAATTCTTGTGGTGTTCAAACATCAGATCGTGGGTTCTTCATTGTGTAATCAAGGGATTCATTGCATCTTTGTTGTCGTTGGGTTTTTTGGTTCACTTCGTTGGGTTCAAATCCAAAATCGGATTATTCATTGGCGTTCTTGGGTTCTGCATCAATCTAGTTGTGGGTTTCGTAGTCACCGTTGCTACGGGGTTCTCATCATTTTGTGCCTTCCGCCTCATCGTTTCCAAAGCATGGAGTGCATCCCTGGGCTGTAATTTGTGAGAGGATTGACAATAATGAAATACGATGGGGAAGTGCACTTGTCAGTCTTGGAGAGATTTCTTTTATTCCAAACTTTTGGGAGTGGTTTTCATGGGTCCAAAAACTCCTGATCAAGAGGAATCTTTGCAAGTTAGCTTCTGCAATTGGTTCTGCTACAAAAGATTATCACCATCCAAAGTGTATCTGTAGAGCTCTTTGTGAGGTTTGGTGTCCAAAGACTAACATTTTTTTAACCGTTAGTGGTAAAATTGGCATTTCTCTTTGGAACATTGGTGAAATAAGTGGACTTTCAATCATGGGTTATTATTATGAAGAAATAGTCTCAAGCCTTTCAGGGTTGACAGATCACCTTCCTAAGTCTTGTCTGTACCTCTTTAATGTTTTTGTATTGATTACCAATGCGGCTGAATCTAATTGTATTAGTCATGAAAATTGAATTACTTTTTGGTTTCATGAGAATGGTCGTGCCCAAAATCCTCGGCAAAACAAAAATTATAAAAATGCTATTAATCTAAATTCATTCAAGAGGCGTCATCAAAGGGCATCAAAGGAAATACGGGGTCCATAATTGTAGACAAGTCGAGAGATATTTCCCATAGGAATTGAAATCATTGGAGCAATTTGTCAATATCTTTGTCTATTGAAGAAGAAGAGGAGTTAGAAATAGAAGCTCATCTCTCCCTGTGACTTTATAGTTTCGTTCTTCCATAAGGGGACGAATGCATAAAAGTTGGGACTTTTAAAGCATCTTCTAAAATGGTAGACAGATACACTTGTAGCCTAATTCTTCCTATATTAGCAAGCATTTATAGATGACTTACACGAACGTCGAATCACCATTCAGGCCAAGACATTGGCTCGATTTCACATTCATTTCCTGCACATTTTTTTTATACTTGGGCTACAACTTATTTTGTCCGAAGTATTTATGCTCATGTGGAAAAGAGTTATTCTCATCCTATAATCCAAAGATATGCTGAGACTTTGAATGTTTTTCAATCTTGGGAGAAAAATGTCGTTGATTGTTGTACCTTATCCGTGGAATGATGGATGTCAATGACTTTTGTTGGAATCCATTTCCCCCATCGTCTCATCCCAATGTATGAGTGAATGACCAACCAAGCGCTACAGATACCTTAGAATATATGACGAGTATTCGATCTAGATAGTGGGATATTGCTCCTAATGTAGACGACATGTATCACGTTTGGATGTCTTTGAGTCAGACGATAAGTGGATCTATACTTCACATTCCAAAGTATATAAAGGATACACATCAAAATGTTGATGGATAGTACCAAGGTTGGTGGAATAACCAGGTGTTGCCAATCCTAACCAAAGTTCAAGTACATGTTTTATCTTCTAGTGAAAGTTGAGACTATGTTCTTGATTTGGCTTCGAGGCAAATGAACAATGTCATAGCTAAAATGGTTAAACCTTCCAAACATCATTCTTGAAGAGACTTCTCGAAAGTGGGAACCAAACCTTCGAAATGAAAGATGTATTAAAAAAATTAAAATTATAGTTTCTCAACAAAGTTTGCTTTTATCTTTGGGCCTGCTGATAAGATACCTAATGCAGTTTTGACTCCAGACCATAGTAGTCCTGGAGATCAAACATCCTACGTCCTTGGAAAAAATCGAACTCTACAAGATGAAAGTTCTGGAGATTTGGTATGATTTTTTTTTAACATACTACTTGTATTTAATCTCATGTAACAAACTTCAATTTTAGGCTCCTATTTCCTGAATATATAAAATGAAGCGATTGGTAAAATCAAGGCCACTACAAGCTATTCCAAGTCCTTCAAAAGGTGACCTTGAAGCTTATAACATTAATATCAGTCTCCCAAATACACAATTAAATGTCAGATTTTTAGACATGTCGCCTAGAATATGAAATGCTGGCATGGTCTTCGTTTTCCTCTCTCTCTTTGAGATCATATTTCTTTTCTTTTTTTGTAAGTTTGCCAAATGTTTTTTAAGGACTGAATTTCTCCAAGAATAAAAAATGCTTACAAGATCAGACTGGCGAAAATGTTGGGTGAATCAGTGCACTTCATGGAATAGATAGTACTCATGATTTTCACGGCCCTCGAAACAGATGGCATTTTCGTACTCTAGGTATTAGATTTCTGGCCTTGCCTTTATGATTTCTACTTTTTATTTTATTTAATTCTATACAAAGACATGTAGGGATTAAAAGACTAATTCCAAATATAAGCTTAAGCACAAAAGAAATTACAAGAACTGTGAAAATAAAACTCTGTAAATCTTTATTGAATTTTATGATATAAACTCATCTACAGAACACATATTTATAGGTGTAAAAGTTGTAGTCTACTTTAAAGGAAATAACAATTAATCCTAGTTACTAGGCATTAACAGACCCACTAACAAAACACAAAGACTGAGTCAAAACACTGAGTAAACAAACTAAGACTTATTCAAAAATAAAAGAAACGGTAGCTTGAGTTTAAACTCCAACACCCTCCCTTAAACTCAAACTTGTTTATTGCTGCAAACTCCCAATTTCTCCTTCAACTTGTAGAATATTTCAGCACTTAATGGCTTAGTGAAGATGTCTACGATCTGGTCTTCGAACTTACAAAAATCTAAATTAATTTCACAATCTGTTACAAGATCGCGAATATAATGGTATTTAATATCAATATGTTTACTTCTTCCATGAAACACAGGATTTTTTGTAAGTGCAATGGTTGACTTGTTATCGCCGTAAATTGTTGTTCGAGAATTTTGTTGTTGGTACACCTCATTGAGTAATCGCCGCAACCAAACTGCTTGAGAAGCACATGAAGTCCCTGCCATGTATTCAGCTTCCATAGTCGAAAGAGCAACAACTTGTTTCTTCAACGACCATTATACTGCATTAGAACCCATCAGAAAAAACACTAGAAGTGCTCTTTCGGTCGTCCACATCTCCCGCCCAATCACTATCGGTATATCCTACAAGATTGTCATTCTCAGCTGAAGTATAAAATAAACCATGATTTTGAGTACCTTTGACATAACGCAGAATGCGTTTGGCGGCTTGTAAGTGCACTTGACTGGGTGTCTCCATAAAATGACTAATGATGCCAACTCTGAATACTATATCAAGTCGAGTAGAGGTTAAATAACGCAGACTCCCTACTAAACTCCAATAATCAGAAACACTAACAAGTTCTCTGTTGCCAATTTTGTTTAAATGTGACCTTACTTCAACTAGGGTCTTGATTGGATTATAAGATTCCATCTTGAATATTTTCAAAATATCTCCAGCATACTTCTTTTGGGAAATAAAAATACTACCACTAGTCTGCATAACCTCAATGCCAAGAAAAAAAGGACATCAACCCCATATTTGTCATCTCAAAATGACTAGTCATATCCTTCCTAAATTCATCAAGCATGTGTGGATTATTTCTTGTGAAAATAAGATCATCCACATATAGACATATAAAAAGCATATTTTCCTACAAATCAGACTTGATAAATAATATATGTTCGTAAGGGCATTTAAGAAAACCATGCTCATGGAAATACAAGTCTATGCGGGTGTACCATGCCCGTGGTGCTTGTTTGAGTCCATATAGAGCCTTGTTCAGTTTTAGAACCTTATGTTCATGACCTTGCTTGACATAACCAACTGGTTGATCTACATATACTTCTTCTTCCAAGACTCCATTGAGAAATGCCGATTTTACGTCCATTTGATGTATTAACCATTGCTTTTGGACAGCCAAAACAATCACCATGCGAATAGTATCCATTCTGGCAACGATGCAAATACTTCATAGTAATCGATTCCTAGTTTCTATTTATAACCCTGAACAACCAATAGAGCCTTCAATCTATCTACGTGACCGTCCTTGTTAGACTTTGTCTTATTCACCTATTTAACGCCAATAGATTTCTTTTCCTCGGGAAGTGCTGTCAGATTCCATGTATCATTATTCTCTATGGCTTGAATTTCATCATCCATTGCTTGTACCCAACCGTCATCTTGTGTTGCTTCGGCAAAAGTAAGAGGATCACTGATAAGTGCGTTTTACACACTTATTTAGGCCACAAAACATGACTAATTGTGAACGTATATATTGAAATATGGCTTAATTCGGTACAATTTGTGTTTGTAGGACTACATTGATGGATGGAACGAAAAGTATGTGAAAACGAGCGGAAAAAGAACAAAACGGAAGAAAATGAAAGTTCAAGGACTAACGTGCAATTATTCAAAAGTTATGTCGAACCAAACAATAAAGATTTGAGAGTACTAAGATTCAATTGGTTGAAAGAAGAAGTCAAAGGGATGGAATATCGTCAAAGTATGATCACACGTCAATTTCTAATCGAAAAGTTATGCACCGGTTTTTAGCCTCACATTGAGACCAATATTTGACAAGGTAAACGATCGAATTGGAAGATTATGTCTGCATCAAAGTTGTAGCTCTTTGAGTTATCTTTCCAATGCACTTTGAATCACTTCAATCGGACATCACTAGAGAAAGTTATGATCAAAATACTGAGAGCTGTCCAGCGGAGAAAAAAGTTGTTCCAAGCGGTCGCTTGGAACAAATCCCAAGCGGTCGCCCAAGTACATTCAGGGAATCCAGGAGGCATATTTTATAAACCAAGCGGTCGCTTGGTTCATTTCTGACCCGAAAATTCTGGTTTCCTTTTTTAAGTTAAACTCTTATGGAAACCAATCTAGGACCCCTTTAAAACCCTAAACACGACCAGAAACGGGGGTTCCGCCTTATTCTATATTTATTGACCTATTGAAGAGAAAGAAGAAGGTGAAGAATGAGAAGGATTGATCCAAGATTCAAGATTTCACTTCAAGATCCAATAGGGTGATGTCTTCTTCAATTTATTTTCTTTCTTCTTTTAGTTTTCTTAGTTTTATCATGTTAGACTAGATTTTAATGTGCTAGGTGAATGATGAACCATGTAATTTGATATTTTGATTTCTAGTTTTATATATTTGACGTTAAAACGCGTTTTGGATTGATGAATGGTTTATATACATTGAATTAAGTCTACAATTATTATGCATGTGATTGTGTGATTTGTTGTGGTTTATTTAATCCATTCGAAAGAGGATAAATAGATTAGACAAGGTATAAATCATCGTAGGGTCCGATAGGGGATAGAGATATACCGCTATGCCTTACGTGAATCTCTAAGTATTCATAGAACTCCATGCATTTTTGTATATTTGCTCCCGTCATAGAGATATAGTCGGTGTCGTATATGAAAATAGGTTCAAGCTTAATCGAAAGAGAGTTTTGAATAAAATAGGAATATTGATTCGTCATAATTCGAACGTGTTGTCAAATTGTAGAACTAGGGTTGAAATAGATTATTACATGGGGATTCGCGAACCTAGTACGCTCTTTATTTGATTGTTAAGACATCTTGCATTTAGTCATATTATTGCACGTAGTGAAATTTGCATTTAATTAGATATTTTATTCTATTTTTGCATAAGTAGCTTACTAGTTAGTCACGATCTAGTTACAAACATTCAAACAATATCTTTAGTTTCGGTTAAGGTCGAATTATATAGAATTAAACTGTTAAATCTCTGAGGGAACGATACTTGGACTTCAAAATCCACTTTATTACTTGAAACGAACCGTACACTTGCGGTACTATAAGTCGAACAAGTTTTCGCTTGTCAAGTTTTTGGCGCCGCTGCCGGGGATTTAATTTAGTTTGATTTTATTTACTTTGACACTAATTCGAACTTTTTAGTTTAGTTTAGCTTCTAGTTTATTTTTTTTATTCATCTGAGTGCTACTAGTGTTCATCTTTCAGGTCTTATATGCGAAGATCGGTTGAAGGTGATTTGATTCCAACTGATCCGAAAATCGAAAGAACCTTCCATCGTAGGCTAAGAGAGGCAGTAGAAACCCAACAAAAAGATCAAAAAGAGCAAGTATCAATGAAAAATCAACAACTCAATCCAGCACCTCTAGCAAATGCAGAGGTCGAAGATGAAGGAAATAGGCTACTGGGAGATTTCATGGCGCCATTTGTCGTCCAAAGTCAATCTAGCATTGTCTATCCACCATTTGGACAGCCAAACTTCCAGTTGAAAACAAATGTCATCCATCTCTTCCAGAATGGCCATCAATTTCACGGGATGGCTACTGAAAATCCATATACACACATATCGCGATTCTTGGATATGTGTCAACACTTCAGATACCAAGGAATTTCAGATGACGCTATCAAACTGAGGTTGTTTCCACACACCTTAAGGGATAAAGCTCTGGAGTGGCTGGACTCACTTCCTGTTGCAAGCATAACCACTTGGGATGAGCTAGCTCACAGGTTTTGCACTAAGTTCTTCTCACCAGCCAAGGTAGCACAAATGAGGCATGCTATATCAGTATTTACGCAAAATGACTCCGAATCTTTCGATGAGGTCTGGAACAGGTTTAAAAATGTGCTACGGAAGTGTCCTCAGCACGGGTTTGATAAGACCACCCAGATTCGATTATTTTATACAGGACTACTCCCATCTTTCAGAAGTATGGTAGACTCTTCGTCCAATGGCTCATTAACCACAAGAACTATCGACGGAGCATGGAAATTGTTTGAAAGGATGGCAGATACTTCAGCAATGTGGTCGTCCGAGCGGGTAGTTCAGAAGAAATCAGTGGGTATCTATGAAGTTGACACCTATTCAGCCTTGTCTGCAAAAATTGATTCCTTGTTTCACAAGGTAGACAGCTTATCTCATTCAACAAATGCATCACAAGCAAGAAAATCGAATTGTGAAGAGTGTGGGGCAGACCACAGCACAAAGGAATGTCCAATTCTGTCACAAGGGGTAGAACAGGCAGATTATGCACAGTGGGGTCAACGCCAACAGAACAATCCTAATTCTGACACTTACAATCCCGGGTGGAGAAATCATCAAAATTTCTCTTGGAGAGGAGATCAAAACAAGTTTCAAAATCAGAATCAACCTCAATGGCAGTTTCAACAGGAGAAGAAGATCCAGCTGGATGAAATATTAGCAAAATTTATGGAGAAAACTGATAAGTATATGGAGAAAACAGAAACAACTCTCCAAAATCAAGGTGCGACAATCAAGAACCTTGAAACTCAGGTGGGACAGATAGCAATTGCAATAAATGGACGAGCACCGGGTACCTTACCTAGCAATACTGAAGTGAATCCCAGGGAACAATGTCAAGCCATTACTACAAGAAGTGGGGTTCAACTACCAGAGATCACTGTAAAGAGACCTAGTGTAAACAAAGATACATTATCGTCTTCAGAGAAGGAAAAAGCTGAACAGAAAAAAGAGACATCTCCAAGGGAAGGTTCAGATACTTCACAGAATAAAGCACCTGCCCCGGTCAATCCTTACGAACCACCAATTCCATTCCCTCAAAGGTTGAAAAAGTATCAATGGGAGCAACAGTACAAGAAATTCCTTGAAGTCTTCACAAAGCTCCATATCAATATTCCATTTGCGGAAGCACTGTTCAAAATGCCTAGCTACGCCAAATTCCTGAAAGACATTCTGTCAAAGAAACGAAAGCTAGAGGAACATGAGACAGTGATGCTAACAGAGGAGTGCAGCGCTCTTATTCAGAAGAAGCTCCCACCAAAACTGAAAGATCCAGGGAGTTTTACTATACCTTGCACTATTGGTGGATGCTACTTTGATAAAGCTCTATGTGATCTTGGTGCAAGTATTAATCTAATGCCCCTTTCTGTTTTCAGGAAACTCGGTTTGGGCGATGCCAAAGCAACCACGGTGACACTACAACTAGCCGATCAATCCTTGGTACATCCGAGGGGGATAATTGAAGACGTGCTAATCAAGGTGGACAAATTCATCTTCCCAGCCGACTTCCTCATTCTAGATATGGAAGAAGATAAGAATGTTCCACTTATCTTAGGCAGACCATTTCTAGCTACAAGTAGAGCTTTGATAGATGTTCAAAAAGGGCAGTTAAATTTGAGACTTGGCGAGGAACAAATCACTTTCAATGTTTTCAAGGATGTGGACTTCCATAACGAGTCAGAGAAATGCCTCCAAATGAGTATAGTGGAAAATGTGGTGAAAGATAAAACTAGTTCTCAAGACCATTCAAACACTGCTGATGACTATAATGTGCATGCTGAACCCACTCAAAATTATGAGAAGCATGAAGCCTACTTTGTTGAGTTTGAGGGAAATAACGAGGGAAAATCAGATGAAGTGGATAGAGGTAAGGTTAAAGTTTGGAGGAAAGCTGCAGTGAGAGAGAAATCATCGTTGGAAGAGTTGCTCTCACACCACCGGAATCAAACTAACACGGTATAGTCGAGCTATAGACTATAAACTAGCGCTGGATGGGAGGCAACCCATCATCTCTACCCTTTTGTTTATTCCGCTTTATGTAGTAGATTTAGGATTTCTCATGTTTTCTATGCATATTTAGTAGTTTTAGGTCATCGATCACCTAGGTAGTTCACAAAGTGTCTATGCGTGATTCACACAAGTTCTGAATGTATTTTGCATGCTTAATGGGGTGTTGAAATCATGTTTGGGAGATTTGGGGTCAAACTCATTGGCTGAACATGTTACAATGTATCCATTTGCAAGAATTGAAGAAAGTTTGGGAGATTTTGGATGTCTAGTGCCAATTTTAAGCCTTCACTGATTTCTTCATTTGTTTTCTTCCAGATACCTCCGAAATAGGACGATACCACGCTGGGCCAAGCTTTCGTCCAACATCTTCACCACCGCCTCCTTTCTAATCAGGGGAGTTTTCATTCCCCTAGGCTTTATTTTGTTTGAGCTTTGTCATTCAAATTCTGTGGTTCACTCTTACACTTTCCACATTGGGGACAATGCTCAGTTCAAGTTTGGGGGTGGTAGAATTTGTAAGACAAAATTGGTGAACGTTTCATTACTTTCATTATCCATCAATGTCTGTGTTTTTATTGTCTATTGTGTATTTACTGCTTTCTGTGTGTTCTGTGTGAAAAAAAAAAAAAAAAATTCGTTTTTGCGTATTTGTTTGTTTTGTTTCGTGTGCTTGTCTGGGTTTAGTGGCCTTGCCGGCAATGATGTGATTATTGAAATTATTATGAGTTTTGAATAGTGGATAATGTGCAGGTTAGGTTAGTCAATACTTGTTTGTGTGTAAACTTGACACTTTTTATACACATCACTCATGCGTACATGCTAAGGCGATGGTTGGGGTCATTATTTATAGAAAAATCGAACATGATAGGTTGACCCGAAAGAACCCTCTATTGTACTTATCAAATATCCATTGTTGTAGCAGTTTGGTGATGATTTAGCTATTGCAGGAGATCATTGAGATGAGTGGGGATTCCATGCATGAAAACTAAGTTGTGTGGATTGTTGAGATCGATGAGACGAAGATGAGGTGAAAGTTTTAAGTTAGAGGTTGGTTTTAGAAACTAAGTGTCTAGAAAAATAGGGGCATGGCATAATTTTTGTGAGAAAACACTCTTTTCAAGCCTTTATGACTCGAGCAAGTAAGCCTGTAAGGGTGAATAAAAACCTGATGCCCTAAAGTCAACTGACTTGGGAGTCATCGGCCTAAAGCTCGCTACAGGGGTCATATAGAAAGCAAGAGGGAAAGAGTCAAAAGAAAAAGAGTGAAAATGCATATTCTCGAGCCTTTATAACTTGAGTAAGTAAGCTTGCAAGGGTGATTGAAACCTGGTGCCCTAAAATCAACTGATTTGGGAGTCATCGGCTTAAAACTCGATACATGGGTTATATAGAAAGCAAATGAGATATGTTAAAAGAAAAAAAAATTTGAGTGAGAAAAGAGCCCCAAGACATGTAGTTGATGAAATTATACCTTTGATGCAAGACAAGTAGCTTAGTTTAGTCTTAGAGGTTGAACCAATCAAAGAAATAGGAGAATCCCTGCTTGTTGAACTGTGAACTTGTGATTGCAAGGTCTATCCAAACTAAGAGAGGGTGAGAATTTAAGTGAATCAAATCTCTACTCTAGAACACACCCCGGGATAATTGAGTGAAAAAAAATAAGTTTGGGGGTGTGTATCTCTCGAGCGAAGAAAGAAAAATCTGACTACATGGGTTTGGGATTTGAACCCATCATAAGCTGAGTATGTCTGTATGAGTATACACACACACACGTCAGGCATTGCATATGATAAGTGGAGATTGATCTGATTTTGCACTATTGAAACTATTCACTATGTTGATTACTGAATTCTAATCCTGAGACGCGGCAAGTCATTGAACCATGTTTTGTGTTGAGTTAAGTCACCATCTTGTTTGAGGACAAACAATAGTTCAAGTTTGGGGGGTTTGATAAGTGCGTTTTACACACTTATTTAGGCCACAAAACATGACTAATTGTGAACGTATATATTGAAATATGGCTTAATTCGGTACAATTTGTGTTTGTAGGACTACATTGATGGATGGAACGAAAAGTATGTGAAAACGAGCGGAAAAAGAACAAAACGGAAGAAAATGAAAGTTCAAGGACTAACGTGCAATTATTCAAAAGTTATGTTGAACCAAACAATAAAGATTTGAGAGTACTAAGATTCAATTGGTTGAAAGAAGAAGTCAAAGGGATGGAATATCGTCAAAGTATGATCACACGTCAATTTCTAATCGAAAAGTTATGCACCGGTTTTTAGCCTCACATTGAGACCAATATTTGACAAGGTAAACAATCGAATTGGAAGATTATGTCTGAATCAAAGTTGTAGCTCTTTGAGTTATCTTTCCAATGCACTTTGAATCACTTCAATCGGACATCACTAGAGAAAGTTATGATCAAAATACTGAGAGCTGTCCAGCGGAGAAAAAAGTTGTTCCAAGCGGTCGCTTGGAACAAATCCCAAGCGGTCGCCCAAGTACATTCAGGGAATCCAGGAGGCATATTTTATAAACCAAGCGGTCGCTTGGTTCATTTCTGACCCGAAAATTCTGGTTTCCTTTTTTAAGTTAAACTCTTATGGAAACCAATCTAGGACCCCTTTAAAACCCTAAACACGACCAGAAACGGGGGTTCCGCCTTATTCTATATTTATTGACCTATTGAAGAGCAAGAAGAAGGTGAAGAATGAGAAGGATTGATCCAAGATTCAAGATTTCACTTCAAGATCCAATAGGGTGATGTCTTCTTCAATTTATTTTCTTTCTTCTTTTAGTTTTCTTAGTTTTATCATGTTAGACTAGATTTTAATGTGCTAGGTGAATGATGAACCATGTGATTTGATATTTTGATTTCTAGTTTTATATATTTGACGTTAAAACGCGTTTTGGATTGATGAATGGTTTATATACATTGAATTAAGTCTACAATTATTATGCATGTGATTGTGTGATTTGTTGTGGTTTATTTAATCCATTCGAAAGAGGATAAATAGATTAGACAAGGTATAAATCATCGTAGGGTCCGATAGGGGATAGAGATATACCGCTATGCCTTACGTGAATCTCTAAGTATTCATAGAACTCCATGCATTTTTGTATATTTGCTCCCGTCATAGAGATATAGTCGGTGTCGTATATGAAAATAGGTTCAAGCTTAATCGAAAGAGAGTTTTGAATAAAATAGGAATATTGATTCGTCATAATTCGAACGTGTTGTCAAATTGTAGAACTAGGGTTGAAATAGATTATTACATGGGGATTCGCGAACCTAGTACGCTCTTTATTTGATTGTTAAGACATCTTGCATTTAGTCATATTATTGCACGTAGTGAAATTTGCATTTAATTAGATATTTTATTCTATTTTTGCATAAGTAGCTTACTAGTTAGTCACGATCTAGTTACAAACATTCAAACAATATCTTTAGTTTCGGTTAAGGTCGAATTATACAGAATTAAACTGTTAAATCTCTGAGGGAACGATACTTGGACTTCAAAATCCACTTTATTACTTGAAACGAACCGTACACTTGCGGTACTATAAGTCGAACAAGTTTTCGCTTGTCAATCACAATCTGCGAACAGAGCAAAATTAACAAGTTCTTCATCAGATACATCATTGTCACTTGTTACCATGTAATCTTGAATTCGTGCGGGCTGAGTACAATTTCTAGTTGGATGTCGACGTGGTAGATCATTTGGTGGCATGAGAATAGGAGATGATAAAGATTCTGAATTTGGAGGAGATGGAACATCCGGTGAGGTGTCAAGAGAGAAAGGACTCTGTATGTCATCACCAAAATCAAGTCTCAACCTTGTCTTCTCTGAATTTGTCCAATCCCAAGCTTCGTCTTCACTAAGTACAACGTCCCTACCTATGATGACAACAGTTGTTGTAGCCACTCCATGCCTCTTCAGGGGTCATGTGCGATCACTATAACCAAGAAAGATGCATTTTTCTCCTTTGTCATCCAATTTTGCCGCTTCTCAGCTAGAGCATGGGCATATGCAACACAACCAAAGACTCGAAGAGACGTAACATTTGGTTTGTAGCCACTCCATGCCTCTTCAAGGGTCATGTTAGGGACAATCTTCGTGGGGCACCTATTCAAGATATAAACAGCTTCTGCCCAAAAAATTCTAGGTAAATTTTTGCAAGTTAGCATGCTTCGGGCCATTTCAACAATAGACCTATTTTTCCGTTCCAAAACTCCATTCTATTGGGGTGTGTAGCTTGCTGTGAGCTGATGTTTAATGCCATGATTCTTACAAAAATCCACAAAGGTCTTAGATGTGTACTCACCTCCTCTATCTGTTCAAAGCACTTTCAAACTATGATCACTCTGGTTTTCCACATACATTTTAAACTCCTTAAATTTATCAAAAGCTTCAGATTTTTGTTTCAAAAAATAAACCCATGTTTTTCTACTGCAGTCATCGATGAAACTAAGAAAATACCGGTTATCTCCATGTGAGGTTGTTTGCATCGGACCACAAATATCTGAATGTACAAGCCACAGCTATTGGTATGCTCTCTATGACTTCCCGACTGGAAAAGAATTTCTGTGTTGCTTCCCAAGAACACATGCTTCACATAGCCGATCAACGCTATCTAACAAAGGCAGCCCTATAACCATATAATTTTTTGCCAACAGCTTTAAGCCGTTAAAATTCAAATGACCAAATTGAAAGTGCGATAGCCAATTTTCATCCATGATGATAGCATTAAAGGAGTAAACTAAAGTTGTTTCCATGATAAAGGAAACAATTGTTTCTTTGTCATTGTGGTTGTACTAACAAGCTCTTTTTCTGAGTTTCAATGGTACAAACACCTCTATCAATAACAAAACGAAAAACAGTAACAGAGAGTTGACCCATACTCAATAAATTCCAAAGTAAACTAGGCACATAAAAAACCTCACAGTTATATTGATGAGAGGAAAAGTTAAGCAAAACTTTACCCTTGCCCATAATGGGAACCTTGGCTTTGTTTCCAAAGTTCACAACTCCTCTAATCGATTCATCAAAGCTGAAAAATAGATCCTTGTTGCCACACATGTGATTAGTGCAACCAGTATCCAAGTACCAAATGTTGAGATGCCCTTCATCATCACCACTGAAGAGAACAACAAGGTTTCTACTTCTTCTACCTCAACATAGTTAGCATGTTCAATATTTTTCTTAGGCAATTTTATTGTACACTGAGATCGAAAATTTCCATACAGTTTGCAATGAAAACATTGAATTTTGGACTTATCTTTCTTGTGTGGGGAGCCATTTTGTACGGAACCACTTTTGCCTGGACTTGGTGCTTTTCCTCTATTGGAGCTTCCCTTATCTGTGATGACAACCTTGCATTGTAAAACATGTTCTATAGAATTCACATTTCTCTGTTACATCCTATGCTCATAAGAACATAATGAACCCTCCAAACCTTCGATGGTTAAAGTGGACAGATCCTTGCCTTCTTCCATGGCAGCAACAACGTAATCAAAACGTTCAGTTAAGGACCTCATAATCTTTTCTACAACACGAGATTCTTCCAAAACTTACCATTAACTAGCAACTGATTCACAACAGATTGAACACGGGAGAAATATGCATAAATAGTTTCGGATTCAGTCATAGATAGAGATTCGAATTCACCTCGTAAGGTTTGCAACCTTACACATTTCACTTTGTCATTGCCTTTATAGCGTTTTTGCAACTGTGCCCATGCCTCTTGTGAAGTTTTAGCCCCGCAGATATTTTCAAAAACAATATCATCCACAGTTTGGTAAAGAATGAACAAAGCCTTTTGATCCTTCTTTCTGTTCTCTTTCAAACTATCCTTCTGGACTTGAGAAAGAGCTGTTACTGCTGCTTGATTTGCTGGTTCAACATACCAATTTTCGACTATCTCAAACAAATCTTGAGAGCCAAACAAGGCCTTCATCTAGATACTCCACTAATCAAAGTTTTTACCACTGAACTTTGGAAGCTGAGGCTGGATAGAACCATTCATTTTTCTTTTGCAATTTTTTTCAAACAGCTATTAGGCAACTATGAAAAAAAAAATTTAAGAGGCAAAAGAAATAAACCAAGCGCTGATACAACTTGTAGGAATTAAAAGACTAATTCCAAATATAAGCTTAAGCACAAAAGCAATTACAAGAACTATGAAAATAAAACTCTATAAATCTTTATTGAATTTGTTGATATAAACTCATCTGCAGAACACATATTTATAGGTGCAGAAGCTGTAGACTACTTTAAAGGAAATAAAAACTAATCCAAGTTTCTAGGCATTAACAGACCCACTAACAAAACACAAAGACTGAGTCAAAACACTGAATAAACAAACTAAGTCTTAATAAAAAATAAAAGAAACGGTAGCTTGAGTTTAACTCCAACAAGACATTGTTGTGTACGTCATTAAAACTAACCCTTCTCATTTCTGTGGTTAATTATATCAATTAATTTTTGCAGATGTTGTAATCAAATTTTATTAGAAATGACAAAAGGTTGGGCTTTGCTTTGGAATTTGTTAGAAATCTTTTAGAATTTGTGTGAAGTCTTCCCCCATTTCATTTGCAGTGGGAGGCCCAATTTAAATTCAATAGTCTTTCATGTCGCCTTTGCAATATTCAATTGGAATTTACAGAGGGTATAAAAAATGGTGTCCTGTTCATTGGTATGGGGTATGCATGAAAAAAATATATGAAATGGGGTCTATTTTACTTGAGATAGAAAACGAATATTTGAGCATGCATTTTCCATTTTTTTATTTTTGAAACTCTGATCACCTTCATACTCTGTTTGTATCTTTTCTAAACTCAATGGAATATTTCCATAAAGCTTGGGTTTCATCTCCTGTAATGCTTGGTGTTCAAGTTGAATGAAAATGTTTTAAACTCACTACAAAATGCTTGGGTTTTATCTCCTGTAATAGTTCCAGAATGCATTGGGTTTTATCTTCTCTAAACTCAATGGGATATCTTCATACTCTAATCAACTACTGGTGTAAACTCACTGGAATATCTTCATGGTCTGAACTTTAGCTTTATTAGGATTAGTATTTTCCATTGAAGAGTAAGACCGAACAATGGGAAAACTGGAGCAACTTCAGTACTTTTAACAGGGAGAGGATGAATTCTCTTGCAAGAGTGGGATTTTAAGGTATATGGAAAATTTTGTGTTGTCCTAGGTTGGCTTTTTGTGTGAAAATCGAAAGATATCTTTAAAATCATGATTCTGCAACTATTAATGGATTGTCCAAAACTTATCAGTTCATCCAAAGTGCATTTTACAAGTGATGACCCAAAGTTCAATTTCCTTTGGAAATTAAATGAATTGTTTGTTAGCTGTCTAAATTGAGCATGCTCCACATGTAGTGCACAAGTTTGAGTTTGTAAAGATTGAGACTTGGAGAAATAGGGGTATGGAGACAGCAATGACAGTTCATGGGTTTACATGTGTCTGTTGGATTGAGGAAGAGAGTTTTAGTTTAGGGGCATTCTCTTTGCTGTTTTCGGGCCATTTTTTGTTTTCGATTTTCCAAAATATTGAAAACGCGTTCTCTTTCCCATTTTCGAAAACGAGTTTTTGAAAATGGCTAAAAATTTTGTGAAGAAAACAGAAAACAATTTTTTTACGTTTTGACTGTTTTCTTCACAAATCTGTCAAAACTAAAAAAACACGGGTTGAGAAATATTTTTTCAAAACGACAAAAAGAACGAGTTTTCAACAATCTAAAAATGGACACCCAAAACACAAAATACAAAACGAATTCAAAACTCAAAACACAAAACTGAAGTACGAAGAGAACGCCCCCCTTAATGTTTTAATCTAAATTCATTTTTTTTTTCTTTTTGGAGCCAATGATGATATAAGCTGTTGGATTTTCTGGCGCTGAAGTAGTGTGAGCTTTTTAGGATAAATATAAAATATTTTTGCTTCTTTAGGTATAAGAAATTTTTTCTAGGAATTTTTTTACTATTTTCCTTCTTTCAGCCACAGAGGCGAGTAGACTTAGTCAAGTAAAATTTCGAGTTGCTATATCTCTTTGAATTTATCTTCGATAGTAAAACATGTCCCTGTCTAAATTGGACCGTTAGGAGACAGTCTTCTCAGTTTCAAAGGAAAAGATCTTATTGTTAGAGATATTTAGTTTGAACAAGATTATTCTTTGCAATCCCTTGTAATCCTCCTAGAATATATTTAGTGTCTGTAATTCCTATAATCTTCCTTTACCATATTAGTTTATCACATGTGGTTTTGTAAACTGTATATATACAACCATTTAGTATTGAAATAACATATGCCATATATTTTCCCATTCTCCATTCTCTCATATGGTATCAGAGCAGGTATTCTGACCTATCCCATCTTTCTCCACCACATAGCCGCTTCCCCTTGAACCCGTCAACCTTGTCTTCCCCTTTCTTATGGCTACTGACAATCAGCTCATCACTATCCCCAACGAACATGAGCCTGCTAAACCATTCACAATCATTAATATCTCAGCCTCCAATATTGTTAAACTCACACCCCCAGCAACTATCTATCGTGGAAACTGCAACTTGAGGTTGTTCTCATTGGTCATGACATGTACAAGTTTATTGATAGTTCTCATCCATGCCCTTCTCCCACCATTCAACAGAATAATGTTCCTCTCCCAAATATGGATCTCTTCGCGTGGGTTCGCCAAGATAAGTTGATCTTTGGTGTATTGGTTTGCTCTCTTACTCCCCCCTCATTCCACTTATTCAACGAGCGAAGACTACACATGAGGCTTGGACGACGCTTACAAACACCTATGACCGTCCCTCTCATGGTCACATTAAACAAATTAAGGATCAACTCAAAACTACTGTCAAGGGTTCTCAGACAATCACAAAGTACATGCAATTTATTAAAACACGTGCTGATGAACTGGCTATACTCGAAAAACTTGTGGATCATGAGGACTTAATTGAGAAAATTTTCGACGACCTTGATGATGACTACAAGCCCATCATTGACATGATTGAAGGTCGTGAAACTCCTATTACCTTTGATAAACTCCATGAGAAACTAATCAACAAGGAACTCTCTCTGCGGCTTCATCAGTCTTCCACATCACCATTTCCAGCTTCTGTAAATGTTGCTCATCGCAACAATTCTGGTGTCTCTCGGTCCAACTTCAAGAGGCTCTCCTGGCAGCACACTTCTCCTGGCTTTTTGCCTATGCAAACATCTTCATCATCTCGACCAGATCATCATCCCTTTCGCCCCTACCTCGATAAATGCCAAGGCTATCGAGCACAGGCCACACCGTCTAGCAGTGCCCATTATTCGGACTGGTTTTCCCTCTCCAGTTCTTCATCAGTAACCACAGTGGCCGCACCGTCCTCCACCACAGCATTGGCAACCACGTGCACATGTTGAACCAACTCTTCCTCTGCAAATCCTGGCTGGCTTCTTGACGGTGGCGCATCCCATCATGTTACCACTGATCTAGGCAATCTCTCGCTTCATACTCCGTACGATGGTTCTAACGACATCATGATCGGTGATGACACGGGTCTTCCAATTACCCGTACCGGTTCTATCTCTTGACCCACATCTACTAAAAACGTTTCCCTTCACGATGTTCTTTGGGTGCCTTCTATGAAAAAGAATTTCATTTCTATCTCTCAGTTTTGTCGTAACAATAATTCTTCTATTGAATTCTTACCCAATTCCTTTCATGTGAAGGATCTGCAAATGGGGGCAATACTTTTGTTGGGCCGCTCTAAAGATGGTGTCTATGAATGGCTGGTTTTCAATAGTTCGTCCCCTCAACTAGTTGCATTTTCCAGTGTCAAGACCACCTCGTCCGAGTGGCATCACAGGCTCGATCATCCGTCCACTTCAATTCTTAGACATATTATTTCCAGTACTAAATTGGAATTGTCGAACTCTTTATCCTCGTCATTTAATTGTAATGCTTTCCAATGCAATAAAAGTCATAAGTTACTGTTTTCAAGTCCATCCCTTGTTTCTAATTTTCCTTTACAAATACTATTTTCAGATGTGTGGACTTCTCTTGTGCACTCGTTTGACGGATTCAAATATTATGTTATCTTTGTTGATCACTACATAAAATACATCTGGCTTTATCCCCTTAAACGAAAATCGCATGTTCTTGATGTCTTTACCAGATTCAAAACACTTGTTGAATTTTTTTTAATTGAAATATCATCACACTTTACTCTGACAATGGGGGAGAATACCAAGCACTTTCTCAATTTTTGACCGTACATGGCATTTCTCATCTAACCTCTCCACCACACACTCCAGAACACAGTGGGTTTGCCGAACGTCGTCATCGTCACATTGTTGAAACGAGTCTTTCTCTATTCTCTCATGCCTCTATGCTACTTACCTATTGGTCCTCTGCCTTTGCTACTGCTTTTTACTTGATCAATCGATTACCCACTCCTACACTCAGTCTCCAGTCCCCCTATACCATTCTCTTTCAATCTCCACCTAATTATTCCAAACTTAGGGTCTTTGGGTGTTTGTGTTACCCCTGACTCCGTCTCTACTCTTCTCACAAACTTGCTCATTGGTACAACCCATGTGTCTTTATTGGGTATTCTTTGACCCAAAGTGGGTATCTATGTCTTGATCCATCAACTAAGAAAATCTATGCCTCACGTCATGTCAAGTTTATTGAGTCGATCTTTCCCTTTTCTTCTCTCCATTCTCATCTTACTCGTCCATACTAATGAAACTTTCCTTCAATGGCTTCCTACAGTCATGTCCTTATTGGTCTCAAGCACACCATCCTCGGTCCCGGCTCCTGCTGCTCTCGTGTCGTCGACTGCTGCACCACATGTTCCCTCGATCACCACGACCGCTTTCCCTATCCCTAACTTACAACCTACTGTCTCACCTTTCTCTCCCCACCCACATCACTCAAGGCAGGTTCTCCTACCAACTGTGAGCTCTTCATCCTTATCCAAACCTGTCCCACCATCCCATCCCGAGCCTCATCGTACCATTCTTACCAGATCTAAAAATAACATCTACAAAGCTATTCAAAAACTCAATCTCGCAGCATAACTCACCACCTCTGATGTTGAACCAACCTGTGTTACTCATGCCATCAAACATCACAAATGGCGTTAAGCTATGTCCGAAGAGTATGATGCCCTGATTCGAAATGGCACATGGGAACTAGTTCCTTCCGATCCTGCTCAAAACTTGGTTGGTTGTAAATGGATCTGTCAAGTTAAAAGAATACCCGATAGCTCTATTGACTGGTACAAAGCACGCTTGGTTGCAAAGGGGTTTCATCAGGGCCCCGAGGTAGACTATCATGATACCTTCAGTCCTGTTGTCAAACCTACCACTGTCCGCCTTGTTCTCAGCCTTGCTGTAAGTCGAGGATGGTCTCTTCGATAACTAGATGTGAACAATGCTTTCTTCAAGGAAATCTCACTGAGGATATTTATATGGCACAACCGTAGGGTTTTATTGATCGGGGTAATCCTCATCATGTTTACAAATCGCGCAAAGTAATCTATGGTCTTAAGCAAGCTCATCGTGCTTGGTATCATGAATTGCACCAATTTCTTGTTACATCCGGCTTCACCAACTCTCATGCGGACACATCTCTATTTACCTTCACTACAGGAGGCGTTTTGATCTATCTCTTGGTTTATATTGATGACATAATCATTACTGAAAACGACAATGCGGTTGTGCATAAATTTATCTCCATCTTGGCAAACCGATTTTCTCTTAAAGATCTTGGATCTTTAACCTACTTCCTTGGTGTTGAGGTCATCTCTCATGCATAAGGCTTACTTTTGTCTCAACAGCAATACATCATGGATCTACTTGCTAAGACTAAAATGATTGATGCAAAATCGGTAGCCACTCCACTTGCAACCACTCCTACACTTGCTCTTCACTCTGGTTATGCGCTCTCCGACCCTACCGAATACAGGATTATTGTCGACAGCCTTCAGTACTTGTTGCTTACACGACCAGATATTGCCTTTGTGGTAAATAAGTTTTCTTAGTTTTTACATCGACCTACCAATGACCACTGGAACGCTGTTAAGCGGCTATTATGGTATCTCTGTGGTACATCAGATCATGGTGTTATCTTTTATCGCAGTTCTCCACTGTCTTTATGTGCATTCTCTGATGCTGACTGGCCTGGCAACAAAGATGACTTCCCGTCTACTAGTGCTTACATTGTTTATCTTAGCCGCAATCCCATTTCCTAGAGTTCAAAGAAGCAGAGAATTGTTGCGCACTTATCCACTGAAGTTGAATATCGCTCTGTTGCCACTACTGCTGCTGAATTGCGCTGGCTTACTTCCTTATTTTCTAAACTGGGCATCCAACTCTCTCAACAACCAATAATTTATTGTAACAACGTTAGGGCCACGAATCTATGCTCTAATCTAGTCTTCCATTCACACATGAAACATGTAGCCTTGGATTATCATTTTATTCGTGAACAAGTTCAGAATAATGACCTGCGTGTCACTCATGTCTCCTCGAAAGATCAACTGGCAGATGCACTTACCAAACCACTACCTCGCGCGCGTTTTCTACTATTGAAGACCAAGATTGGACTCTCTTCGCGGAGCTTCATCTTGCGGGGCATGTTAGAGATATTTAGTTTGAACAAGATTATTCTTTGCAATCCCTTGTAATCCTCCTAGAATATATTTAGTGTCTGTAATCCCTATAATCTTCCTTTACCATATTAGTTTATCACATGTGGTTTTGTAAACTGTATATATACAACCATTTAGTATTGAAATAACATATGCCATATATTTTCCCATTCTCCATTCTCTCATACTTGTATGGGTACCAAATTTATGTTTTGGCGTCATAAAGCACTTGTTATTGCAATTAGAAATGCTTTTCCACTACTAATTTTGTTAGAAACTCTTTTCTAGAGTAACTTTAACCTACAATTCTAAAAAGTTTGAACTTGCTTTTAATTATATATCATTCAAGCAGGTTTCTGCACAAGCTGTAGATGTGGTTGAAATCTTTATTTATCTTGGGGAGCCTTACCATGTTTGTCAGTTTCTTCTCACAGTTGTACATGGTGCTGATGATTCTACTTTTCCATCAACACTTGATGTGAGAACTGGGCGCTATCTAGATGGACTTAGACTTGTTCTTGAGGTCTAGTATTTCTTACAGATATTGATCTTCTCAAATATGTTTGACCTTTTTCACCTCATACCTCTTTTTATTTTTATCTGTATATGTGTGAAGTAGTCTTTGTATAATTGCTTACTTTAACAGAAGTTTACCATTTAGTTGTTATGCTAAATTTAATTTTTCGATGTTTGCCAAGGAACTTGTTTCCTGCTGTAACTTGAGAGGGCAAACCCGTTATTAGTCGCTTCAATTTTTCGTTGCTCTCATTTTGCTCTCTTTTTACCCACTTATTCTATGAAGTGGAACGACAGATTATCCTGTGATAACTAAAAGAAATTGATCGTGTATGTATGGTTGTGTACAAAAACGTGTATATTGAAATTAAGAGCCAAGTGGACCTATACAGAAGACTCGATATTCAATACATTAAATTTTTTGTATGACTTAGAGGGGGAAATAATCAGCAAAATAGATCAAGTGGTAAAGTATTTATGAAGAGCCAAGTGGGTCAACCATGAAAATCTTTATGAACAAGAGGTGCTCTTGCATATGAATGCATACGTGATCTTGAACCTTCAATTGAAATTGTTACAGTGACGGTATTCCAAAAGTAACAAGTGAATCAAAACTTTTAGATAAAGTGTATTTTGTTATGAAATAGAGAAAAAGTAGAAGAGAGAGTTAAAGTCAATACTGGTGCCTTACACAACCTATCCTTAATTGTATTGAATGCATGCTCTTGTTCATCACCCCAATGAAATCCCACACTCTTTTTAACAATCTCGGTGAGTGGTGTGGTGATTGTGTTAAAATCTTTCACAAAACGCCTATAGAAGCTAGCCAAACCATGAAAACTCCTAACTTCAGTTATGCTCTTAGGTGTTGGCCATTCTTTGATAGCCTTTATTTTCTCCCCATCCACTTCTACCCCATTAGCACCCACCACAAATCCTAGGAAAACAACATTTTCCATGCAAAATGTACACTTTTTAAAATTACCATAAAGTTGTTCCCTCTTCAGGACCACAAGTACACTCCTAAGATGTTCTACATGCTCATTTAGGTCCTTGCTATAAATCAAGATGTCATCAAAATACACAACAACAAAGTTTCCTATAAAAGCGCGTAAAACATGATTCATCAATCGCATGAAAGTGCTCGGTGCATTAGTAAGTTCAAATGGCATTACTAACCACTCATACAAGCCATATTTAGTTTTAAATGCAGTTTTCCACTCATCACCTTCCCTCATTTGAATTTGGTGGTATCCACTTTTAAGATCAATTTTACTAAACATGCAAGCACCATATAATTCATCCAATATATCATCTAACCTAGGAATAGGATGGCGATACTTTATAGTTATGTTGTTGATGGCTCTGCAATCCACACATATTCTCCAAGTTCCATCTTTCTTTGGCACAAGTAGCACTGGAACAGCACATGGGCTCATACTCTTCCGCACATATCCTTTACTCATCAACTCCTCCACTTACTTTTGAAGCTCCTTTGTCTCCTTAGGGTTACTTCGATAAGCTGGTCGATTTGGAATAAAAGCTCTAGGAACAAAGTCAATTTGGTGCTCACTGCCTCGAATGGGTGGTAACCCACTAGGCATGTCCTTTGGAAAGACATCGTCAAATTCCTGCAATAAAGATGTCGTTAAACTGGAAAGGGTGGGTTAGGCTCCTCAAGATTGAAAAAAGACTCCTTATAGACTGTCAAAATTACTTGCCTTTTATCTTCTACCGCTCTTCTCAACTCACTCCCCTTTGCAAAGAAATTCGTTTTCGGCTTTTCTCTCCTCTCATACACCTCCATTTCTTTTCTCTCATATGACTCCACTCTATTTTTCTCACTACTAGCCACCTCACTATCTTCTCTCACCTTTTCCATCTTTTTTACTCTCTCATCTTCCGCATTTTTCAATTTAATTTGGTTTTCATACACTTGGGTCGGTGTTAATGGTGCAAGGGTAATGGACCTCCCATCCTTGCTGAAACTATACCGATTCTTGTACCCATCATGACTAACTTTCCTATCATATTGTCATGGCCTACCCAGTAAAACATGCCCTGCATGCATAGGTACCACATCACACATAATTTGAAAGATTAATCAACACCCTCTTATTCACCTTAATATCCCCACAATCATTTAACCATTCTAACCTATAGGGTCTAGGATGTCTTAATAGTGTTAATCCCAATTTTTTCACAAGTGTTGTGCTAGCTACGTTTGTACAACTACCCCCCATCAATTATTACACTGCATACCTTATTGTTGACGTGACATCGTGTATGGAATATGTTTTCTCGTTGTTGTTCCAAGTCATCTGTTTTGATTTGAGTGTTGAGAGCTCGTCTTGTAATCGGTAATTCTCCTCCAACTCCATACTCCACCTTGTCTCCATGATCACTAACATCCTCCAATTCAGGCATGCCTTCAAATTCATCCTCGCCTTCATTTTCCACCTCTCCATTGCGCAAGATCATTGTCCTTTTGTTTGGACACTGAGAAGAGATGTGTCATTTACCCAAGCACTTGAAGCATTGAATGTCCCGATTTCTGGCTGGTTGTGACTCTGATTTTGGTACGGACCTGCTAGCACTCTCATCTTTTCCCTTTGAAGTGGCACCATGCCTCTGTTATCCCACATCGGTTTCCAATTCGGATTAGAACCCGAAGTACCCAACGGTTGCCTAGTTGTCCCTTTCCTTTTCAACTATTTTTCAACCTCATGGCTACATGCAATATATCTTCAATCTCCACATAGTGCTGCAATTCCACAGTGTTAACTATTTCCCTGTTCATCCCATTCAATAAACGAGCTATGGTGGCTTCCCAATCCTCCGCCACATTCGCCCTGATCATCAAAATTTTCATCTCCTTATAATAGTCCTCAACACTTTTCGACCCCTGATACAATCCTTGCAATCATTGATGCAACTCCCTATAATAGTGGCTAGGCACGAATCTCTTCCGCATAATAATTTTCAACTCATCCTAAGTACTAACCGTTTGCTCCCGATTCCTCAGCCTAGATGTAACCACTTGGTCCCACCATGTTATGGCATAATCAACAAACTCAAGAATTGCTATTTTCACCTTCTTTTCCTCTGAATAATTATGACACTCAAATATCAACTCTACCTTTTTCTCCCACTCTAAATAAGCCTTCGGATCACTCATTCCCTTAAACGGTGGAATTGACATCCTAATGTTACCCATGTTCCCATCGACATCATCTCCAAAGTTATTCCTACCCCTTCGTTCAAACCTACCACATTTATTCCTCACCCTACCCATGTCACCTACAATGATGCATCCTCATCCAAATCACTACCGTATTCATAGTCATCATGCCACTCTCTCCTAGACTCTCTCCTACCCGGTCTCCTTGCATTTGAGTGTCCCCTATGACTATTCAATCCCGACGCCTCTAACCTACTAAGCCTTTCAGTCACATCCCCAAACACCCTCTTAAACCGCCTTATTGTATCGTCTGCCATGTAGTTCTGATTCGGCTGTCTGATGGAATTTGAACCTTCTCTATCTGACATCCTAATTCTATAGAATTGTAACCTCACAAATATTCACTCATGTATCACTCAAATTTTGGCCTTTACCCTCTATTAATCTCACCACTCTTGCCTTTTACCACTCAATGCTTTCGCTCAAGTATCTTCAAAGAACAAGGTGAACTCACAGATGTAATCTCGTGTATCCAATCGAGTGTAATCGCGAAGTTGATAGAAGAAAAGAAAAAATTGAAGAAAGACTCAACAAGGACCAAGTATATGAATTTGGAACTAAGAATTCAAGAAGTAACAAGTGTAGGATTCGAATTGAAGTATTTTTTTGATTCAAAATTAAAAATCAATGATGCTGAAAATTCCCGTAACAATAATATATATATATATATATATATATATATATATATATATATATTTTTTTTTTTTTTTTTCGAATTTTTTTTTTTACCCTTGGGAATTTGAGTAGAAAACCAGCAAAACTTAATTCGGACCTTTAAATAGTCCAAAAACAACTTTTGAAATTTTTTTTGACTTTTTTTTGGATCAAAGACTCAAAAATTTTACTGGACGCAAGAACACGAAGAACAATAAAAGAAAGAAAAACACGAGACTCAAAGCAATAAAAGATATAATCTTAATTATTTTGGAGCCTCGCTCTGATACCAACTGATGAGAACCACGTAGCAACGATCACTACGCAACCCCGCAACAAGATTGAAAACCCAAGAAAGCCCAAAAATAATCTCAGTTTAAAGATTCAATCAAGAATGTTGAATCAAGCAACCCAACAAGAACGACGCTTGATAGACCTCTTGATTACAAAATTCGTGATCTTCACTCGATGTTGAACGTCACAAAAAAATCTTGATAAGTTCGCGGTGTTCTAAGAAGAACAAGATTGAAAGCAAATAGCCTCACTTTAATTGATAATTTGTCAAAAGGTCCTACAATAATGATAAAATAAACTATTTATACTAATACTAGAAATCCTATAAAATTCGTGCACAATCTCCCAAACATAGTAAAACATCAATAAAAATAGAATTTTAAGGAAACTAGAATTCTCGCCAAAAATAGAAAACACGTCTTCAGAATTGTTCTAAGCGGCCGCTTAGTTGTTTTCTAAGAGGTCGCTTGGAAGGGCATTTTGTCCGCCTTGAATTCTCAGTGAGGGTCTGAGCGACCGCTTGTGGGTTTCTTCTGAGCGACCGCTTGTGGGTTTCTTCTAAGCGGTCGCTTAGAAGTTCGGCTAACCTCTTTCTTCGGTCATTTGTATCTTGTTGATCCAATTGGTTTTCGATCTCGACCCCAACATGAAACTTGTCTCTTTTTGCGTGTAGATCATGACGTCGTCCATCGTTACTTGTACAAGTAGTCCCATTGCTTGATTTACCCATTTTGCTCTTGACCGCGTCATCGGACCTCCTTCGATAAACAACGGGTCTCGGTAGGGGCTCGGCTTCATTGGACTCGATGCCTGGATCACATCACCAACCAAGTAAACATTGTATTAAGTAACAAAAAAGAGGGATAGAGTTAGGGAACCAAATAGATTAATGAGCTCAACTCCCGCGAGCAATAAAAGAAAGAGGGAAAGATCATAATCAAGAAAATTGTGTTTGCATTCGCTAACCAAGAGAATGGAAGGGATGACTCAAGGAAGGAGAGCCTCATATAAAATAGACTTGCCAAGAACAATTCAAGAAATATTCATCTCAATTACAGGAGATGGTGTTGTTGATTCCAATTTCGAATTTCCTTTCTCGTCGTCGCCCGTTACTTTAATATTTCCTATTTTCTGTGTATTTTCAGTCAGTGAGAGTGTGAGTAGGGTTAAGTTAAGGCCAAAAAATTGGTTTAGTGTGCTGGTCATGTTAATGGGTCAGTAAGGTAATGAGTCATAATTATACAAAGAATTATTCAAAGAAGCTCAATTGTTCAATTAACTTTTTTTAAACGAGTAATTGGTTCGGTTCGGGGCACCGTCGCTAAATACCATACCCGCCCCACCACGAATCGGGTCATTAAAATCAAAACCATAACCAACCCATTGCACCATCGGTTCGATTTTTTTCGCCCCATTCGGTTCGGTTAACCGCGATTTTCGATTTTAACGGTTCGAATTGTCATCCTTGGATTTAATGATTCAATTGAGATTTTGCTCAAAGTTCAAATGAAATATACTCTCTTTTATTCCCCTCTAGGAGTGTACTAGGAATTATTTATTGCCGTTGGATAATTGTCTTATAGTTCTAATGATGATGTGAAATCCCAGGTCTTCCTCTTGCTTAGGGCATTATAAATTAAAAATAAAAATAAAATAGATTAATAGATTAAGCCATTAAATGGAGTTGTTCGAATTTTACTTGTGATGAAACGAATCTACTATACATTTAACCCCCTATTTTGGTTCATAAAATGGTATGAAAAGTGATGGGTTGTTTGAACAAGTAATTATTTATACCTAAATAAACATTGTAGGAAAAATTATCTCAATCCCTACTTTATAATTTTAAATTTCAAAAATATGGTATCAATAAATTTTTTTTTAATCAAAAATCAAGTACATCCCCACCATCTAAGGATGGCAATTTGACTCGTCAGCTCGGGCCAACCGTAGCTCAGCCTGAAAAAAGCCTGAGCCGGCCCGACTCGAGGCTCAGTAGAACCAAGTCTAGGCTCGGGCCGATCTCGTTGTATGAGAAGGGGAAGGGGAAAGGGCAGCGTGAAAAAGGCTGCAAACTGTTGCCTTTTAAGGAGAGGGGAAAAAAATCGAGCGAGTCTGGTTCGACTCGAAAAGGCCCGAGCCGAAAACTTGTGTCAAGCCTTAATATTTTTGCCAAGCAAAATATCGGCTTGAAAAATTACTCTCACCATTTACTCGAACCGAACTCGAGCCTCGAATTTTGGCTCACGAGCCGACTCGGATCGACTCGTTGACATCCCTACCTCCATCCCACCTTGTTAAACACCCTATATATCATTATATATTCATTACATTAATCGCTTGAGCAAATTTTCAAACTTGCACGCAACTTTGAGGAAGAAAAGAGAGATAATTAGGTTTTATAGGTGAAATTGTGGAGAAATGAGGAGCATAATGCGTGATACGAGGAGATAGAGCCGCGGCTAGGTTTGCTCGGAGCCGGAAGAGGTAGAAATGAAGAAGAAACATCCAGGAATAGTAGCGGAAGGAACGTATTCTCGAAAATTGAGCCCATATTTGAATCCTATTTTTCAAATAATATTTTTTGTCAAGCTAATTTTCAACCACACATTCTTAAATAAAATAATTTTACACGTAATTCTATAACTTTTTTCTACTTTTTAACTATACTTTATTAAAAAATCACTATTAAAAAATATTTATCCCAAAAAGGGGTTTAGACAGGAGTTGAATATGAACTCTTCACAGTTTTTATGGGAATCAAGTTGAGAACGTGAAACAGAAAAATCTAATTTCAGCTTCCATTGATTTTGCTAACCCACCTACCAAGTTAGTAACCTTCGATTTGAGGTGGTGACGGTGTTGACTATGGTGGCTATGATGGATTTAAAGTGGGGATGGAGGGGGAGGTTTTTAAAAATAATCTGTTTGACCATGTCTTTTATGAATAGTGGTAAAATGTCTATATTACCTTTAATGAAATGAATTTTTGTATTTGCAGAATATATCCTTATCTTAGAATAGTTTTTCAGTTTTGTCTTGTATTACTCCTATCTCGAATTCTAGTATATAAATTCATCATTTGATCTAATAGATTGACATAATCTTCCATATATCTATCAAAATTTTTCCCAAGTATATAATATTCCTCAGATGATGATTGATCTATTCTTTCCATTTGATAGATAATATTATTTATTTTTTCTAATAATTTTTCTAATAAGTTATCTAATCCTTCAATTGTATATCCTGACATGTTATATAAATCTTAACATGATAAACAATGCTAATAAAATAAATATTAAATACAAACATTTAGATAAAACATGCAAATATTCAAATGAGTAATCCCGACGATTCTTTAAGATTTTAAAAGGTATCTTTCTAAATTTAACAAAAATAATAGTTTTACCTTAGTTTTGATTTCTGATCTTTATTCTTAGAATTGAGTAACCTTCAGGCTCTGGATCTACAAATAGCTCCCTCCAATGGCCTCTTGCCTTCACGGGATAATTGTTATTCCAGCTTTTTGCCTTCACTGTGTCAATTCTTTGAATTCAGACTATGAATCTTAACTAGAGAAAACTCTTTTTTTGTTAAAATAAGAAAGAATTTCTTCTTTAATCTTTCAAGAATCTATGGGATGAAGTGTTTAGAAACTCATGTTATTTATGAAACAATTGAAATATGGAATAACTTGGAATTTTATTGATATCTGAAAACTGAAATATGATTACAATGGAAGACAAAATATTGTTTAGCTAGCTTATAGCTTGAGTGCTCAACCAACTCTGCTCCTTTCATTAGCCCAAATGCCTCTATTTATACACAAATTTGAAGGTAAATTACATCATTGTTTACATCATACTATTAATATTTTATTGTCTCGTGCTTTTCATCAAGAGCCTCATGGCCCCTCCATCCTTTGCTGTCTTGTTACATCTTCTTTGATAAAGGATACAGTCCTTCTATAATTGTCCTTCAAGTCTTGTCCTTACATACAGCTGGTAAGGTTCTCCTATAGTAGTTTGGACACCTTTCCTCCATGTGTTTATCATTTTCATCTTTTTTTTTTTATCTTTAATCATGTCGGTAAGTGGAGCATTCTCTTGCTCTGCATGCCTCTTGTATGGTTGTGATAGGTCCATTGATTCGATGAGTGTCAAATTTTTCAGTGTATTCTTTCAAAATTGTTGATTTCTCTACTCCATTATTGGTGAGAAGAATCCATCCTTCATATTGACACAAACATTTGAATTTTTTGTCATACAAACTTTTTGTCATATTATATAAGACTTTCATCCCTAAAACTCTTCGGGATTTTATCCATGATCTGGTGATTTTTGGTAATGACTTTTTATTATGATCGACCTCAATCTGAAAGTCTCGACCAACATATCCAATTGTTATAATATGTTCAGCAGGATAAAATATCATTCCATCAATTTCAGGACTAATTGAATAAAATTTTATGTATATGGACCTTCTTTTGGCAAACTTGGATACTTCAGATTTAAATTTTTTATCAAATCTTTCAATTTCTTTTAGGTCTTTTTCGGGGTAGATAAGATCTAAAAACCCATAGTCTGCTACCATCTTAACCATGAAAGCATCTGCATTTTTGGTAATTAGTAACCTTTGATAGACATGATCTCCTGAAAATATGAAATAAGAGTCATTTTCTTGCAATTCATAAACAATTTTGGCAAAAGATCTATATTCTTCTTCTTTTGCTGATAAAGGGGTATCATCATCTTCATCAGTTCTGATTCTGATAACCCTTGTTTGTTCATCATCGGATTTTATGGTCAACT
This sequence comes from Osmanthus fragrans, assembly GCA_019395295.1. Taxonomy (NCBI): domain Eukaryota; kingdom Viridiplantae; phylum Streptophyta; class Magnoliopsida; order Lamiales; family Oleaceae; genus Osmanthus; species Osmanthus fragrans. The sequence continues at coordinate 7,388,887 of CM033348.1, forward strand.
TTCTAGGACTTTGTGTATCTCTTTTGATAGTGCTGGGTCCACTACTGCTTCCGCATAGTGGATCACTCTTTGGTACCTGTTGGTATCCCTGTTTGGTATCATAGGATTGTGCCAAGACATCAAACCTTGTATTTTTATTTTTATCAGTAGACATTAATTGTGCTTCAAGAGCATCAATTTTGTCTTTCATCTCATTTGTAACCTTAGCATGGGATTCACTGAGCTCAAGTAATAATTTAATATTATGTCTTAAGAGCTCAGCTAATGTCTCCATCCCAATTTTTATATCGTCTGCTTCTTCTTTGGCATAGGCTGCCGCAGATTTCATCTCTGATATCATCTGTTTGATATTATCCATCTCCAAATTCAATATTCCTGCTTAAAAAATCAGCAAGATAATTATTTGTACCCTTAATATGAATAATATCGAAATTATAGAATGACAAATATGCTTGCCATCTATGTAACATTCTATATTGGGGTTCCATTGGTAATTTATTTCTAACAAGTCCTGCAACTTGAGAATTGTCAGTTTCAACAATAAATTTTTTAGATAATAAAAATAATGAAAACTTTTTTTATCTCTCTAATAATTGCTAACAATTCTTTTTCATAAGTAGTATAATTTATTTCTACTTGATTAAAAGTTCCACTTGAATATCGACATATTTCATTTAAATCTGTTTTTAATATTGCTGCTCAATATTTATCTGAGGCATCAATATTAACTACTAAATTATCTTTTTCATTTGGTAATCTTAATTTTGGTAAATTTTTACATTCTTCTTTAAGTAATCTGACAATTTCTGTATGTTCTTCATTCCATCTTTTAGTATTAGTTTTTCTAAGTAAAATTTATATTTTATCACTTTTTTGAAAGATTTTCAATAAATCCTTCTGCATAATTTAAACATCCTAAATTTTTTTGTATTTTTTCTTTGGATTCTAATTTATTAGGAAGCTTTCTATCTTTTTAGATATATGAGATTGTAATTTTATTCAATTCTTATCTATAATTAATTCAATAAATTCTATCTCAGGTTTTACTATAATAGCTTTCTTTTCAGATAAGATTATTCCTTCTTTTTAACATTTTTTTAAGAATTTTATAATATGATTTTTATGATCATTTTTATTTTTTTTTTGAACATATTAGTATATCATCAACATATACTAATAAGAAATCATTATATTTTCTAAAAATATTATCCATTCTTCTTTAAAATATTGAGGTGCATTTTTTAATCCAAATGGCATAACTATCCATTCATATTTACCTTGAGGCGTGCTAAATGTCGTATATGGTATTGATTCTTCTTCCATTTTGATTTGCCAAAATCCTGACTTACAATCAAATTTTGAATAATACTCTTTTCCTTTTGCAAGGTTTATTAAAACATTTTTATTTGGTAGAAAATATCCATCAAATTTTGTATATTTATTTAATTCTTTATAATTTATTACCATTCTTGATTTTCCTCGTACCTGTTCAGAGTGTTTCATTACTATAAAGGTTGGACTACTATGTGGTCCATTGCTAGCTCTGATTAATTTCATGTTTTTTAATTCTTCAATTTGTTTTCTAAATTCTTGAGTATCTTGTATAGTGTACATTATTGGTTTTACTCTTATTATTACATTTTCAGTTAATTCTATTTTTGCTCTTGGATGTTCAGGTTTCCAATAAACTAATGAGTTTTCATTATAGACATTTCCTATCTTTTTTATTATCTCTTCTATTAATTCTGATTTTTCTATTGTTTGTATTTGTTGTATTTTAACAGTTATTTTTATTGGTATTTTTATTGTCTTTTCACCGCGCTGGGCTGACTGAACTCTGTATGATTTAAATTCTCTTGAAATTTATAGTAGATGTCCACATGGTGTTTTCAACATAATCATATAGTTATTTTGTTGGTAATATTGGAATTGTTGAACAAAATCATTTTCTAATAATACATCACATTCTAATACATCATATACATATACCTTGTTTATAGTTATTTGTTTACTTCCTAGTAAGATTTCTATCTTTTCTTTATTTTTAGTAATGGGTGTCGATATTCCCGTGACACCTGTTATTTTTATAGTATTATCATTGTTCCAATTTTTTTTAACAAAAATGTCTTAATAATAGTTATATCACTTCATGTATCTATTAAGGCACATGTTGTTATATTAGTTTATACAATAGTAATTTGTACATATACTCCTAATGAAAATGTTATTACATTATTCATTCTTTTGGACAAAACAATGTCTTATTATTATGTGTTATATAGATTCATTCTTTATTAATATTATAATGATTTAAGGCTTGTAAAAAACTCATTCCTAATCATATATGGTAATGATCTCACATACTATTATCTACATAACATGGTATTATAATTTCTTCTCCATCTAAAACTATTGGTATCTTTACTTCTAATTCACTAGTATGTATTTTTTCATCAAAATTGATATATTTATAAGGTTCTACCCTTCTTTTTGTTAATCATTTATCTCTATTTCTTGATATATGACAGTTTGTTGCTTCTGTATCAATTATGATATTCTTTTCTTTTATATATTATATTCCATTAAAATATTCTCCATATATTTGCATATTTCTTATATTTCTTTTTATCATTATTTCTCGACTTATACTTGATTTTCTTGGTGTTATAGATGTGCTATTATTTTTTCTTAATCTTCCATCTTTAAATTCTATTAAAGAATTATTTTCTATTTTTTCTGCTACATCTGGTTTTGTTTTAGATATTTCTAATTCATATATTTCTAGTAGTAGGTTTAGTTGTTTGTTTGGTTCTACAATATTTAATATGTCTTTACATTCTTTGTGAATTTCTATATAGGGTTTTTTAAAGTAAATGTTTCCATAGTTTGAATTAGTAAATGTATATAATGCTCTGTATTCTATAGTCATGATATGATTTCCTTCTTCCATAATATCATTTCTATGTATTTTAAAATGTAATCATAATATTTCATTTAAATCTTTATCATTTATTGATATACAATATTTTGGATAACATGTAAATATTAATTTTTTATATGCTAAATTTCCTTCTATAGTTCCTAAATGACTATCATTAGTATTTAGTATTCTTCCATCATGTAAGTTTACTGTTATTGGTGAATCTATTCCTTCTCTAAATAGAGATTTGAACATTAATTGTATTCCTACTAGGTAAACATATTGTATCTTTTCTTTTTGTTTTCCTTTTACTTTTGCTATTAATTGGTCAATTGTGGATTTTGTTAGTAATGCTAATTTATGACTTCCTGAAACTGTTCTTATATCTATTGATTTTTCTATTTTATGATATTCACTTATAGATATTTTTTCCCTTCTAAATATTTTATCGAATATTTTCTATTCTCCTAATTTTAAATCTAATGATAATTTTTCTATTTTTCTAAATGTATTATTATCGAATGTTACTTTTAATCCATATCCTTCAGAATTTTCTATTTCTTGTTTTTCTTCTATAGTTTTAGCTTCTTCTATTTCGTGATTTATTCTGATTCTGATATGTAAACCTCTTCTCCTTCATATTTATTAATATCTGTTATTTCTTCTAAATTACTTTCTATTTCTTCATATTCTTGTTGTAAAATTCTAACTTTCTTTTTAGTACAATCAGGACTTATATGTCCTATTTCTTCACAATTCCAACATTTACATTATTTTTTATCCTTCTTAAACTCTTTTCTTTTTGGTTGATATTTTCTTTTATAATATCTCCTATTTGGTTTTTGATATTTCTTTTTGAACTGTTTATATTTTTTTATACTTTTTTGGTTTGAACTTCCTTTTATATTTTTTTTTCTGGTCCACATCCCCAATTAATAGATCTATCTATATTTTCACAACAAATCCTTGCTAATTTTCCAGACTTTTTCATTAATTGTCTATTCTTACATATTTCTGCTAACCTTTCAAATAAGAATTTTATTCTACTTCCTAATGTATCTGGTACAGGGTTATCTTTTATATACTTCTCATATTCTATTTTAAAATATATGTTCCATGTTCCTGGTAACTTAGCAAAATACATTTCTAGATATGGTCCTTGATTTTCATTACTATAAAATTGAGTTTAATAGAAATTTTTAAATTGACATGTATGTTCTTTTATTTTACACATATCACATATCATATTATTTATCAATCCTAATCTTGCTTTTAATTGTTCTCTTTTAGCTTCTTCTTCTGAATTTCTTATCCAATTTTCTCCTAAAAATTCATCTGATATATATTCTACTAATTTTTGTATTCCATCTTGTGAAGTTTTTTGTATTTCTGTTTGTATGTTTCTTCTCATTAATGCTATAATATGTCAAGTTACTCCTTCCCATCAATTTCTTACATCTCCATCAAATGATGCTATTAAATAATCAATTCTTCCATCTGTAGATTTTCATGTATCATCATGGTTATATAGGAAGAATACTATCGTAGCATCTGCCCATTTTAATAAGGTTTTCTTAGTATCTAACTTACAATCTAAATTTAGTTTTGCTCCTCCATGATTTATTGGTTTATCATAATCTGTATTTGGGGTAAATTGATCCTTATATTTTTCATTTCTATGTTGTGGTATAATTCTGTCATAGTATTGTCTATAAGGTCTATGTGGCATTGGTGCCCATCCTCCTTGCAGATCATCTAATCCTTCTAATTTTGGATCATTACTTGTACTTCCAGGTGCAGGTGTTGGTCCTCCACCAGTATTCATCATTACTTCGTAATTATCTAATCACTCTATACTTAATTGCTTAAAGTTTTCTATTATATTATCTATCTCTTCATTCATCATCTTTTTTATTTTTCTCTCTTTCTTCTACATATTTTTCAAGTTCTTTTTTTTGTTCTAAGATTATTGGTAATATTTCTTTTCTAAATCTATCATCCATATTTTCAGGTTCATAGTATCCTTCTGTTTCTACATGTTTCTTTCCTATTCTTGTCATTTCTTCTTTTATTCTATCTTTGTCTACTTTTTTATTTGTTGATTTCATATTTTGTTTCATTTCTCTAATTTCTATTTTTAACATTCCTACTTCATCTCTTAATTCCTTAGTTTCATTTATTAATTATTTTTTATTTTCTTTAGTTCATCAAATGATTCTGAAAATGCCATTATATTTTTTTCACTTTTTACTTCTAATAAATATGATAACCTACACTTTTTATCTTTATTTTCATTGATGATTTTATTAAAACTTTCTATTGCTATCTCATTATTAGGTAATTCATCTTTTACAGTTTCAAAGTATTTTGCTTTTAATTCTAGTTTTTTTTTATTTTTAGTTTCCCTAACATTTTTCTTGTTGTTTCTTTATATCTTCTGGTGTTCATAGTATATTTGAGGTTTTTTCTTGTATTTTGTTTAGATTTTTAACAATATTATTAAGATTTCTAACTACTTTATCATTACTCATTTATAGCTTATGATTATTCATATATTTCTCTATAATATAAAATACTTTCAAATTCTTTATTAATCATTTCATATACGTATCTATCTTTTATAGATCCTATAATTAATTTATGTAGTATTTGTTCTTTTATTTCGCTAGGTAATTTTTTAAATTATCTTTAATGTTAATATTTTTAATTTATTAGGAATAGGTTCATAAAATATTTTATATCTTTTTTCTTCCTCTAATTTATAATAATTATCTATCTTTTTAATTTTAATTCTCATAATTACTTATATTATTTTCATTATTGCAGCATATTCTTCTTGGTTTATTATTTCTAAAATAGTTTCTTATATCATCAAATCTCTTATTATGATTATTTTTATTTTTTCTATTATATCTATTCTAATATCTAAAGGTATATCTTTTAATTTTATAAGTATGATTTTTAAGGCTTCTTTCTTTATTATAGGTTTTCCTATTATTATACAAAATCTATCTTTTTTAATTTTATATTCATTTCCTAAATCTTCTATTATCATGTTATGATCTATGGTTTTGATACCAACTAAAGTTGGAGGGAGAGGGAGAGGGAGAGGGAGAGGGAGGGGGAGGGGGAGTACTATGACCGTCTTCAAAATCTTAAAGTCTAATATTTTAATAAGTATTTAATAAATCACAATAAAATTTATAGAATTTAATATCTTTTGTTAAGACATTTTCTTCAATGATTATATTTAATTTTTCAATTCTTTTTTCAAGATTAACAATTTCTTTACGTATATTATTTTCAATTCTAATTGCATGACTATCTATATAAGTATTTTTATATTTTAATTTTGGATCTAAATAATCCATAAAGAAACTTTTTAATTCTTCTTTTAAATAGTTTAATTCACTTTTTGTTGCAATTCTTAGATCGATAAAATCTTTTATGATATTAGGAGTTAATTTTATCAAAAGGTTCTTGATCCATAATTTTTTTTTAAAATAATATTTTTTTTAAAATAGTTCTTAGGACTTGATTGTATTTCTTTTATACTAGAGTGGCTAGATTGTAATTCTTAAAATGAGGGTATATTTGGTAGTTTTCAAATGTTAAAATAGTCAAAGGTCATTTTGGAAAATGACCTTTGTAATTGGGTCATTTGCCCATATTTCCTCGGATGGAGGTGGACTTGAGGTGAAGTTGGTAGCAGTGTTTGCAAATTTAAGGTGAAGGTGGTGGTGGTGGTGGTGGTGTGTTGACTATAGAGAGTTGAGGTGAATTTGAGGTAGTGCCAACGGTGGTGCACCTGGGTGAGGTGAAATGAGATGGGTGAATATTATGTAATTTGGGTAGTTTGTGATCACAAAAAATGTCTGTGTGACTCTAATCTTGTGTGATTTGTAATTAATATGTTTAAAGATGTGTTTTATTGAGATTGTGACATGTTTATTAAATTATACGTCACAACATTTTATTCGATGTCAAAAAATGTGTGATCACCTAATTTTTGGATTTTTTTTTCCACTATTTTGTTATTCTTAAAATTGTATTTTGAAAATTTTGTAATTAGGAATTCCCAAAATAAATTTTGCTTTATACAAAACTTTTATCCAACACCCACCCTTTTAAGATGAACAAAACATTTGTGCTTATTCCCAATAAATTTGAAATTAATTATGTGAAAGACCCAAAACATTTAATTGCTTAGGGAGCGTTCTCTTCGTATTTCAGTTTTGTATTTTGAGTTTTGAATTCGTTTTGTGTTTTGTGTTTTGGGTGTCCATTTTGAAATTGTTGAAAACTCGTTCTTTTTGTCGTTTTAAAAAAATATTTCTCAATCCGTGTTTTTTGAGTTTTGGCAAATTTGTGAAGAAAACAACCAAAACGTAAAAAAAGTTTTCTGTTTTCTTCACAAAATTTTCAGCCGTTTTCGAAAACTCATTTTCGAAAATGGGAAAGAGAACGCATTTTCAATGTTTTGAAAAATCGAAAACAGAAAACGACTCGAAAACAGCAAAGAGAACACACCCTTAACAATCAAAAAAGGTCATCCCCTTCTCTTTATCCTCTACTAAAATAGCATCACTCTTATAAATGAAAACCTCTTTGAATCGACACTAAAAATACCATACTCCCCTCCTAAGATTAAAGCTCCACCAAAATTAAGATTAAATCACAATTATGTTCATGAGTAGGGATTTCAAATTCCATTTTAGAAGGTTAACTTATTACGAATTTAATCCTCTTATAAATTCGAGATTGTTCCCCTAATCAATGTAGAAAGTGTGTGTTCACACATCTCTAATTTTCATTCGAATGAAGTATCACATTATCACTGCCCACATATGATTATTGTTACCCCCCTCAAGCAATGACCTCTCCGTCGATCTTGTTTCAACTAAAAGAGGTCGCATACTCTTATTGAAAATTCAGCATCATCTCCACCATGTACCATGCACTCCTTAACTTACCAAATGTTAAAGACACTTCAAATTCAAATATCTAAGATAATTGAATCCTTGACAAATATTAAATATCATTTTAGTTCTAGTCTACATCTCCATATTCTAACTTGGTCCATCAAGATAGTATTACTCATATATACGGGATCCTCTTGAGTTCTATGTTTTATATATCTCAACCACCTAAGTCTTCTCGTAATTTATCGTCAATCCTCACCACTCACTTATACATTTTAATATGACCAGAAGTGGAGCCATGGAGGAGAAAAAATAAAATAAAATTATACAGACTTGCTATATAAAAATTCCATTAAAAAATGTTTATATCTAAACGGACTTGGGGCAGCCCTGGCCCCACTCCCTTCGCCCTTGAATATGACCACATCCACCTTAGTATCCCTCATATTTACGAAGTTGGTCCTTTTAACAGTCCAACATTCAATACTGTAAAACATAATAGCTCTAATAAAAAGGGGGTAAATGAGTCATGGAGAAACGAGTAATACTTGTGGGTCCTATGAAAGGGGAAAGAAAAGGATTGGAGAGAAAAACATGTAAAAAATCAGAAGATATCAAAATGCACATAAATTTTTAAGCTTCAAGATGAGTGGCTATTGTTAAATTTGAACATTATAGTAGCAGCAGCATGAAGTTTCAATTCTTTAAGCATAATTTATGTCTAACCAGTTTTAATTCCTTGTGCTTTCATATCATTCATTCAAGTCGTAGCATTTTCAAAATATATCTGATTCTTCTGAATGTCCTTCGGAGAAGCTTCATTTGTACACTCTTCTGGAGTAGTGAGGATCTCTGAAATGAACTTTATCAACGAGCAGAGCCCGCCCAAGAAGTTATGGTCGATAACTCCCTGGCCTTCGTATACATGTGCAAAATCAATAAGCTTGATCTCTGCACATGGGATCTTTCCATTTGAAGCGAACTCCTTTTCATACATAATAAGAACTGAACAAGAATAGAAGTGGTAGATAGTTTGATCCTCAAACCATGCTTTTAGTTCCAGTAATTGCGATAAAATGCCAGTTGAACCTCCATAAACAATTGAAGCAAAAGAGCAATCAGGTTGCAAATCTAAATTTGCAGATGTGTTGGAAGAAACAAACTTTCTTAGTTCTAACTTTACTTCGTCAGCTGAAAGACTCTGAAATGAACTCCTCTCTGGCTTCCAGTATCCCAATTCTCTGTTTTGATAGATTTCGAACCCGGATAGCCTGAATCCTAGTGCAAGGCTTGGAGTTTCCCTATCTTTCTTCAAACACTTCTGAATGTAGTCTTCTGATGCTTGTGGTGCCCAAGTTCGAGAACCAATTTTGATATCCATTATTGATGGATTCACTCGACCAAAACTAAGATCTTGCAAAACTAGATGAGGTTGCAAGCTGGATCCATCCGATGCCTCAACAAGCTGAGTGCCGTAAAAGTTAGGGAAGAATCTGCGAATGTGGTCAGGAATTCTAGTGTTTGAAGAGAAAGATGTGTAGAAAGTAAGCTCATTTGATCCGCGTTCATTATCCTGAAGAGGCTTGTAGAAACGGCCTAAATCATCGATAAGGGGCCCAAGTTTCCCATCACCGGCTTTGTGTCCTGCGACTTGATGATTCGGGACCTTGAGCATGTTTGCACTTTGCACACAGCGAAAATCTTCTTCTCTTGTCAAGAAAACTCTTCAATAATACATTGGAGAAATCTTCCCTACAAAATTTAAATAACAATCTAGTGTTTTCTAAGAATCAGAATGCATAAAAAGTTATTCCCAAGATATGTTCTTTGCCATGCCTTTTCCTATACACAGAATAAAGTTGATTATCATATAAATGGAGAATTTCATATTCGGCTAACACAAATGGATGAAAAAGTCAACTAATAAAGAAACCGAAAAAGCATATTACTTTAAGAATAATATTACAACCTCACAGTGAATATCAATTCTGAACTGTAATCTACAGTTAATACGGACTGTTTCTCAAATAGCTATTAACGAAATTCATATCGTTCGTGCCCATAGTGGGCAAGATAAAACATTTCCTTGACGTGGCAGGAGAACCTTAATTATGATACTCCGAGTTTGAGAGAAACATAGCTAAAGTTTTCTTGTCAGATCAGAAGTGAAAAGTTTTCATCTGTCCACTGGGACAGGAGATCAGGCATTTAGCTATAAATATTTCAAATGGAGAGAATATTTTTCTGGTTCGACATGAACAGAGATTTATATAACTAGGGAGAGTCGAATATGACCATATAAACAAATAAACAATGAACACATTGCATCCTTCCCTCATCCCCAACCCCAACCCCAACCCCAACATGAGATACAACATAGAGTATTTCAATCACCTACAGTATACAACAAAAACAAACTAAACTTTGTTTTCCTAAATCGGCTACATGAAAATATTTTGTGACTTTGTTTGGTTCATATCTAAATCTATGGAAAGATCTAAAACAACTATATCATTGGCAACCACGGCAAATTCAATCCCATAAAGCCCCCAAAAAAAAAATAATAATAATAATAAACACAACCCATTCATAATAAGCAACCACTGAACTTTTACTGAACTCCATATAGTATCCAATTTCACTCACCTCAGCCTCTCTATTCATAAAACAAAAACAAAATATAATCCTTATCCAAATGGAAGAGCTCTAAGCAGCAGCATTATCTCTCTATTCAGTAAAACTCGAATTTCGTGGGCTTATATGCAAATCCTTGCAATTAGCCCTCCAAAAATTGTAAAAATATCTTGAACTAGTGGATAGATACGTGCATTGTCTTTGAAGTGTCTGTTTTCTATGTCTAAAAAAGTTTTTTTTGTTAAAAAAAATATCAAGTTAGGATTATTCAAATCGTACCTTTTTCAGCAAATCAAGAATCCTTTTGGGGAATTTGGAAAACAAGAGCAAAAAGTTCCTATATGATGGAATAAATTCAAATTCTTTTTGGGTGTCAAAAGTTAGCCGGCGCTTGCATTGGCTTTACAGCTGGTGATATCTTTGTACTCAAGTGACGCTTGCATTGGATTTACAGCTGGTGATATCTTTGTAATCAAGTGACACAAATTCGATATATTGTAAAGTTTAAATATCTAAAATTTTATCAATTTTTCAAATCACACATTCACGGGATGTTCAACTTATATTTTCAATCACTTATTTTATTAACTTTTATAAATATCTATTAAAAATTTATCAAAATTTTGTCACAAAGACCCTCAATCTTAAAAAAAATAAAAAAAGGACCTAGCATCTAAACTGCTGGGCTGTAAAGCCAATCCAGACAATATGATTGGGGCGATGAAATTGGGCTTGACCGAACTACTTAAATCCATTGCATGATACTTCAAGGGAACAATACATAATTATCACATTATAGAAACACATTTCAAAATTCACAAACTCCCTAAACAATTTCAGAATTCAGGTGCTAATTCATAATATTAAATATATAATAATAATAATACAATAACTAAATTAGGATTAAATATACTATACCAAATTAATACACAACCCTATACCATATTTAAAAGATTTTGCTCACATTCCTCCCACAACCAAACGTCCATTTCTCTCTCTACAAATCGGAATCGCGCGAAGGTCTTCCGAATCAGAAAAAATCGACGTTTATCATCGATTTCGAGCCATAATCAATGAATGGGGTCACAATCCCGTCGAATTAGTTCTAATTTTTATTGCTTTGGAGAAGTTGAAGCTATTGTGACGGAATTGGATTTTTCCAAAGCAAAAACTGAACTCCTGTGGCTTGATTTCGAAAGTAAACGTATAATCACTGTTACTCCTTGATTTTAGGTCACGATCAATGAATTAGGTCACAATTCAATAGACAAACTTCTGATTTTCAATTTTTCGATAGAAATTGTAGTTTGGCTGTAGAGGAATTGGATTTTGTGTATGATTAAGAATGCCAGTTTTGCACATTTGCCTGTTATACGGAGGTCACACGTCACTTATACTGGTGAATGATACATGCAAGTATAATGAATTGCTCCAGTTTGTTCTTTCAGAATTGGGGCATAATGGTGCAAAATTAGCTGTGACATTAACATATTCTTTGGATTCTAGTTTACCTCCAGTCAGGATTTTGAGCAATACTAATGTGCTAACGTATTTGAGGTTAAAATCTCTGGATGGGGTTGTATCGAGTTATCCTATTATGGTTGATGTTATCTCTACAGTTCCATGCCATACATTGCAATGCCCAGAGTTGTCAACTACTTCTGAGTCATCTGCTAGTGTGTTTTCTTTAGAACAAATAGCTCAAGAAATATGTGACTCAATTGTGACCGTTGACAAAGAAAACATTGAAGATGATGTGACATTGGTATATGAAGCAGATGTTAGAGCAGTTGTAGAGGGAAATGTTTTCGCAACAAGGACATATTAAAAATGAGTTTGGCTTTCTATGCTATACAAAACAAGTTTGAATATAAGGTGTTGAGATCGGACAAGAAGGAGTACGTGGTAAAGTGTGTGCATAATCATTGCAAATGGATATTTAGATCTTCACGGTTGGGAGAAACGAAAATGTTTAAGATTAGGAAAATGTCTAATGGTCATACATGCTCGATGAACATTGTTTTAGGATCTCATCGGCAAGCATCTAGCTCAGTTGTGTCAAACTGCATCAAGTACAAATACACATCTACATGTACAGTATACACTCCTAATGATATCTCAAATGACATATTACACGAATATGGAGTATCAGTGAATTATGTGAAAGTGTGGAGGTCACGTGAACAGACTTTAAAATTGATTAAAGGTGATCCAACGACATCGTTCGTTCTCAGTTGCTGCCGTCTTATTTCTTTATGCTAGAACAAATGAACATGGGCACAGTCACAAGAATAGAAACAGATCATTTGGATAGATTTAAATATTATTTTTATGGCTTTGGGCGCATCGATTGCTGGTTGGAAATATTGTAGGCCGGTCATTGTAGTAGTTGATGGCACATATTTAAATGGCCACTATGGGGGTACACTCTTCACGGCTTGTACACAAGATGCAAATAATAACATCTTCATACTAGCTTTTGGGATTGGGGACAATGAAAATGATAAGTCATGGAGATGGTTTCTTGAGATGTTGAAGAGGGCATATGGATCAAGAGATGGATTATGTATAGTATCCGATAGACACAATAGTATAAGAAATGCCATTGACTTTGTATATCCAGAGGCAATGTATGGGATTTGTTCATACCATTTGCTCAAAAATTTGAAGACTCATTATGCAAAATCAGGTCACAATGTCACACATGCATTCAATTGTGTTGTTAGAGCCTATACAATGGATGAATTTGAATACCAAATGCAACAATTAGACTCAATGAATGAACTGATTAGGGGTTATTTGGTATGTTACTTCCTGTGACTTGTTCTGTGATATTATGAAATGTCTGTGAATATGCATGTTTAATGTACGAACTATATTTCATTTATTGTTACATGAAATTGAAAAATGATTATGAATGAAAAAAATCGGTGGATATTTAGTATGTGGCCTCGTTTACAATTGAAACATGATATATTTTATGAATGTGCCCAACTGTGACCTGTTTTGTAATAGTAATGATTATCTGTAAACATTTTAGAGTTAACCGTGATCGATGTGACCTGTTGTTACTTATGCTTGAATATATTATCTAATAACTTAAATTATTTTTTAGATGGAAGTTGGATATGAAAAATGGTCAAGATTGCACATGCCAAACAATAGATACTCTACTATGACATCAAACATAGTAGAATCTGTAAATGCAGTCACGAAGGTAACAAAGAATTACCCAATTCAAGCACTTCTAGAATCATTGCGATAAACAATCCAATCTTGGTTTTGCAAGAATAGGGATAATGCACATGGCACTTTCACAAAGCTTGCAACCAAATATGAGAAGCTGCTGAGGAAAACAAGCAATGATTTAAGAAATCTAAAGGTAAAAACAGCAAAGTATGTATATTATGTTGATCACAGGTATAACTTTAAGTATTTTTATTTTACAGGTTTCACCTGCAAATCATAATTTATTTAAAGTGAGGGACAATTCTTCATCGTACATGATTGATATAACTCAACATACATGTAGTTGTAGAATATTTCAAGTGGATCAACTTTCTTGTCCACATGCACTGGCGGTTATAGCAACATTAAAGCTGGATGTGTATGACTTTTGCTCGGTGTATTACACAAGAGATGCATATTTGAATACCTACAAAGAGACAGTCTTTCCTGTAGGTAATAAATCAGAATGGAGTTTGCCCGAAGATGTGACTAGTAGAGTTGTACTTGTTCCAAACCAAAAGAGAAGTTCTGGCCGACCTACTGAGAGGATGAAGAAGCCACGTCGTGAGAGATTACAAGTTGTGAAATGTGGAAGATGCAGTGAATCAAGTCACAATCATCGAACATGTAGGAACATGGTACCACTTAACCAGAACAATGGCAAATTGAAAGCAAAGAAAGATCCAAAGATATTCAAATAGTTTAGCATAGTATCTTTTTTTTTTTTTTTTTTTTTTTTTTTTACACAAGGATATTCTTTGTAATTGCAAATTGTTTCATTTTATTGCTGAACTATTGGATTATAAGAGTTGACATATTTATACATAGAGTTTAGATTACATTTCAGGATGTCACACATGTTTCTAGGAAGGGCATTGTAAACTGACATTGATTATGACTGTTTATGATGATTGTGATAATCTGTGATTATTTGTGACCAACTATGTGTGACCATTTGTGACTTGCACTTATGTAAGCCATTGACATTTTGTGACTAATTATGACCATTTGAGTTTGAATGTGACCATCTGTGACCATTTACAAAAAGAAAATTACTTATCGAAGGTTGGCTAACTAAATCAGAAAAATAATGCAATGTCGTAATTAAATAGCTGTTAATTAACCACTTGAATTATGATTTTTTCTATTAATTTTCACTTGTCTTCCCTTGCTCACCTACTTCGGTACAACCCTCTTAAACTCTAACTTTCTTAAGTCTTAATTATTGACGAAAAGTCTTTTAAGAAATGTATATATATCCAGCAACTTCGGTTTACGTTCAATTATTTGAATTCAAATCTAAGTTTGATGATAAATGGGATTCGAATGGACATAAAGAGGAGCTTCAGAATCCAGACATCTGGACTTATTGGGAGAAATAATTATTTGAGCTTGAATGTGACCATTTGCGACCAACTGTTTGTTACCATTTGTGACCATTTGTGACTTGCACTCTGTAAAACATTAACCATGCGTGACTAATTATGACCATTTGTGATCGTAACCTGTTCAGACTGCAAATATAAACATTTACTTCCATAACATACTTGAATGATATTAACAAAACCACACACACAAAAAAAATATTTTCACCTCCTTTATCCAAACTACTTGACAAAAATAAATTCACATTCAATTCAAAAACATATTACAAAAGATAAAGCTAACATCTAACTTTGAACAGCTTAACATCTAACATTGAACACATGTTTTGTCTAACTTGAACAGCTATTAACCTAATCTATCATCAAAAAAATTTCATGGACAGTGGTTCAGTCATCTGACTTTGACTTTCCCCTTCCAACCTGCCTCAGTTCTCTATTTTTGAACAGCAATGCTGCAATTTCAAGCTTGACATTCGCAACATCAAATGACATTGGCATTTTGGCAAGATCATTGTGCAACAAATACTGTGCATATTTTATGACAAAAACACCACAGTCATGCCTGTAATATTTAACATAGACAAACCATAAGTAACTACAAAATATTAATGAAAAATAACAATGTTAATATGCAGGTCACTGGAAACTCACGCATTTTGTTGTTGAGGTAAACCACTGACAATGTTAATACGCAGGTCACTGGAAATGTCACCAATATCATCAGTAGTTTCCATCCACAGTCCAACCACTTTTAACAAATGTGTAAGAGTCTTCACAAGTGGTAAGACCCCTTCACGAACCTTATAATCCTTGTACGACTTGTTGCTTGAATTGAATATGTACAGTATGTGGTTATTAATATCAAGCTGCCCTAACCTCCAATGAGCATGATTTGTAGGCATAATGGGCATTAACACTGATTCAACTTCTCTCCAACAAGTATTAAATGATATCCGTTCACCATTGATAGTTTTGCATAGGACATCCTTCTCATTCACAATGCTTGGATCTTTAACAAATTGGGAGTATAAAGTTCGGAATGTCAAATCAAAAATACAGTCTGTAGTTGTTGGTTTCGTCTTCACACCTTCACCAAACTTGGCAAGTTGTCTTATGTAATGAAAGCATGCATCCATGTGCTGTAATAACAAAGAGCATAAATAAGTAAGGTGAACTACTATTAATGTGAAAAAAATGGCAACAATATTATACCGTGCTGCTCAATGATGAATCAGAATTGGTCAACGTATGCCGCCAAGTTTTCTGGTGAACAGGAACATTGCCACACACAAATGTAGGATTTATCACATTATCTCGAACACTGAACTGTGCCCTGTATACACATGTATGCACTCATCAAACCAATAATAACAGGTCATCAAACAAATAAAAACAGGCCACAATGAGACACAAAAACACTTATAACTACATTTTATGTACCTGTTCTTAGGCTTGTAGCCTCTGTGAAACCAATTCTGGAATGCACTAACGTATGCACTATCAACTCCCTTTGACTGAATTTGAAACACAACATTTCCAGATGAGGATTTGGATCCAGTTGCAACATATCATGCATCAGCCATGATAAAAGGTGACTGCAGATTTTTTTTATGGCTTCTGCACTCTTTTCAAAGGTAGCCCAGAGGATAGAGGTGCAGGCGTATCTTCATGATTCAAAAATATAAAAAGAAAATTTCTTAATTAGTGTATGATAATTTGAAAATAATTCTGAATGTATAATATGAAATACTATGTTAAACTGACATCTTCGGTATGACATTGAGTAGACTTCAACACCCGTGCAATAGCCTCATCAACATGCTCCTGCATTTCTTTACTAGCAAAGAATGCATCATCAGAGTTTTTAGGACTCTGTGAGTAGCCAACACCTAGATCAAATAAAGAAGGTTCGAGAACGCAGTCATCATGAAAGTAATGTGAAGACTCAGGTACCATGGAACCTTTCTCCTTTTCTTCAACCACATTATCACATTTTGGCTTAGGTTCCATGTGACCCTTGCCCTTTCTGTCAACCACATCATCATCTTTTGGCTCTTATTCTGTCGAACCATCTTTACCACTCAATTTTGTCTGAACTTCATCCATCACCGAAGATAAAATGTCAGACACAGATTCAACAAAAGATTTAAGAGATGACCTGATGTTGTTCAAGTCATCTTTCAACCTATTCTGACTCCGAATGAGCTCATCGAGCTTAAAAAAACTGTTTGAATGATGCATTTTGTCATTCATGTCAGACAGTTCTGACTTCATCGACAAAAGCTGCTCTTTCAGCCCTTTGTTATCCACTTGAAGCTTGGTTATTTTCTCATCCATCAACTGCTTCAATCGACCACATTCCTGGGGGAAAAAAAATTGTAGTTAGTAGAATTGTGATCATATAATGGCTTCTATGTCTTATAAAAATTAAATTACTTACACTGATACATGAACAATCAGGATGAGGCTGAGCAGGAGAGCTAGAGCTAGCAGCCCCCGTCTATTTTTGCAGTGGTGGATCAACAAAATCATCATCTGAATCACGAATATGTACCTTTGACACCGGGGGAGTAGACTCACTTTTGCCTACTGGAGTTTTAGAGTTTCCAGTGTTCTGATTTGGTTGTCTAGGTTTCAAGTACAGCAGATCTGTCGATTGACATACAGAACAACAAAATTAATTAGCACAATGATACAAAGCAGGTCACAATAAGTCACAAGTAACATATTTCAGGTCACATGTCATAATATATCTGAAATTCATATTCAGAACCTATCATATATGGCATCGTGAGCTCTACTTCAGATGGATCAATGTCGTTTATCACAACATGTTAGACATAAGATGAATTTTTTTTAGTATATGTCGTTTTAGATATGTATAACTAATCAAATGAGTACATAACAATTCAAAACGTATTTAAGAACTTACATTCTCACTTCCAAATACTCTGTCTTCTAACATCACCACTGAAGGATGTTTGCGCGTAGTCCAATTCATAATTCTTGGATATTTCTTACAAATTCTTGTGGCCACATTCCCCTCAAGTGCAGCTATGCACTCATACAACCACACCTGGAAAGCCACTAAAAAACTCATCAACCTGTAGTGACTTGTTTGTTTTGATAATCCCTTCCTTAATGAAGACAATGTGGTCACAAACAAATATCTGCCCCAAGGAAACATTCCAAGAGTGGCAAAATCATCTACAAGTGCAAAAATGTATTGTTCCACGACCTTGGGGTAGGGTGTAGCAAATAGATATGAGGTAATAAGATAAATAATCCCAATCTTAACCACATCAAGGTCTAGTGCATCATCCAGTGAAAGAAATACTCTATTCACATCTTCACTTGTTACAACTTTTAAGTCCTAAAATAAGTATCCTTCACTGTAGACGGTTTATCATCCAACATCGGTCGACCATCTACACCGTTATACCGCAATCCAGTTACTAAACAGAATTCAGCCATAGAGAACCGAATATATCTCCCATCAATGTTGAACCACATCTCCTGGTTGTTCGGTTGCTTCACCTCCTGTAATAACATATAATGAATTAATTGTGGCTGTACTGCTATCTCCCTACAGTGCTTGTAGTAAGACAGACACGTGTTCTCCAGGATTTCCCTCTGAGTAGGAGAAAATTTCATCATAAAGTGTGTGATGACACTCTGAATGGATGTTATAGTTATCTTCCTAGGGAACCAATTCCTTGGGGATATTAAATAGCTCCATTCCTGCACAATCGTAATGGTAGACATGGCAAGTACATCATGCACTTTAGAAAGCACAACGCACTTTAGAAAACAAATAGATTAAACAGTACTTTAGAGAAGATATTGTAATTCAACCCAACGCACTTTAAACACATTCAGTACAAAATACTCACAATAGGTCACAAACTGAGGGCACATTATTAAACATAATATTTTATTAAAAAAAATCATATTTCGGTCACAAAAATACCAAAATTAGGAGACAAATTCGTAAAAAAAAAAAAATACCACAAAACTCACAAATCAGTTCACAAAATAATATTTCACCTTCTTCATGGATTTCCCGCCAGAGGCCGACATTTTGATCCTTTTTCCTGAAGAAGAATCTCCGACATCGTTTTTCCTCTTTCCTTTATCATTCTCCTTTATATTCACATCAATGCTACGAGTTCGAACCATTTTAACTACCACAATGCTTGAAACTAAAATGTAATATGACTATTTCACTTGAATCTCCCACGATAATGCCGACGATTGTGAGTTATACGGTTGAAATGGTAGAAAATGAGAGAAACAAAGTGTTGTTGTAGAGAGAGAGAGAGAGAGAGAGAGAGAGAGAGAGAGAAGGGTAGGGTTTCGGGTTGGACGGTTAGAGATTGTGAGAGATAGAGAGAGACGTGGGTTTTGATTTTGGAGGTGGGTCAGATTAATTAGCAATAATATTAAGTTAATATAATAAATTTAGTTTTTTAATTTTAAAAGGTAATTACCACCTGATTTTTGGAATATAACTTAAATCTTTCTTATTTATGAAAACTGAAATTTAAATCCAGCTTTTTAGTTAATTTTCTCATATTTCAAAGTGAAAATTACACCCAACCAATTTTTAAATATTATAGTTTTAAAATCAGAACTAAAGTTTAATTATTCATAAATTATGAGATAATTACACATTTAATATTAACAATATTATAAATTATACACACACACACACATACACTATCTGTATCCTCTCTATCTTTTCTCTCTCTTAATCATTCTATTCCCTCTACCCACCCCCATACTCTTCGATAGCCTCTGTCTACTCATCCCCATACTCCTCGACGCAACAAGCAAAGGTGAAGTGGATAGCATGTAGACGAGGTCAACGAGCACCACCCCAAGCAAAGGAGGTCAATAATAGCACCTGATCTCTCTTCTTCAGCAATGCTATCCCTTTGCGAGCGGATTTGAGGCATGGCATCGTAGGCGACTTCATTCTGCAGCACTGCGTCTCTATGTGCCATTGAAGACGCATGATGACTGTATTGCACTCATCGAATTAACACATCCAAAGCATAGTTCTCGGTTTGTTCTTGAGCATTTTAATGGGTTTGTTCATGTTGTTTTGTAGTTTAAATAACTTAGTAAAGATTATTTTGGAGCATGGAATGGAATTGAAATGAAAGAAAAAAATGAAGTGGAAAAGAGGTTCCATGAGCAAATGAGACGAATCAGTACAAGGGGCACTACGACGCTGCATCTGGGCATGACGACGCCCAGGAAAAAAGAAGAAACCCACCAGAAGGCCGGGCGCACGTAGCCGAAAACAGAACGGTTGGAGCTTCGGCATCAGTAGAAGCTATGTTCGTAGTAGAAAATTCATATCTTTTCAGTCCAGTCCAACTCCAACTCATCTTGAAATATTAAGGAAGTGTAAATACAAAATTGAAGATCTAATAATGGGGAAAGACAACTCAAGGAAGAAAAAAAAAGATAGAGATAGATTGTGTAGAGGCCCAAATCTTTTGTATAAAGCTAGGCCCATAATTGTGTGATTAACTTCACATTAGGCCCAATAAAGGAAAAATAAGCCCAAAAGATAGTCCAATACATGTTTAAAGGTAAAACGATGTCTATAAAGTATTTTCTTAAAAACGATTTGATGAAGATTGGACGGAATGCAAAGTATTTCATTTTATGGCTAAAAGTACACTTCAAATATTTTTAGTCTCCTTTGAGACCCATTTTTGACATATAAAAAATTCGAATTTGAAAATTATATCTGAATAAAAGTTTTAGCTCTTTGAGTTAAATTTCCAACTCACTTTGAATCACCTCAATCGGATATCGGGAGACAAAGTTATGATAAAACTACTGTAAGCTGTGCAGTGTCGACCGGAAAACCGGAAAACCCGAAACTTGCGAATTTTTTGAATTAATAGCCACTACTTGCACTACTTCATTACCCTATTTAATATGACCTTTCACCCACCCCAAACCTCACCTATAAATACCCTCTTCACTCATTTGATTTTTCACACCAAAAACACTTTCAATTTGCTTTCAAAGTTGAGAGAAAAATAGAGAGTTTGGGAGAGAAAATAAAGGTGATTTTTCAAAGTGTTTTCCAGAAGTTTTAAGTGTGGGCAAAAATATTCTGCAAGAAGGTTTTTGTGATTTCAAAAGGCATTTTCAAACAACAAAGAAAGGTCCAAACGTCCAAACTTCGTCAAAGTTTTGAAGTTCATCCAAAGTTTTTCAAAATTCTTTTCAAAGTTCATCAAGCATCAAATCGAGGTAGGTAGAGGTGCATAAAGTTGTTATACATGTTTAAGTTATAATTTCTAGCAAGTAATGTTCTATGTTAAAGGCTAATGTTGTGTGTCAAATGGTATCGTCGGTTCGGCATGTGCCTTTCATGTCAAATGGTTTCGTCGGTGCGGCATACATTTAAAGGTTAATGTTGTGTGTCAAATGGTATCTTCGGTTGGGCATGCACCTTTCATGTCAAATGGTTCCGTTGGTACGGCATACATTTTCATGTCAAATGGTACCTCCGGGTACGGCATGTTTTATGGAAGTTCTAATGTTAATTGTTATGAAATGTTTAGCTTAATCACGATTGCACCTATGACGCCTATTGAGTTTTCAACTCACGGGTTTCTACCCTATAATCTACAGATTAAATGTTGATGCACCGGGTTGGATGATGGAAGAGATGGAAGGAGATGCAATAAGCTTATGGGAACCCGGTGAACAAGTGATTTAGATTTAAAGTTTTTAACGTTTCAAATGTTATTTCCAACGTTATTTCTTTTGAGTATCTTGAACAAGTCATGATTTCATCAAATAAATTATATTTCGTTATTTTGGAAAGTTATAAAGTGTTTTATTTCAATATCCTTCAAAAAGAATGTTTGTTAAGATTTAAACTTCCGCTAAGATATGCACACTTGTTACTAAACCACCGGTTAAGTTAAGTAAAGTAAGTAGCGTTCCGGTCCACTAGGGGTTGGGGCGTTACAGCGTGGTATCAGAGCAATGGTTTGTAAACCGGTTCTGTAGACCAAGTATGTTTTCAAAAAAAAAAACAAAAATTGAAAGTTTAAGGTATTCTATCGCATATTGCATTCATCCATCGAATCTCATCCTACAGCCCAGGTATGTGCAAAGTTTAAAGTTATGGAAGTTATGATTTGATGCTTTGATAAGTTATGGCACATTTTCAAGTATATGTTTATGTTAAAATTAAATGTGCTGTTTCAAATATATGTATTGGACTTGGGCTAAAACTTAAATTTATGGGCATAAAGAAAATGTATGTTATGATGTTATGTGATAAAATGCATAATTGGGCATTTATGTGACAGAATGGTTAGATATTTACAAACAGCAAGGAAGACTACGGCTAGAGCTTATAGGGCAGATTTAAACCGTAAAATTGCTATCCATGCTTATGAGAACTATGTAACGGATCCTAACCGACCGCTTAGCGATCATGTGCATGACATCTATGAGAGATGCATGACGGCGGTTAATGCCGGTATGGAGATCACGCATATTGAAGCCATAAATAACCTCATACACTCCCTTCCACCTCAATGGAGAGATATAGGAGTCACAGTTAGAGATGAAATGTTAGAAGGCAATCCAAACATGTTCGAGTTCGAGAGATATTGTCATGCCCTGATAGATTTATGGGATGATGTAATCCATGAGGATCCTGAGGAAGAACCTATGGCTGAGGAAGAAGACCCTGAAGAGAAACCCGAGGAGGAGCAGGAGCAGGAGCCTGAACTAGAACCACAAGTGGTGATAGATATAGAGTCCGGGCCTGAGACAGAAGATTCTTCCGAAGATGAAACTCCACCAAGGAAGCTTCGTAAAACTCATAGGGATTAGAGATCTAGATATTTCCATTTTCTTATGATGTCTTCTTTCATGCTAAGTTTATCAAACTATTATGTATCCTGATTTCAAGGAAGTATGACCTTAACGGACTATGAGCGAAAGTTCGACCAGCTTTCGAAGTATGCTACACATTTGGTAGACACGGAGGCCAAGAAAATACGAAGGTTTGAAAGGGCTGAACTCGGACATGAGTATGATCCTTATGTCCCACGATTTCACGTCTTACAGTGGAATGTTGGAACGAGCTCATGCAATCTAGTATCAGAAGGCTAATGCGGAGAAATCGGTTCAATTGGACAACTGACAGGATAAAGGGCAGTTTAGGAAACAAAGGTGGAACGACCAAGATAAAGGAAAAAGCAAGTGGCAGAACAAGAGGGCTAATGGCGGAGCCAATGCCAATAAGAGCATAGTGCCAGTCATTGCGCCATGTGCTAAGTGTGGAAGGACACATCGTGGCGAATGTCTGCAAGGGAAGAATGTTTGTTACCGATGCGGGAAGCCAGGACATATCATCAGGGATTGTCCCTTGTCTGCACCGAAAAATGATGACAGCAAGGATCAAGATCAGAAGGGAAAAGCACGAGTTTTTGCACTGACTCAGAAGGAGGCGGAGGAGAACTTGAACGTCATAGCAGGTACTCTATTGATAGCTAATATGCCTGCTTATGTACTATTTGATTCAGGAGCTACGCACTCCTTTGCATCGACGATTTTATGGCTAAGTCTAGTATTACCTGTGATAAATCAGAAGGCATATTAGAAGTTAGTATCCCTACAGGTAACCCTTTGAGTACTGATAAGATAGCCAAATCCGTTAGTATTGAAGTTGAGGGAAGACCTATGGAAGCAGACTTATACATGATAGAGATGAATGACTTCGATGTAATACTAGGCATGGATTGGTTGGGTAGTAATTATGCCACCATCTGATGTAAGGAAAATGAAATATTATTTTAGAAACCAGGAGAGGAACCATTTTCCTTCTTTGGAATCAAGACGAAACATTTTATTCGACTAGTATCGGCTTTACAAAGCTGAGAAGATGTTGAGAAAATGAGCTTGTCAAGGATATTTGGTAAATATCCTAGGAGGGAATCAGGAGACAGTAAAGATTGAGGACGTACCAGTAGTACGGGAGTTCGGGAGTTCGGAGATGTGTTTCCAGAAGTGCTATCTGGTATTCCACCAGATAGGCAAGTGGAATTCACCATAGAACTAATTCCTGGAGCGGCACCAATGTCGAAAGCCCCATATAGAATGGCTCCGAAGGAACTACAAGAGTTAAGGAAGCAAATACAGGAACTCCTTGATATGAGATTCGTACGACCAAACGTATCTCCATGGGGTGCGCCAGTGTTGTTCGTGAAGAAGAAAGATGGAAGCATGAGGATGTGTATCGATTACAGAGAGTTGAATCGATTAACCATCAAGAATAAGTACCCACTCCCAAGAATCGAGGATCTCTTAGATCAACTGAAAGGCGCCAAGGTATTTTCCAAGATCGATTTACGATCTGGGTACCATCAATTAAAAGTGAAGACAGAGGATATACCTAAGACAGCTTTCAGGACTCGTTATGGACACTACGAGTTTACGGTGATGCCATTTGGATTAACCAATGCACCAGCAGTGTTCATGGATCTGATGAATCGAGTATTTCATCAGTATTTAGATCAATTTGTCATAGTCTTTATTGACGACATTTTGATATACTCCAAGAGTAAGGAGCAACATGAAGAGCATCTAAGAGTAGCCCTAGAGGTGCTACGCAAGGAGAAACTATATGCCAAATTCAAGAAGTGTGAATTCTGGCTTGAACGAGTTGGATTTCTTGGACATGTAGTCCTGCCCAAGGGATTGAAGTAGATCCAGCAAAAGTGGAAGCAGTAACTAACTGGAAGGCGCCAACTAATGCTGGTGAAATACGGAGCTTTCTAGGATTGGCCGGATATTTTCGAAGGTTTATTGAAGGATTTTCCAAGATAGCTGGCCCAATGACGCAACTTACAAGAAAGGGAGTCAAATTTCAATGGACAGATATCTGTGAGAAGAGTTTTCAAACACTTAAGCAGAGGCTAATATCTGCGCCTGTGTTAACAATACCTGAGGGAATAGAAGGGTTTGTTATATACAGTGATGCGTCCAAGCAAGGGCTAGGATGTGTACTGATGCAGAATGGAAAGGTAGTATCCTACGCTTCAAGGCAATTGAAGAAGCATGAGCAGAACTACCCGACGCATTATTTAGAGTTTGCGGCAGTAGTACACACATTGAAAATATGGCGACACTACTTGTACGAAAGTAAGTGTGAAATTTATACGGATCATAAGAGCTTAAAATATTTCTTCACACAAAAGGAACTAAACATGAGACAAAGACGATGGTTAGAGTTAGTGAATGATTACGACTGCACCATTCACTACCATCCAGGTAAGGCAAATGTGGTGGTCGATGCCTTGAGTAGGAAATTGACGGGACAGTTGACGTCACTACTTACTTGTCAAATGGAGTTAGACAAGGATTTGGAAAGATTGAAGATTGAGGTGGTTACCACACCAAGACAAGTCACAGGGAGATTAGCAGCTTTGACCATTCGACCTACTCTTCGAGAGTGAATTATAGAAGCACAAGGTAAGGACCTGTTCTTGATGAAGATCAAGGAAGAAGTTGGAACAGATAAGAGGAAAGATTTTGGAATAGCCGTAGACCAAGCACTGATGTTTAAAGGAAGAATCTGCGTGCCTAAGAATGAGGATTTGAGGAACGAGATATTAAAAGAAACTCATTCCACCCCATAAACCGCACATCACGGTGGTGCGAAAATGTATCGAGATTTTCGAGATATATTCTGGTGGAGAAACATGAAAAGGAGTATCGGACTGTACGTGCAGAAATGCATAATATGTCTGCAGGTTTAGGCAGAACACCAAAGACCAGCAGGATTACTGAATCCTTTAGAGATATCTGAATGGAAATGGGAAAACATCACAATGAATTTTGTGGTTGGATTTCCCAATTTCAGCAAAAGGACACAATGCTATATGGGTTATAGTAGACCGATTGACGAATGCAGCTCATTTTCTTTCAATGAAAATGACTTTCAGTATGGACCAGTTGGCACAATTGTACATAAAAAAAATAGTAAGGATACACGGTGTACTTGTGTCTATTGTGTCTGATAGAGACCCAAGGTTTACATCTAAATTCTGGAAAAGCCTACAAGCAGCTATGGGAACGAAGCTGAATTTCAGTACCGCATATCACCCGCACTCTGACGGACAGACTGAAAGGAGCATCCAGACTTTAGAGGACATGTTGAGAGCATGTGTTTTTGATCTAGGTGGTAGTTGGGAGTCATACTTACCCCTAGTAGAATTTGCGTATAACAATAGTTTTCAAGCAACTATTGGAATGACACCGTATGAAGCTCTCTATGGAAGAAGATGTAGATCCCCTGTTCATTGGGACGAAGTCGGGGAGAAGAGAATTTTGGGACTAGAAATAGTTGAAAGGACAGTTGAAGCGATCGATCAGATCCGAGCAAGGATAAAGGCAGCACAGGATCGGCAGAAGAGCTATGCTGACAAGAGAAGAATGGATTTAGAGTTTCAAGTGGGAGACAAAGTCTTTCTAAAGGTAGCACCAATGAAAGGTGTACTTAGATTTGGAAAAAAAGGCAAGCTACGACCCAGGTATATTGGACCTTTCGAGATACTTGATAAGGTTGGGAACGTGGCTTACCGATTAGCTTTGCCACCTGAATTGTCAGCGGTACACGATGTGTTCCACGTATCAATTATAAAGAAACACATGCACGATCCTAATCATGTGATAAGTTATCTGACCCTAGAAGTACAAAAGGATTTATCTTATGAGGAATCACCAATTAAGATACTGGATCGAAAAGTACATAAGCTAAGGAATAAAGAGATTCAACTTGTTAAGATACAGTGGAATAATCACGAAATGGAAGAAGCTACGTGGGAAAAGGAAGAAGAAGCTAAAGTCAAGTATCCCACACTCTTTGGCCAATTATAAGGTAAATTTCGAAGACGAAATTTATATAAGGGAGGAGCGATGTAGAGGCCCAAATCTTTTTGTATAAAGTTAGGCCCATAATTGTGTGATTAACTTCACATTAGGCCCAATAAAGGAAAAATAAGCCCAAAAGATAGTCCAATACATGTTTAAAGGTAAAACGATGTTTATAAAGTATTTTCTTAAAAACGATTTGATGAAAATTGGACGGAATGCAAAGTATTTCATTTTATGGCTAAAAGTACACTTCAAATATTTTTAGTCTCCTTTGAGACCCATTTTCGACATATAAAAAATTCGAATTTGAAGATGATATCTGAATAAAAGTTGTAGCTCTTTGAGTTAACTTTCCAACACACTTTGAATTACCTCAATCGGATATCAGGAGACAAAGTTATGATGAAAATACTGTAAGCTGTGCAGTGTCGACCGGAAAACCCGAAAACCCGAAACTTGCGAATTTTTTGAATTAATGGCCACTACTTGCACTACTTAATTACCCTATTTAATATGACCTTTCACCCACCCCAAACCTCACCTATAAATACCCTCTTTACTCATTTGATTTTTCACACCAAAAACACTTTCAATTTGCTTTCAAAGTTGAGAGAAAAATAGAGAGTTTGAGAGAGAAAATGAAGGTGATTTTTCAAAGTGTTTTCCAGAAGTTTTAAGTGTGAGCAAAAATATTCTGCAAGAAAGTTTTTGTGATTTCAAAAGGCATTTTCAAACAACAAAGAAAGGTCCAAACGTCCAAGCTTCGTCAAAGTTTTGAAGTTCATCCAAAGTTTTTCAAAATTCTTTTCAAAGTTCATCAAGCATCAAATCGAGGTAGGTAGAGGTGCATAAAGTTGTTATACGTGTTTAAGTTATAATTTCTAACAAGTAATGTTCTATGTTAAAGGCTAATGTTGTGTGTCAAATGGTATCGTCGGTTCGGCATGTGCCTTTCATGTCCAATGGTTCCGTCGGTGCGGCATACATTTAAAGGTTAATGTTGTGTGTCAAATGGTATCTTCGGTTGGGCATGCACCTTTCATGTCAAATGGTTCCGTTGGTACGACATACATTTTCATGTCAAATGGTACCTCCGGGTACGACATGTTTTATGGAAGTTTTAATGTTAATTGTTATGAAATGCTTAGCTTAATCACGATTGCACCTATGACGCCTATTGAATTTCAACTCACGGGTTTCTACCCTATATCTACAGATTAATTGTTGATGCACCGGGTTGGATGATGGAAGAGATGGAAAGAGATGCAATAAGCTTATGGGAACCCGGTGAACAAGTGATTTAGATTTAAAGTCTTTAACGTTTCATATGTTATCCAACGTTATTTCTTTTAAGTATCTTGAACAAGTCATGATTTCATCAAATAAATTATATTTCGTTATTTTGGAAAGTTATAAAGTGTTTTATTTCAATATCCTTCAAAAAGAATGTTTGTTAAGATTTAAACTTCTGCTAAGATATGCACACTTGTTACTAAACCACCGGTTAAGTTAAGTAAAGTAAGTAGCGTTCTGGTCCACTCGGGGTTGGGGCGTTACAGATTGAGAGGAATAACAACTACGAATTAGAGGAAAATTAAAGCGGCAATTCAGTTTTTCTTACTCTTTTCTTCTCCGTGTTCTTTCTATTGAATTTGATTATGTTGTTTCTCTCAATTATGAACTAAATTTTAAATCTAAGGCTTGATGTAACCAAAACTTGAGAATATGATTTGATTTTGTTTTAGTTATTTCTATGAAATTTTTCAGTCTGTTTATTTGTGCTATTAATGCTTTTAATTAATTGACCACTAATTGAATGAGTAAATGCTAGTCAATTCCAACACTCGAGAGGAAAATTTAGGCCCAATCATAAGATTAACTCAACTTAGATTTGTGGGTTTCAAGAGAAAGTGTAGAATCTGTGAAGCTTACCCCATAAAAGAACGGTGAACTTGATAAATTTTTTTATTTTAATTCCGAATAAAAAATATTTGGAATTAAATTCTAGGATTAATTTATATCCAATACTCGAGAGAGTGGATGGAAATACAATTGAGTTATTGCATATAAACATAGGAAAGTTGGCTAGAAATAACTAGATACTTGAGAATCATATTCAATAGTCAGTGAAATCAAATCCTAGACTTTCTTATCTTGAGTAATCTTCAAACTTGCTTTGATATCGTTGAATTCGTAATCATAATTATATTAGATTTAGTTAGAAATATCACTTACAATATGCATCCATCTAGATAAAAGCAGAAGCTATATAATTATAGTACTTAGTAATAATAGAATTACAATCCATGTGGATTCGACACTCTTAACCCCGTATTATTTTATAAAACTAGATACCATACACTGGCTGCGATTTCACAACGTAGAAAATGCATGACTAGTTTTTGGTGCCGTTGTCGGGGATTGTTTAATTTAATTTTTGTTAATATTATTACCAAGTAGCTTTTGTCTTAGTTTAGATTTCTTTTCTTTTAATAGTTATTCCTACTTTGTTTCAAGTTTATGCGAAGATCGAGGAGCATTAGACTGCTACCCATTGATCCAGAGCCAGAACGAACTTTCAGAATTTTGAGGAGTATAAGAAAAAACAAACTTGAAGCAATGGCAGAGCAAGTAGCAAATCAAAACAATCAACTGCTGTCCATTAAAGATTATGTCAAACCAGTGGTCAACAACAACTACTCTTGTATTGTATGCCAAACAGTGGCTGCGAAGAATTTCAAGCTAAAACCAGGATTGATACACATGGTCTTGGCTCATTTCTTGAGATCAGTGATACCTTGAAAATGAATTGTGTTAATGAAGATACAATCAGACTCCGTCTATTCTTCTTTTCCTTGAGGGATAAATCCAAATAATGGTTCTAATTATTGCCATATGAATCCATCACGACTTGGATGAAGTTAGCTCAGAAGTTTCTCATATAAAAATTTCCACCTTCCAAAGTAGATCAATTGCGGAGCTAAATGGGCAATTCAAACAGTTGGATTTCGAACCATTCTATGAGGCGTGGAAGAGATTCAAACATCTACTTAGAAGATGCCCTCATCATGGTTATCAGAGTTGGATACAAATCGAACTCTTCTACAACGAGCTGAATAGTCAAACAAGGACAATAGTGGATTCTGCAGCATAAGGGATTCTGATGTCCAAAACTCCGGATATAGCTTATTTATTGCAGGATGAGATAGCTACTAACAGCTACCAATGGCCAAGTGAGCATTCAAGTGCAAAGAAATTGTTGGCCTTTATGAGGTGAATCCTATTATAACTCTTGCAACTCAGATATCATCTTTCACTACTCAAATAGCGGTATTGACATCACATAGAACGCAACAGAAATCAGAATCTATTATAGATGCATCCACTGCATACCAGAATGCTGAAGGGAAGAATGAACAAGTTCAGTATGTGAATGATGGGAATTTCAATCAAAGGAGAAATTACTCAGGAAACAACTACGATCAGGGGTTTAATAATCAAGTGTCTGAGCGAAAACCCTTACTGGAAGATATTTTTGGAACCTTCATTTAAAGACTAGATCGAGGTTCAACAATGAGGCAAGACTTGACCACATCGAGACTCGTATTACCAACATGGAGACCATGGTGAAGAATTTAGAGGTACAAATTGGTCAAATAGCAATTGCAATACAGTCCCAACCGAAAGAAATTTTTTCCAGTGATACAGATGTTAACCCAATGGAGAACTACAATGCCATCATCCTAAGAAGTGGAAAAGAAGTTGAAGAGAGCAAGCCAAAAAAGGTTGTGGTGTATCTCAAACTTGTGGTGGAGGAAAAGCTGGTTGAAGAGCAGAGGGTTGAGACAGAGACAGTAAAAGAGGCTTATAAGCCTTACTCAATCTCATTCCTAGATAATCCACCTATCTTGAAGACACAACTACCATACCCGTAGAGATTCATGACGGAGAAAATTGATGAGCAATTTACAAAGTTCTTGGAAGTTTTCAATAAAATCTACATCAACATACTGTTTACAAATGCTTTGATCCAAATGCCTAGCTATGCCAAGTTCTCAAAAGAAGTGAGAAGTGATGTCAAAGAAGAGAAAGCTAGAGAAACTCAAGACAGTAAAGCTGACAATGGAATGCAGTGAAATTCTCCAAAAGAAGCTTCCACAGAAATTGAAAGATCCGAGAAAATTTACAATTCCATGCATGATTGGGGAGTCTACCATTGACAACGCTTTATGTGATTTGGGGGCTAGCATCAATCTAATGCCCATTACCTTATTTAAAAAGTTAGGTCTTGAAGAGATGAAGCTAGCCATCATCTCGTTGCAACTGGTAGATAGATCCATTACTTACCTATGGAAGATTATTGAAGATGTATTGGTAAATGTCAATAAGTTCAACTTTTCAGTGAACTTTGTGGTGTTGGACATGGAAGATGATGAAAAGTTACCATTGATTTTTGGTCAACCTTTTCGAGCTACTGGAAGAGCATTGATTGACGTACAAGAAAGAGAGTTGACATTGCGGGTTAATGAAGATCAAGTAAATTTCAAAATCTATCAAGCAAAGAAAGCACCGAAAAAAGTCGACACATGCCATATGATCCAATCAATTAATGCAGTGATGGCTGAGAAAAATAAGGAATTATTCTATGATTCTCTAGTACAGCACATGGCAACCAGTTATTCATCAAAGAATACATTTACTATTTGAAAATACTCAAGAACCAATGATGTGGTTGACCTTTTTTTTTGCTCACGAAGTTTATCCACTTGACAAAAAAGAGAGCTACGTGGAAGAGTTTTTGAAACCTCCAAACATTGTCGAATCGAATAAGGGTTTGAAAGCTGTACCGGAGTTGAAACCTCGTCACAACCCTATTGGTTATGCTATATTGAAGAGGAATACATGACCAAGTGATGAGATCCCGGGTAGGGGATATCATGAAACTCGCGGAATTGATTTCGAAAATGCCAAGAAAGCCCAAATTTAGGTTGTAGACGATAATTTCTCGACCCGGAGATTATTGAACCAAGCAACCAAGCAAGAACGGAGCTTGAAAGACCTCTTGATCATAGAACCAACGAACCTCGATTTGCGAACGCCACAAAGGTTGCATAATCCTTTGATAAGTTCTAGGTTTTGGACTTGAATCCAACGAGGTAAACCAAACAACCCAACGATAACGAAGATGCGTTGAACCCCTTGATTACACAATGAAGAACCCACGATCCGATGTTTGAACGCCACCAATATAATTAAATATTTGATAAGTTCGATTTGTGTTCGTTCAAGAACATTGGAGAGAAAATCTTAATTTAATTCATATCAAAGTTTTCTAATATAATGAAAATAAATCATATTTATATGGAAACCTAGGAAATATGGAAATAACGGAATTTAAAAGTCCTAAAATATAAAAAGTTTCCAAAAACAAGAATTCTAACCAAAATAAAATACTTCATGAAAAAGGAAAGTTTCTTCCGATTATGACCGATGCCAGATCATATCACCCTCTCTCCCTTCAAAAGGATTCGACCTCGAATCTATAGCTAAGTTGTAACCCTTATTTCCAATCATGGCGAGAATGTGAAATGGTCCATCCCCTCTAGGATGTAGTTTGGACCTCTTTTGAATTCTTTCTCGCTTCTTTCATATGAACACCCAATAACCATCACATAGATCAAAGTGTGCTCGTCCCAACGGCTTCCTTCTGCAAGTGTGAGATGCTCCAAAGACTGAGTAACCGTGCTTCCTCCATGTCTTACCCTGCTTAGGTGATTGTAGCAATGTCACTGCAAATGGATTCATCTCTCCTTTACTCCACCTTGGTAATTCAACCCACTGCATATAAATTCCTTCCATGGCGGCTTCTTTACCTCTTCAAGGATCACAAAGTCAACCTTCGGTATTAAAGTTATATCCAAGTAGAGGTAGAGCTGGTTAATTTCACTCATAAGTCGATGCTCAATACCTGGATTATGTGGTATTCCAATAGGCTCGCTTTCATGGATGTCAATATGTTCAGAAACGTGCAAAACAGAAATAGCAAAACTATGGAGGGAATAATTAGTTCTCAATAAAGTCGTCTCAACTTCACTTTTGTTCTCTTGCAAGCTCAACTCTGACTTTTCTTTTCTCTCTCCCTCTTGTGACTTTTCTTTTCTTTTTGGCACATCTCCACTCTCATGTTCACTTTCTATTTCTTTTCTCTCTTGTGGAGCCTCATTTCTTTTAACCACCACTCCACTCTCATTTTTTTTTCACTCTTTTGTGGCTCTACTCTTCTTTCATTACACTTAGCCACCTCATTATTTTCTCTCTTCCTTACTTCTCACTGTGAGTTGATCTGCAAGGGACTGTTCTAGTGTCAAGCCAGCCAGATTGATTTTTTTCCGTCTTGAAGAAACATATACATGTTCCTCCCCTTATCATAAACAGCCTTTCTCTCTTTCCTCCAAGGTCTCCCAAACAAAATATGAAAAGATTTCAATGACACTACATCACACCAAACCTCATCACTATAGCTCCTAAGGGTAAAATTTACTTGAACCTGCTTAGTCACTTCTACCTTTCCACACCCCTTCAACCAAGTCATCCTATAAGGACTAGGGTATTGTTGTAAAGGTAACCCCAATTTTTCAACCATCGTGATACTAGCCAAGTTAAATCCCTATCAATAGCCAGACTGCATACCTTACTACTTACAAAACATCGAGTTTGGAAAATATTTCCCTAATCACCTTCCATCTTTAAATTTTTTTTTTATATTTTTTTTTACTCAAAAACAAAAAATTAAAAACTGCTGAAAATTTTCGAAATTTATAATTATTTTTTTTACTTGAGAATTCGACTACAAATCCAGCGAAACAAATGAAAATTGATTTGGACTCTTAAATAGCCCGAAAAATAACTTTGACTCTTTTTTTTT